>VZTA01007281.1:56892-146338 GCA_013398855.1 Mohoua ochrocephala | reverse complement strand
AAACTGACTGAGGGTGCCCTCGATCCCCCCATCTGGATCACTGATAAAGGTATTAAACAGAACTGGTCCCAACACTGAGCCCTGGGGAGCAGCACTGGTGACCGGCCACCAGCTGGATGTAACTCCATCACTCTGTGGGCTTGGCCTTCCATCCAGGTTTTTGCGAAATGCACACCCGGCCAAGCCACGAGCAGCCAGTTTCTGCAGGAGATGGTGTGGGAAATGGTGTCAAAGACTTCACTGAAGTCTGGGTGGACACATCCACAGCCTTTCATTCATCCACTAAGTGGGTCATTTTATCACAGAAAAGGAGATCAGGTCAGTCAAGCAGGACCTGCCTTTCACAAGCCTGTGCTGGCTGGGCCTGATTGCCTGGTTGTCCTGCACATGTGATGGCTCCAAGATTATCTGTTCCATGACCTTCCATGGCACCCTGGCAGAGTGTGGAGAAGGCATCCTTTTGTTGCATGTGATGTTGGTGACGTAGGGAACAGGACTTGATATACCAACAAAATAGCTGGGCACCTTGGTTATTCTAAAATGTTTATGTAATTACATATTAGTGATTCTATTCATCTTTCTTTTCCTTTTTGCTGGCCACTAAGCCAGTCAGCCTAATAAACAAAAGAAAACCAGAAAGACCTTTTCAATTTTTCAAGCATTATAGCTGACAGCCAATGTTTTTGTTGGATTTATGGCTAATTTGTCTGTTTCTTTATGTGACTATTGAACCAGAGCAGTCTATTTCTAGGAAGTTAGTGTATTTAGCATATTTCTATCCATTTGCTATACGTTTTATTTTGTTTAGAAACAATAAGTTTGTTTACTTTTATGCACCCTTTGAGTCATCTTTCCTTAAATGCAGACAATAACCTTCTTTTCAGGCTTCTATCTTGAGTATTTAAGCCTCTAAGTACTTTACTTTGGACTTGAATAGCTTTAAGGAGAGAATAAATGTGATTCTAAAAAAATATTATTTTTAATTATTAAGTTTTCCTTGGAGAGGATGACCCACATATTTAAATCTAGAATAAGGCTTGTCTGCTTTTGAGCTGTGAATATCAAATCATTAGGGTCAAGAATCTAATTTAATCTGCAGTATTAAACATGCTAGGCTTTTTAGTCCTCAGGTTTTCTTAAGGAAGAATAAAATTATAGGAGGATGATAATATATTCTTTAACTCGCATCTCAAGTTGGTGATTTCAATGTTATGGCAAATATACATCAAAGAACAAATTGTATTTGTAAATACATAATGAAGAAATTAATTTCTCCTAACATTGGATTCAGAGAAAGTAGTTTTTATGACTGAGACAAATGCCACAAGTAGTCAGCATTAAACCAAGAGTTACAGAGTTTTGCCTGAAATAGGTCATGAATATGTAAAGACTGTGAATAAACACTAACTGAATAACTACTATGTAGGTATGTGTAATTTATCTATTTCCTTTTTTGCCTTCTCTCTTTGACCTTTAGTTAGTTAGATCGATTAACAAAGCATAGGAAACTTTATTTCTTTATTTATTCTTATATTTATAGAAAGTAATGGTGTGTTTTTAGAATATGTAATTCAATAATATCCTGCTTTCAAATATACCACGCTCAGGCCAGCTAGAACTGCAAGCAAGAAAGTCATGCTATAAACATTTAAAGGTAATATTAAAACTTACCTAAATTATACAGAGAAATTATTTGATATGACAGCCAGGAAAAAAAAGGGGGTTTGGAAATGGTATGTTTCACAGCACAACCAAAATTCAATCTCGATTGCAAAAGAAACAAAGAACCAAAATATATATTTCCCTAAGGATATTTCCTAAAGATAGTAACAATATGTTATATAAACACTTATGCACTAGTTACAAACATAAATCAGCCATGCATATGTGTTGAATTAAGGCAATACAGTTGACATTTGCCTGATATTTCCTGATTTTGATTGAGTTTTTAAACTTTCCTTCTAATTAAATGTAGTAACATGGGATCTTGTCTTGTACAGACAAGAAGAGTAATACACTGATTTCAACACCATGCTATAGATGTTGTGGTGTCAAATTTTAGCTTTCAGTAGTTTTCCAACTGAGTCTGTGTTACAGAAGAAGTGATTGATGTGACTTGCTGCCATAATTCAATCTGACTAGTTTCACACATGTACTTTCAGTATGTAGTCCTCAGTTTTTTGAGTCTGTCAGTTGAAAACTACCACAGAGCTCTGGTTAATTGTGCAAAGTATTAACCTGTGGGGACAAACACACAGGGCTTTTAAAATGCAGCTCTGTTTCTGTACTGGGCAGTACTATAATCTCAGTTCAGGCACCTGCCTGGGTCCAAATTAGGGCTGTGTAGCTTCTTACATGAATTTTTATAACTCTGGTTGGACTTCTTAATTTACCTCAGGTCTCAAGTCCTGTTGCATTTCTGAGATTGACATGGTAGTTGTCTATCACAGAAGAACATGGTCGTTGACGTAAGAGAAACCTCATTCCTATGAGGAGAAACTGGAAATTGATCTTTCCCAGTCAATCCTTGAAGATCTAACTTTTGTCATTGGCAGTGTCTCTTCTGTCCTGAAGGTCATATCCATTTTACATTGATTTGCAAGGAATTGTGCAGTGCTTTTGTAATTAATAGTTTTTGTTGCACCGGTTTTGTTTTCCTCTCAGCCTGGGAGAGATGTAGAGAAACATCTGATGGGATTGCTCTGATTTAGCCCAGTTGGAGTCAGGGGGTGGTGGAAATCCTGCTTTTCCTGGGTGGAGTTCCTTCACTCACTTCCCAAAACAAAGTCGCTCCTATCTCAACTGCAGAAGGAAGAGTAAAGAAGCAGAAGGGAGTAGTTGCACAAATCAGGGGTAGGAGCTGGAAGAAGATGTGAAAGCTGGTTAATCACTGTGACCTTGCCCCACTTGCCTGCCCATCCAAGAGAAGGGAGAGAGAGCAATTCATCAATCCCTGTATCCTCACAATTTTGGCAACAAACGAGAGGCAAGGATGTTAAATATCCCTGAAATGGGATTTTCACAGGATCCACAACTTAGGGATCAGAAAGAATTTGCAGTTTATAGCACCGACTTCTGTAGTTCAATTCACTGCTGCTCTTTTTGGCTTTTTAACATGAATTTGAAAAGTGCAAACTGTTGCAAAATAGTTACTTACTTTTCTTGGTATGATTTTAGCTGTCTTTAAGTTGGAGAATGAAGTTAGCTTCAAATAAATCCAATTTTAATTTATAAGTGTAAATACATAGTGATGTTTCTATATCATATTTTCCAGACAAACCAATTAAAATCTGGTCAGATTCAGCATGTTACCTTCTTTCACAGTGCATAGTGCTCCTGCTTTCCTTTGCTTTTCTTCCTGGGGCCATGACTATAGTGAAGTTTGGTCAAATTTATTTATAGAAATTACCCAGAAACTATAATCTATGGTAAACTCCAATATTACTAAAAATAAACTGAACCGTGTGAGAGATGTTTGGCTTTTGTTTATAGTAAAGATAAATACGTAATCCTGCCTTGCCTAGGAACTATTTAATACTACTGACATAAGCTTTTTGTCACTTCAGAATTTTCAGAGAATCTCGATCTAGTTAATTAGCTATTTTCTGTATGGGTTTTGTCAGGCAGGATGCAGTTTTGAAAAGATCACCTTTAGTCTTCAGACTCTCAGTTCAGCACACTTGAGCATGCAGTTGCATTCCATTTAAAGGAATAGGAGTTGTGTCCATAACCATTCTTACAAAATGCTACTGGATAAGATATTACTTACCCAAACCTGCAAAAGAGGAGAGCACTCTTAAAGTTGGCACAGTATAAGAAATGGTACATTGTAGTGAGGTCAGTTTATCATATTGGTGATGGCACTTTCTATAATTTCCAAAACGCAGAATTTTTTAATACAGTGGCTATCCTTGAGGTGCAAGCTGTGAAGGAGTGGATGTTCTTGCATCATTTGCAATTGAGTACTATGGAAAACTTGTGTTTTGTTGTAGCCCCCAGACTTTCACGAAGTAAGCGTGCATTTACAGCATGCATTTACTTCATGTGTTGGATAGCATCCGATTTTTTACACTTTTTGGGGAACATCAGCATTCTGACCATCCAAAATTGTCCTAGTGGTGTTCTTTTTAATCATAAAGTAAACTGTGTGCCTGGGTTTGTTTTTTTTTTAAAAACATACGAACATGAACATGAAAAACATAATACTTCAATTTTTACTATTTACTAGGTGATATTTGCAATTCACATTGGAAATCTGGATTGGAATAGGTCTAGAAAGAAAATATATCAATAGAGGTTCTAGGTTTGTAGGTTCTAGGGGATCTAAGTTTGTAACTTCTAGTGTATGTGTGTGTTTCGGGGTTTTTTTAACTATACTGGTCTCAGTGACTGAAAATCTACCAGTAACTGCAAGCTGTCACTGCCTTGGGTGTTTTCTTTATTGTCCTTGTTTGGAGAGCTTGCCTGGTAATGAGAAATTGAGCACGGGAAGAATGAGACTGACGTTAATGGTACATTTTCAAATGGCGACAAATTATGGGAAGGAAAATCTGTGTGAATTAAAAAAGGCTACCTTTGATTTTTACTTAGCCCAAACTTTGTGGTTATATTTGGGAATTTGACAGGCAGGTTCAATGTTTATATGTTTAACTAGTTTCACTAGTGTTACCCTTACTTTCAGGCTCATGCATACTATTTCATGATAATTAACAATTTTGAAATGTGGGAGTTTTTTGGCAGTGCTCTGCTTGAGGTTGTCATCACACATCTGTGTTTTATGAATACGTGAAAACTTCTCAGATTCCCCCCCTCCATCCCTTCATTATTACTTGACAACTTAGACTGTTGGAAAACAGAACTGAAGTTGAATTTAGTATGGGCTACGTTCATGACATTTTCCAGGTAGCCCATTTAGGGTCCTAAATGAATATATTGTTTCTGATTCTTTCAGGCATATTCTGCTGGGACAGTAGATTTTTTTTTTCTCTTTCCTTTTCTTTTTTTTTTTTTCTCTTTCATAGCCAAAATTCACACTTGCCTTGAGCCATGTCAGAACATCTGTTAGGTTGTCAACTAGATACCATTCTGTATTTTTGTTCTCTACCAAAGCGAACTTGTATGTTGAAAGCAAATCTCTACGTTTTGGTATTCTTCGTAGCAGAATGTTATCATCTTTGGACATCTTGTCCATTTGGAGAAGGGTGCTGAATTTTTCCTTTGGGTTTTAGCATACTGATAGTCTTGAGTCATACTTATATAGTGCTCATTCCACAGTATGTCTGTACACTTTGGGGATGCAAAGTACCTCCTGCATTTGAGTTAAAAGTTAAGAGATCAAAATGTCCAGGCTGGTTTAGGGCATTAGAGCAAGATAGCATTGCTAGTAAAAGAATTTAGTTGCTTTTGGTGTGAAAGAAAGAACATTATTTTAGACATTATCTGCGGTGGTGAAATGCTTCAGAGTGAGACAGTTAAAACTATATTTGAAGGAAGTCAAGGGACACAAAAAGCCCTCTGATTTTGGATAAGCTATTTAAGATGAATGAAGGTAGGAGAAACATCTTTCCAGCAACAGACCAATGTAAAAAAACCAGAAAACCGAACAAATCCCAAAGTTACTGAGGTAAGATCTCTATTTTATGATCAATTGTGCCAGGAAGCCTGACAGAAAAGCTGGACAAAGGACAGAAGACGGAGGAGAGGACAGCACTGCAGGGCAGTCAGCAGGATTAGCTGTGTAATAGTATCTTGTTCATTATGACACCATCACAGGATGGTTTAGTGTATTGAATGGTACTTAAATACCATATGTCAGTGTTTTCAGAATACCCATAATATGCCATGTTGTACTGAAGTTGATAAAAGAGGAGTATACAGCCTGATGCTGTTAAATATTTGACACTTTCGTGAGTCAAATAATAACCTTGCAAGGAAAAACACTCCTTATTAGTAAGGACTAATCATATGTTTTAATGTATCTGCATGCCCTTGGGCTCGTCTTCTCCAGTGAATTTAGCATGGCTAAAGATTTTTAATGTGTCAAGTAATTATGAAATAAGTTGCCACATGCAATCTGTTGCTATGCGCTTATTTTTTGAAGTTTATGAAATTTACAAAATTCTTCTCCTGAAGAATTCATTGACCTATGTACTGTAGAAGATTTTCAATTTTGTGTTCTCTATCAAATGGAAACACTTTTCAAACTGCATTTCAGAATCCGAATAGAGTGATGTTTGAGAGAGAATGAAATGAAAAACATGCATTCCCTTTCTTTGGGAATTTGTCTCCACGTTAATGTATCACAGGCCAAACCTAATTACCTATTCAACCTATATTTTATTTGATCTACATGCCTGAGTGTCCTATAATCAAATTTACTGAAGAGCTTCTCACTTTTTTCTGCATTAAAACAATTGCCTCGAAGCAGCTAACAATTAAAAAATAAATGAGTTAACACTTTCTGCTAAGTGCTACCATTTAAGTTGTAATATGCAATTAAAAACTACATTTTAATTTCTGTTCAATTACATTGACTTAAATAGTAATTTTAGTGTTATACTTATGAACCATTTAATTGTGACATTTTTCCTCTGGCATGCGTGATGCAAAAGTAGATTTGATTTTGAAAATGTGGCAAGAATTAACCTTTTCCCCCTCATGGTTTGCTGTAATGACAGAAAGAAAAAGACAGAATTACCTGGGAGTTGTGTAAATATGATGGAACAATTTAATTTCAAAAGCCATAAAAATATGTTGGAATTCAAATTATTTTTCATGTTTTTAAAAACTATCTACTTCATAGGAGGAATACTCAGATTGCTTTATGGTAATGTAGATGGATATTTGAAACATCCACGCATGTACTTGGTCATGTTAACAGCTATAGGTTAAAGAAAACTTTGTGTTAAGTCTAGACCCAAAGCCTGGTAGAACCTGAAGTGTGAAAACATGTATTGCAGAGCAGTGGCCTTTTTCAGGTGTGTCTTGTTAGAGAGAGATGCTTTGCTACTTTGGCTTTAGCTCCTTCTTTTAAAAAGAAAATGGTGTATGAGTTGATGCGTTGGGATGATGCATTAGTTAACATAATTTTATGTTAATACTAGAGAGAACTTGATATGTAACAAAGTCCTTATTAGAATGGATTAAGATTTTCTTTTCCCCCCTGAACTCTCCAGGTCCTTTTAGCATGCTGAAAATCCCATTGAAGCATTTTCTAATGTCCAGAATAAACTTGGGGTAAATAATAATAACCCGAGTGCTCATGTCCCTCTTCTGTGATGTGTTACTCTGTTCTGTTCAGGTTACTGGCTGTAGGGGTGTGAACAGAATCAGGAATCTGGGATTAATCAAAACAAAACTTGGCCTAAATAGGTTTTTATTTTCTCAAGTGAAATTCTGTGTCTCTCGAAGGACTTTATTTCATCCATTTGGTAGTACCTTTTGTGGTTTTGATCTCTGAATAACACTGGAAGTTTGTAGTCACCCTTCTACCAGTAAACCTGGTTCAATATCACTTGCAGTTGATGAGTTTCCAGCTTATGTATAAATTGAAAGTATCATGCATGTTATTTAATGCCATCCCAATTATATTATCAGATTCATAAAGTTGTTAAGATATGCTGATCTTTGCAAAGAACCAGAATTTTAAAGTATCTATTTTTCCGGTGTTCAATCCTGTTTCATGAAAAATTGTATCTTAGGGCTGGAGTGAACTTTAAGACGTCTAGTTGTGTTTCCTTCTGTTACACAAGTTCAGGTAGTGCCGTGAACTCGATTAGATGCTGTGGTGAGGACACAGCAGCTTTACTTCCATGAAGGGTTCTTAGTATCATTTAATGAGACTGTTGCTGGAGAGGGCTTCGCGGAACAGTGTTGTGGGTTTGGAATGCTATTTCCCAGTTTAGAGTTCTACCTGAAACACTCCAAACCATGCGCTGCTCGACCACTCCCCCTCTCCCTGTGATGGGCTGCAGAGCAGAATTGGAGGCACAAAAGTTAAAGATCATGGGTTGAGATGGGAACAATTTACTGGAAACAGCAATGAGATAAGAAAATTAACAGCAACAGCAACAATAGTAATGACAGAGTTTACAGGAAAAGGCAAACGATTCACATGTGATTGCTCAACTTCTACAGAAACCCCCTGACTATACCCAACCTCTGCCTCTGCCATCCATAAGGGAGCCCGTCCCCAGAAGATGACATGAGGTGGTATAGAATAACCTCTGGGTCCTAACCGTGCCTCCTTCTGGCTACCGCAAAAATTAACCCTGTTCTGGCCAGAACCAGAACAGTCTTTCAATTCCAGTCCCAACCTCATAACTTGGTGTCTTCATACAGCACTGTCAGCATGATTGGTGGATCTGCTTAAGAAAGGAAGAAGAGTACAATGTAAGAAAAAAATACTTCTTGTTCTGGGATTGTCGAAGTCTGATGTGGGTGCACTTGCAGGAGAAGGAAGGCAATAAACGGTGTGATGAGTATGTACTGAGATATGTATGAGAACTGTAGCTCCTGAAATGTCATCCCTCATACCATAGGAATGATGACCTTTGCAAAAAACCCTCAGATTTACGAGAAGTGCAACAGCGGATTATAGGAGGCTGTGTCTCTGTGTGTATTTTGTTACTTCATGAAGGAGTTGTGGGATTTTGGATGCATTTCTACACCGAGTTTGATAGATACCATTTTTCCCATCAAACTGTGTAGAATTTTAGGAAGTATAACTTAAAAAAACATTTTATCTTTCTTAACAATTTGCTAATCAATAAATTACTTGCACCTTCACCCAAATTTAACTGTTCTAACAGGGCTTTTTGGCTAAGGATACAAGAATGGTTGCAAATGTGAGTGTCTCTCTGAACATCAGGACATGCTCTCTTATTGTGAGAGTGGCAGACCAGGGGCACAGGTAGCCCAGAGAGGTTGTGGAGTCTCCTTCCTTGGAGACAGATATTGAAAAACTGTGTGGTCATGATCCTTTGCAGCTGGCTCTAGTGGACCTGCTTGAGCCAAGTGTTGGACCAGATGACCTCCAGAGGTGCCTTCCAATCCCAGCCGCTCTGCAGTTCTGTACTGTATTAAGTGGTGTGCATTTATTCATCGACTTTAATCCTAGTCCCAAACAATTCCAGGGTGATGTCAGTTTTAATTGACTATAAGAACGTGTTCTGAGAGAAACATCTTATTCATCAGATATAAGTTATGTCTGGTATCTTCCCGATCAAGTAAAACTGAAATAGAAGTGATTCTTCCCAACACCTCTAGTTAAAGAAAAGCAGGGGTAGAAAGTTCATTAGTTAATTTAGGCTTCTGATACTATTTGAAGACTGTGTAGGGAGTAATTGTTCTCTAACTTTAAATGAGGATATCTGTGGTCTAACAACCTCTTTTTTGATTGTGTATCCTTTTCATATGTGCTCATTTTATCTGCATTTTATGGAATTGTAATTTTTATCTGTAATCTTTTTGAACCTTTGTGATCATGAAAGGGCTTCAGTATTTAAGTGAAGTCAACTGGTATGTTCTGCCATTTAAAAGAGGTGACAATAACATTTTTAGGATGTAGATATCCATGGAAGATTTTCCTTTTTTACAAGGTAGTCAAAAAGTGAAAAAATGTGAATAATTTTTTTTCAGAAGCACCTAAATCACTGAGGGAGTCATTTTTTATTAAAATTGTCATTAGTTGGTCTGGGAAATTCAACCAGTTTGTTAAGTTATACCAATAAGGAATAAATTTTTTATATTTATTTGTTGTGGAGGTAGATCCAGCAGGCTATTTTATTGCTAGAAGCGTTTTACTTAAAATCTGGTATTTTTGCTGTTGCAACCAACAGCAGCAATTGTAGATGCTGGTAATCTCCTGTAGTTTTAAGGGGTTATCACCAAAAAATTGTTCTCCAGAACTTCTCCTAGATACAAACCATTTATTTTGGTACTTCATAATTCTTCAGTGGGTGTACTGAGGCTGGCTGCCAGGTCTCTACGCAGCTACTCTTTCACTCCTTATTCTTAACATAACTGGCTGAAAAAGTAAGATGAAAAAGCTCATGGGTTGAGGTAGAGGTATGGAGATCAAGTAATCCATTGCTGGCACAGACAAAATAGACTAGACTTGGGAAAAATTTAATTTATTGCCAGGTAAAATAGAGTGGGATTGTGGGAAATAAAGACAAAACCTAGAACACCTTCCTCCCATTCCCCTTAAAGTTGAAGGCTCAACTTCACTCCTTTCCCAATTCCTCTCCCACTTCCCTGCTCCCAGTGGCACAGAGGGTTGGGGCAGGGGGCATTTGGTCAGTCTGTAACAGTTCCTCACTGCCACTCCTTCCTTCTCACACTTTTTCCTGCTCCAGTGTGGGTCTTCCACCGGCTGCAGTGTGGATCTCTGCTCCAGCATGGTCTGTTCCACAGGCTGCCAGGGAGTCTGTGCTCTGGTGCCTGGAGGATCTTCTTCCTCTCCTCCTCTGACCTTGGTGCCTGCAGGGCTGTTTCTCACGTTTCCCCTCAGACTGCTGGGCAGCACTTTGCCCATTCCTAAATACAGTGCCACCAGAGGTTCCCAGAGGTGCCACCAGAGGTTCCCAGAGGTGCCACCAGCTTGGCTGGCAGGCTCAGCTGTGTCCTGCGGTGGGTCTGCTGGAGCCAGCTGTGTCTAACACAGGGCAGCCCCTCAGCTCCCTTTAGAGAGGCTACCTTGGCTACCAAGATTCTGCCTGCAGTCAGCTGATAAAAAATTTTCACTTTTCCTGTCATATTTCTGAAGATTTTTGCAATGAAATATTGAAGTGTTTTCATACTTTTTACATGTTTTTCTAAGGTGATGTAGCTTTAACCAGATTTCTTCATATCAATGACTAGGCATTAACAAGTCATTATTTTTGAGCACTTTTATCTCTATTGACAAGAAAATACTTTAATAAAAGTAATATAAAGTTGTTTTTTGAGGTGTTCTTGTTCTGCAAAACCTAAGAATTACTGCTTAGCTGTGCCTTCTTCTACAGATTATTGATGAAGAACTGGAGCATTTTTAAAGTCAGTATTCAAAACTCCTCTTGGCTCTGAATTCTTGAAGTAGGAATAAATAATGAATAGTAAAGGGGAAGGAAAATCAGCTCTGCATGGCTTTTTGTCATTTAGAGATTTACATGAAAAAAAGGTGTAAAATGGTTATAAAGAAAATCTGTAGAAATTACTGAAGGGTTGGAAATGGTGTCTACTGATACTTGGAGAGTGACCTTTATGAGAGAAAATACTTGTTATTAAAGGTTTGCTTGGTCTGGGAGGAAGACAGGGAAAGGCCAATGGCTAGAACCGAAAGGCAGAGATGTTGGAATGAATGTAGAGTAATAGCACTGATCTTGTGAGTGTATAGCACATCTTGTGCTTCATTTTCAAGTCTCTGTTTGCCACCTTTTCTGTAAGATGACTGATTAATACTGTTTTTCGAGTATCTGCAACTTTCTGAATACAGTCATAAATTTTAAAAAAAAGTCTTACTGCTCCATGTAGCTAGTTCTTAACTTGATTTATATGTAATTCTCCTCCTCCTCCCCTGATTTTTGTCTGTCATTTTAAACACAAATTTTTCAGTCTTAAGGTATGGCTTATTCTAAGTCTAGGAATACCCTGGCAACACCAAATATTACTGATGACGGTAGTGGTGGGAGAATCTCTTATTCATTAGGGCTTCCTCTGTATATATTTATATAGAGGCAAATTTTAGGAATGAGAGAGCTGAGTAATAATTAGTTTTTTACCTGCATTAGCTGTGTAGCGTACTTGTAAATCAATATTTTAGTTGTTTTTTCTGAATAGATGGCAACTGGTTTTGTTTTCCCCAAAACGTATGGGATCTGTTGTATTGGCATTATATGTTTATGGGCATATTTGCATTTTGGTTTGTAATATGTTTAAACTCTCAGAGTTGAATTTTGGTTTTGTTTTTTTTTGGGCAGGGGGATTGGTTTTTTGGTTTTGTTTGTTTCAATGTTTACAGATTATCTGTTGACATGCAGTTAGGATGGGTTAACATATAGCTTGAAGGTAAAACAAAATTGTCAAAATTATGAATAATCAATATGGTAGCCAGCGGAGGAATCACAAATATAACCATTCTACTGGAATTAAGTTATTCTTGTCTCAGACTAAAAAGTGGAGATAGCTGCGTTGCGGGGTGAGTGTGTTGAGGAGCTTCAGAAAGGGAAAGGCTTGTCCAAATCCAAAATAAAGTAAGCCCAAGAAAAAAAATTACTAATTTTTTTTCCCCAAGAAATAGAGAAAGGAACACTATCAAGAATTTGGATGAAATACTGGATGATCAAAATATAAAGCAGTTTCAAGAAGATGCTGGGGCCAAAAGTCCTTTTCACCCATGTTTACTACAAGGAAGTTTAGAGAGTTTTGACATCATGTATTGCAGACAAGTGAGAAGGGAATGTTTTAGATTGGAGTGTTCATCTGAGGATGATAAATAACAAATTGCTTGGAACAATGGTCTTCACCATTCGTTGACCTGAAAAGAACTCTAACATCAAATCCATTTAATACTGCTGTTAATATTTTAGCAATTACTTAAATGAGCCTTGAAATGAAAGATAGAAATAGGATACCAATTTTTGAGCTTGCTTGAGGATTCTGGGAAGTACAGACTGGTTAGCATGAATTCCATACTGGGTAATTTTTTGAAGTTATGAAATGAATGGTACTATTAGGAGTGCCAATTTAAAAATAATAGTAAGAAGTCAGTGTGAATTTAAAGAAAAGTTACGCCTTACTATTAGAGCTTTACAATGCACTTGGATTTTATAAAGGTTTTGACAGGTTCTGTCAGCAAGACTTCTTATAGAGACAAAGTAATGTTAAGATGGAAAGGAAAATCTTTAGAGTAATGCTTATCAAGAAGAGGAAACATACATTTTTGTTATTGCAAAGTGTCACTGGAGGGGTTTCATATCTGCAAGGATCTGTTCAGTACTGGAAATGGTCTATAGTGCAGTGAATTGCAAGAGGTAACAGAGTTATTCAGGGCAGCACTAATTGAAATGTCTGTGAAATCCTCGTTCTCAAACAGGCAAGGTCTAGAAAAATCTCTCCAAGGAGTACTATCTTTTCCTATGGACTCCTCAGCTGTGTGTGTAGAAAGTAAAGAAATCACATGGCTTCCTGGTAGTGGAGTTTTTGGTGGGTTTTATTTTTTAGGTTTTTTTTCCTTCTCCCTCCTGTTTTATATCTGAAGCTGTAGAGCACAGCAGAAATAGATGGGACAGAGAAATGAAAAAGCAGCAGGGTATGGTAAGAAGTGAGAAACTGAATGTGTTGAAAGCCAGCTTATGATGTTGATTTAGAGCAAAAATGGGATGAGGAGAGTGGACAACTTCATCATTGGCTTTGTAACCAAAATGGATTCAACTTCATGCTTAGGAAATCCCTAAACCATGTTGGGGGCAGCTGTGAGGAAGGAAAGAACCTCTGTCCTAAAGCATTTGCTGCTGCATGTGGTAGAACACCCGATACTGAAGCAGATGAAACTTCGTGCTTCTGTTCTTAGGTTCTCACTCTCCTCTAAGAGCTGTTGTCTACTTTTGTATATTGTTTAATATTTTAACGCTTTTAATGCCGAAGACATTTCTGTCTGAGGAATAGTATAAACAAAAAATGGTTATGGTTAGGTTATTATTTTGACAACTTTATAAGAGAAGACAATTACTTATATCTTCATGTTTACATGTAGTTGCTTTGAAAAATTCTAAAATTAATGTTATTTTAAACCTCCGTAATACATTGTTTAAGATTAAATTATTTAAGTTACTGGGACCAGAGGATATGCAACACAGAGTTCAAAGAAAATTTAAGGATTAAATAATTCAAGTAAGTGTTTATATTCATGGGTGCCTGGGGACTGAAATGGCAAATGTGTCATTCTGTATATTTATTAAGTTGTCAGTGGAATTCAGGGACCTTTACAGGCCTGTACTTTCAACAACTCTTTAAAGAAAACTAACAAAAAACTGATACAAAGAGAAGAATTCGTGAGCATCAGGTAAATATGACCTGCAGGGAGTCCTGAACATTGCTCCTATAATGCAAGGTCCTGCCTTAAACCCTTTGGACTTCACAGAAAGATTAACAAATATGCAGGGAGAAGGTGATCTGAATGATACAGTCTGCTTGATTTTCCAGAAGGGTTTAACGAGGCTTGTAGGTTTTTAAGGAGAGAAAAGAGTCATGGGATAAGAGGAAGGCTGTTTCCCCGACAAATGGGAAATGGAGGGTAGAAATAAATCTCTCTTTCAATAGAGCAAGGTTAGCAGTGCAGTTTGGCTGAATTTCTGCTAGGAATTGTGCTGTTCAGTATATTCATATAGTGAAGATGATAATATGGTAAAAAGATGATTCTTGAGGTGAGAGAGTTTATCAATGATAGTATTGTGTGGAACAGTGAACATGAGAACAGACACTGAAGAACTGCAGAGTGATCTTAGGAGTTTGACTGCTTGGGCAATAAAATAGCAGAAAAATGTCCCAGTGTATAAATACAAAGTGATGCAAAGGTTGATACAGTGGATGACTGTCCAAACTTCTTGAACAAGATAATGAGCTCTGAGCTGACCTTGATCTTTGAGGTATGGCAGAACTCCTTGAGGAGTTATCAGTGCTGGCTTCATTGAAAACATCAGCTCAGGATCATTCCAAAAAACAACGCAAATGTTAGAAATTGTTAAGGAAAGAATAGAGAGCAAAACAGAAGAATCCTTATTCCACTGTATAGCTTACGATTAATCCTGCTCTGTGCAGTTTGGTACCTGATTTCAAAGAGGTTGGTTATAATGGAATTGCAGGTGGTTCAGAAAAAGGCATCGTGGGAAGTATTATGTGTAACATGGCTTTACAGCTGAGTAGATCAGAACTCTAGCCAGCAAGAGACAACTTACAGAGGAATACTTTTGAGGGGTATTTTGAACAAATTTGTAAGTGACATGGAAGTCAGTAGATGTGGACTATTTGGAGGTGACTCGCTGAAAGCCAAGAGCCAGGTGTCATCAAAGCTAGTGGGAGCCAGGTTCAAAACACAAAATAAACTGAATTCTTGTATAATGAGTAGCAGATATGTGCAGCTCCTCATGAACGTGATGTTGCAAATCCAGAAAGTTTACATAGTTTCACGGGAAACTGGAAAAAACTGAAAAGCAGATTCATTGAGATAAATAAATCTAAGTAGATAAAATATATCAGGCTAGAGAAATTGCTTGAGATGAAAATAATTGGAGTCGGGAGAATATTAGGGGAAGCAGAGGTAACCTATATGCTTGCCTTCATCTAACTCTTGTATGTGCATTTGGTCCCTGTTTTTTGAGAGCAGGGTGGGACTGAAAAGGAGGAATGATAAACATAATCTTTCTTGTTATCACAAAGTTTTCTGCCGCTGCACTCCCTGAGCACAAATGATGAGCTTACTGACCTGCTTTGACCATTGCTGTGAAGCAGCATAGCTGTCTTTGTTTTTGTTGGCTCACTTAATAAAAACAGTTTTAGAGAAAGTTGGATTTGAATAAGAGGACCCTTTGGAGGACCAAAGGGTTATATATGAACGTGTGGCTTTGAATATGAGTTCAGATCATTAATACCCTTTAGCTGATCTTGAGAGCTTCACAACAGATCTTTAGAACTGGAGCAAGACCTGTAGTGTTCAGCAACAGCTGGATCACAATGCCAAATGTGTATGAGACTGGATAAAACAAGACTGACTTCAGACTTCTTGTAGGTAAAGCAAGAAATTGTAACAATACAGAAGAATATTGTCATAAAAATAAGACATTATGAACAAAAAATTAAATCAGGATAACTTTCACATTCTGTTCCTTAGTTACTGGACCAAAACACCAGCATCCTGTAGGTTAAATGTTTCCTGATTTGCAGAATTGTCTATGGCTTTACTAGGACCCTTGGTCTAAAAGTATTTGCACAGGTATTTTTAAATAGATGCTGCCTCATGCTTTATTTGCAAGGTCATGGACTAGATGTGCTCAAAATCAGTGAATCACCAAAATTAAATGAAGTGTAGCACAAAGTTCTAAACAGATTGAAACATTAGCCAAACTTCCACACAACAGTGATTTTAATTGAATATACAGTATATTGGTGACAGGAAGAAATGATCTAAAGCTAAAATTTAATCTAAAAAAATCAAATTATTTCAATGCCAAGGCACTGTAAATGACTCTAAAAGTTTCCTTAAAAACTCTCAAGGAAACAGCCACTTTCTCATTTTATCAATAAAAGCATGTATAGTTTTATACTTATTAACAGGATTAAATGAGTCATACTTATCTGGACAAAAAATGCTTTGTTGTCTAAAAACTTGCTTTTAATGTAATTGAAAATAGTGTTGCTCATATTTTAAAAAATCTTAATTGTGTAAAACTGTCACGCTGAAGGAGGTGGGATGGAATTGTCAAGTGCAGATGCACATGTAAGAGTGATGCTGAACAATAAACTGCATTCATATTTCTTTTCTGTAGAAGGTGCATAGTGGTTTGGGTGAACTAATCCTTCAGTATTGCCAGCTATGTACGATAAATCATGCTAAAGGATTATTATTGATGGGAATGCTATGGGGTTTTTTTATATCTACACTTGTAGCTTATTTTCATTTTAAAGACTTTAGACCATAACTCTGCACTTTTAATTTTGTATTCAGTGTGGGGAGTTAATCCCAGAATGGGGCTTTTTGGATGCAAAATCTGAATGCTTGTGTAGTAACAACAGCTGTCCCCTCACCATGTGGTGTCTTCCATTGCTTTACTGTAGAGATGAATTTTGGCCCAGTGTTTCAGTAATATTGGACACACATGGTTTTAGGTGACAAAGCAGTATGTTTATGCATTCATTTGACTCTCGCAGTTACAGTTGGCTACAGATTAGAACAGGGAGAATACATTCACACCATGACCACCCTCGTAGCTGCTTGTAGTACTTGGATCACAGTAGGCGCTGTTGCATCTAAAGACACAATTAACTGTTGCTGAGGAATTGCAAATTCACAAAAGCTCTTTTACAGCTTTTGCTGTTGAGAGCGGATTTTCTAAAAGCTTTTTCAGAGATTTTCCAATATAAGTGTTTTAAATCTTCACATTCTAAAATTATTGTCAGCTTGAAATAAGATTAGGAAGTTGATATTTTAATGTAGCTAAATGAATTCTTGTGCCCTGAATTAGCTGTGTAATTAAGTACAGATCTACAGAATGATTGTAGTTTTGTCCATTATTTAGGAAGATAGCCTTAAGAGTTCTGTAATATTTACAAGTGGTTTGTAAAACTGTGAGCACAAATCAAAGCTTCCAAAAAAAGTCTGAAAATAAAACTTAGCAGAAAGCTTCCGATATCTGTATATCACTGAAAAGATCATCTTGATTTCCGTGTGTAATTGCTTAGATATGCTTTGGATATGGTAAGAGAGAAAAGCTGTGAATGTATTTTAAAAAACCCCACAAACAAATAAACGCCCTCCACCCCCAAGTTTTAGTACAAATTAAATAGAAAATTACAGTAAACTACATATTAAGGCTAATTTTGAAGTATGAAATTTGTCTGATTTTTAAACAAGGTTTTTAACCAGAACTCTCTAGAAGAATTCATTATTTAAATTACAGTGATAAAAATTTTTATATGTAGAACATTAGGCACTGGAAATCTTTCTTTATAAAAATCCCTGAGAAATATTTTCATATAAAATATCTATATGGAGTATAATATAATAAAGGTATAAGAGTATATTAACTTGTTTAAACCAGTAAAAGTAATAAGGTTATTGTGGAATGTGGAGATTTTTCTGTGTATTTGTCATTTCTTCTGTAGGCCAGGGTGTAATTGTATAATGCATGCAATGTATGTGTGAGATCTCTCACATACACACATTACTTGAGCGTCTTGTGTTTGAATCATCAGAGATAATTCATTTTATTCTTGTATTAAAAACTATGAATGTTTGAGGCTTTCAGCATTGAATAAAGGACTACATGGATCCAAACCAGGACGATTGATAAAATCCTTGCTACTATTGGCTATTATTTACTGTCTTTTAAGTGGCAGGTTGTATTTATGCCAATTTATCTGCTTCAGGGAACACTCTTGATAGCAGAACAAAGTGAATAAAAGTAGTTTGCTTTGCAAATGAATGCAAATGGTGAAGCCTTTCGGGAAGCCCTTTAACAGGAGCAATGCACTTTGATTATGAGTGAAGCTGCCATTTGGACATGGTGAAAAGAGCACGCTTGAACCATTGATTGGGGGAGACAGTAAAAAGTCAGGAAGGGCCCCGTTAAGCTTGCAGTGCGGCGGGCGGATGTCAGTGTGGTTAGAGCACAGTGGGAGAATGACAGGCAGGATTAGTGTCAGGGAGAAGCTTTGCTGTAGTTGTGGAGATGGTCCCTGGGGTCACTCACCTCTGACTGTTGTTCTGTGCTGATGGCTCTGTAATGCAAACCGCTTGATATGTGCCTGTTCATTATCAGAAATGGTGATTAGAAGAGGTATGTCATAAAGAATTCCTTAAAAATAAATAAAATGCCAAACTACTGATGGTAACAAAGATTTGGCTCTGCGGTCGTTGCCAAAGATGCTGCAAATGTCAAAGACGGTTACTGCATTTTGCCTTCTGAGGCAACCGCGATTCCATGCCTTAAACTGCTCTAATTGTGTGTTCCTTGCTTTGTTCACTTTTATTTGGCCGTTATGAAGACAGTCATTGTTAACAGTTTGGCATGTAGTTAGAGTAAAACATTTTTATATCTTTTGGTTATTGGGTAGTAGAAGCATCCGGTCTGGTTTTTGTGGCATAACTGCATTTTAGGGAGGGGGGAGGGGTGTTGTTTAATCGTCTTGATGGAATATTAGAGTCAACAGATTTCATTCCTGGATCATGCCAGAGTGCTAAAACACAGGATAGTAACAGTGACAAAAAGCTAAGATGGCTGGTCTGTTTCATTAAGAGGCTTTTTTAATATGTCAGAATGGAGATATTTTCTGTGTATTTGCTGAAAAAATATTACATAGGCAATAAAGTAGTAAATGTTTAAAACTTTGTATCTTCAACTGTGATTTAATCATGGAATCATTTAGGTTGGAAAAGGCCTTTAAGATCATTGACTCTAACCATTAATCCAGCACTACGAAGCCCACCACTAAGTGTCACATCCACGTGGTCTTTTAAATACCTCCAGGGATGGCGATTCCACCACTTTCCTGGGCAGCCTATTACAACACTCGAAAACCCTTTTAGTGAAGAAATTTTTCCTAATATGCAATCTAAAGCTCCCCTGGCACAACTTGAGGCCATTTCCTCCTGTCCTAGATCTTACTACCTGGGAAAAGAGGCCAATCCCTACCTCGCCGCAACCTCCTACCATAGGTATTTGTAGAGAGCAATAAAGTCTCCTGTGAGCCTCCTTTTCTCTAGGATAAACACCCCCAGCTCCCTCAGCTGC
The DNA here is from genome assembly GCA_013398855.1 of Mohoua ochrocephala. NCBI lineage: Eukaryota > Metazoa > Chordata > Aves > Passeriformes > Acanthizidae > Mohoua > Mohoua ochrocephala. The sequence goes on along the minus strand of VZTA01007281.1, from coordinate 126,851 downwards.
TCCTCATCAGACTTGTGCTCCAGACCCTTCACCAGCTCCATTGCCCTTCTCTGGACTCTCCTCAGCACCTCAATGGCCTTCTTGCAGTGAGGGGCCCAGAACTGGACCCAGGATTTGAGGTGTGTCCTCACCAGTGCCGAGTATAGGGGGACGATCACTGCCCTGGTCCTGCTGGCCACACTATTGCTGATCCAGGCCAGGATGCCATTGGCCTTCTTGGCCACCTGGGCACTCGCTGGCTCGTGTTCAGCTGCTGTTGAGCAGCATCCCCAGGTCCTTTTCCAACTTGCATCTTTCCATCCACTCTGTCCCCAGCCTGTAGCACTGCAGGGGTTGTTGTGACCCAAGGGCAGGACCAGGCACAGGCACTTGGCCTTGTTGAACCTCAGACCTCTGGCCTCTCCCCACCAATCCAGCCTGCCCAGATCCCCCTGCAGAGCCTTCCTGCCCTCCAGCAGATCGACACTCCCACCCAACTCAGTGTGTCTGCAAACTGACTGAGGGTGCCCTCGATCCCCCCATCTGGATCACTGATAAAGGTATTAAACAGAACTGGTCCCAACACTGAGCCCTGGGGAGCAGCACTGGTGACCGGCCACCAGCTGGATGTAACTCCATTCACCAACACCCTCTGGGCCCAGCCATCCCATCAGTTTTCTACCCATCCAGCCAAGCCTTGAGCCAGAGATGCTGTGGAAATTGATGTCAAAGGCTTTACTGCAGCCCAAGTAGACACATCCACAGCCTTTCACTCATCCACTAAGAAAATCATCCTGTCTCAGAAGATCAGGTCAGTCAAACAGGACCTGCCTGTTACAAGCCTGTGCTGGCTGGGCCTGATCCCCTGGTTGTCCTGCATGTGCCATGTGATGCCACTCAAGAGGATCTGCTCCGTGACCATCCCTGGCACCGAGGTCAGACTGGCAGGCCCATAGTTCCCTGAATATTCCTTCTAGCCCTTTTTGCAGATGGGTATTGCATTTGGAAACCTCCTGTGAACTGGGACCTCCCCAGTCAGCTGGGTGTGCTGGTAAATGTTTGAAAGGGGCTGAGTGAACTTCCGCCATCTCCCTCAGTTCCCTTGGGTGGATCCCATCCAGCCCCACGGACTTGTGTGTGTCAGGTCACTGACCATTTTTGCTTGGATAATGGGGGCTTCATTGTGCTCTGTCTTCCAGGTCAGGGACTGGGTACATGGAGACCAACGGATCTTTCCATTAAAGACTGAGGCAAAGGGGAGGTATGAAGTACCTCAGCCTTTTCCTCATCCTGTGTCATTGTGTTTCTGCCTGCATCTAGTAAAGGAGGGAGATTCTCCTTAGCCCTCCTTTTCTTGCTCATGGATTTGCAGAAACATTTTTTTGTTGTCTTTTATGGCAGTAGTCAGATGAAGTTCTTATTGGACTTTGGCCCATCTAATTTTTACATAACCCCATAATCTAATAAAAGTATTGTTGATTCTTATCTTTACTGCATTTTATTATGTTGTGTTATGTATGTTGTATTAAAGTTAGTAGAAATTAAATGCGTTAGTCTACCTAATACACAAAGTGCAATTTTTGAGTGTCCAGGATTTTTAGTATCTTACTGTTGGTCTGTTGTTTTTATCCATTTTCAGCAACAATACAGAGAGAAGATACCCAGATTTTTTTTTTTTTTTACATTATTAGATTCATTTGTTTAAAATTTTTTTTTTCAGTATATTACCTTGCAAATAAATGTCCAATATTCCAGTGTAATGAATGTTTTACAAATGTTTTACAGGCACCTGAATGGACAGAGGAGGACCTGAGCCAGCTGACAAGAAGTATGGTTAAGTTCCCAGGGGGGACCCCCGGTCGATGGGAAAAGATTGCTCACGAATTGGGTCGATCAGTGGCAGATGTGAGTTCACTCAGATTTGCATTGTGTAGAGGATGACAAACCAGAACAAGACAGGCAGTATAGAAGGCAGGCGTATATGGGGGCCGACATTGTCTTTTGAGAGAAGCTACAATCCTTTTAGGACCTGGAAGTGAACCATTAACTAACTATGCAAGAAGCAGATGTCAGCCAGTCTCTCCCTGCACAATTAACAGCTGTAACTGATCAGCTGGATGGGGGATTCTGGTGCTTACAAACTTCAGCTACTGTAACCCAATAACAGAAAAACAATGCGCTGCAGGTTTTGTAGCAACCTCCTTTCACTGCAAGTGAGTGTTTGTGTGACTTGGTTAAAGATTACATTTCTGTTTCAGGCCAGTCCGTAAAAAATGCATATGAGCGAATGGTGTTTAGACAGGTGGTTTCCATTAATTAAGCAGAAATATCTTTACAAATTTTAAAATGACTAATGTGTATGATGCTATTTCAGTGCCTTTTTCAGGATTATAGCATGTTTGAAAATTATATTCTGTAAAATAATTAATGTCCTTGTTAATTCATATTTTATAGTATTGTACCAGATATCAAAGCAAGCTTGTACTTATGGTTTTTAAGTGTTATGATCTTAAACCCCTTAGGGGCTAGGCTGTAAAAGACTTTTCCTTTTCAAGCAATAGATCACTAGAACATGATGTAGTGTCTGCTGAGGACCATTTGAAAGCCCTTTCAGCTGACCCTATTTTATAGGCTCTGTAGGGGTTAATGAGAATAATGTTTAAATCTGTTCATGTACATTTTGAGATTAGATGTTCTTTATTTATTATATTTCAGGAATTATCTTAAATAATGGGAAACAAAGCCACTGACTAGAGTGAAATATTACAGCCTTCTGGGAAATTTGTGTACTTCTTAGGTTTTTTTTCTTTGTTGATATAATCACAAAAGGATATTTTTACAACTTTTAAAGTTTTAATGCACCCATACCATTCTGATACATGTACTAAAAAATAAGTCTTTTGCGCTATTCTGATTTTAGAACAATAGATTATTTGCAAAGTACTGTATGTAAGCAAGAAGTTACTAACCTGCTAATCAAATGAAATTAAGGTTTTTAAGGTTTATTGTGTTCAGTATTGTTTATTATATTTCTTGAAGTATTCATACGACTAAACTGGAGTGGTTTCATTAGAAAAGAGGCTACATTTTACTGATACTAACAGCGAAAACAGTGTTGGTTGTATACAGTGTTCATGGGAAAGAGCTTTTGAGATTGCTTTGGAAAATCTGATTATCTTGATACAGAAAATACAGATATGTGGAATGGTTCTACATCCATCCATCACAAAACTAACACTATCTTCAGATTGCCTTTTGCACCCACTGACTGCTTTATTCCTTGACTGGGGTGTAAAAAACATTCTTTATTAAGAATCCTTTGCATAATATATTTGGCCGTCGTACTTGCACACATCCAGTACTGGAAAGAAAAAAAACAAAGCTCACTTGTTTCTTCCATTAAATGAGAGGTCCTCAGCAACTTGCTGTTTTGTTTTAGTGAGTAGGAAAGAGAAGTGAAAGAAATGTGATTGTTCTAAGAGCTGTCATTTTCTTGTATGAAAAAAGGAATTTCCAGGATTTTTATGTGTGGAGAAAGGCCTGAGTGTAGTCCTTTTTACTTCCAGTAACCTCCAACTATATGATTAATGTAAGTGTTCTCCACACAAGTTTTTACTTCTCTAAAAATTTCCAACTGCTGCTAATGCTAGGTCAGCTTTCCTGACACAAACTAATTATTAGAGTTTCTGCTACTTTTATCATTGCATTACCCAGAACTGCAGCAATTAGATATTACGAGGAAACAAAAATGAATGTTTTACAAAATGAATGTTTTAAACAAAAGCTTTATGGGAACTTCTTTGGGTCTCAGACTGTTACTGCATCAGTACTAGAAATGTGAAACTGGAAACTGCTTAAGATATATCCATTCAGTAAGATTTCAGTATTCAATAAGATGTACAACTTATCCTGTATATTTCTTGAAGATAACATGGAATCTCAGTTTACAGCAAGGATTCTTATTTTGTTTGGGCATCACCATAATTGGGTAAGAAATGTTACGGTAAAGCTGCAGGAGAAACTTCTGGGTTGTTAAACTTTGTGCACAGTAAAAAAAGGTGTTTGCATGTGCAGGCAGCATTTGCTACCTAAACAGCTGTTCCATGTTTCTACTGGGAGCAGGGCAAGGAGCTAAGTTTTGGTGTACAAGGTGCTGCTTTGAAACAGCTTGTGTAGCAGAGTTTGGGAATGCCTTGCTTACAGCTGGTTTAACAGGAGTCAAGCCAGAGAGGGTTTGAAGTATGTATCATCTAGCAAATGCACTAGATCTTAAAAAAGAAAAACATTCAAGGGCAAATTTGAATTTGTCTTTCTAACACTTTCTAGTATGGGAAATGCTTTTTAAAAACTTGAGATCAGTGTCTGCATCTTTCTTCTCCTGCAAAGCATCAAGAGCAGTAAGGCTTGGTTTTCCCTTCACAGTTAAGAGAGTTATGATAGAAAGGATTGATAAGGTACGGTGTGCTTGTTTCCAAGTGATTTTATGCATTCAAACCTTATTTAATAGTAGATTAGCCAAATAGGTATTAATAAAAATACCTCAGAGTAATCCAGTCCAAAATGATATCTCCAGTGTTGCTTCTGTCTCAAAGCTTTCTTCCTCAGAAAAAAAAAAAAAAAGTTAGAAAAAAGTCTAAGAATAAACTGAAACCATTCATATATGTCAGAAGAGCATCAGTGCAATTCACTCCCTCTAACCACCCCAACGAAATTCTATTTTGTCTTAAATTTCTTCCTCTTTTAAAGAAATAAATTCCTACTATGTCCAACTATGTTTCCACTTGCAGTTTTTAAGCAGTGTGAAGCAGCAACTTGAGGAGAGTGTTCTTGACTTTTTTTAACTTTTCATTTTCATGGTGTTGTTTTAATTTACTACATCCTGAGTTTGTGTCGAGTTTTCAGTATTGCACTTAAACATGTGGTTTGATAGAAAGAGTCCAGATGAGAATAATAGGTTCCTAAAATGTTATCTCCAGGGGAAGATTGTGAAGGAATTTATGTTGTTGAACTAAAAAAAAAATGAACTGAGGAGGTAGGTATTCAACTATTTTAAAAGAAAACCATAACTGAGGAAGGATCTTGTGCACTCTATTAGTTTTACAGGGCAAGAAGTTATTACCTCAAATTTGATCAGAGGCTGCAGAGTTAGACACTGAAGGACAAAGAACTACAATGGAGATGGTAAAGCAGTGGAATAAGCTGCTGTGGAGTCTCCGTGTTTGCGGGCCTTTAAGAACAGGTTACGCAAACATCTGCAAGAAACAACATCAATGTAGTGGTTCTGCCTGAGGTTAGGTCCTTCTCTTCATATGGTCTGGGATTACACTAGCTAGTGCAAGCTATCTGGGAGGAAAAGGGGAGGAAACAAAACCTTCCTTACAATTGGAAACATGTGTGAATTCACTTTTAAAAGTGTAGAATTAAAGCCAGGTAGTCACCATGGTTGGTCAGTAATCACTGCATATACCTTAGCTTGACTTCTTAAATTCAGTAACTCCTAATAAAGTGTTCCTTTAGCTTTTTTCTTGTCTACTACTATTCCAGTTGGTGTTTTGTAGCCATTTAAGTTTGTTAATTGTTATTTCCCAAAACGCAGCCCAAATAATGGTTACTGTAAGGCCCATTATATGGGTATGTCTACCAGATTCCCTGTCCAAACAAGTACCTCCACGCAGTGTGATGCAGGCTGCTGGGAAAGTGCCAGCCAAAATCCAGCAATAAACATCTACATCCGTGCTGTAGTGCCCCTGAGCTCATTCGGCTCTACTGTTTCTGTTTGTGCTGCCTCATGTGATACCAGCATAAATATCTTTGCGGCATATTCCTGTGCTTTTCAGCTCAGAGCTAGGGCAGGCTTGCAGCCGTGGTACAGACATACTGTAAGAAGGGTTACTGCTTCAACTTCTCTCACGGTAAATGTAGGACATGTTTATCTCGTCTCTCTTCGGGAAGACATCTTTCAGCAGCCAATGAATAATCAACCCAAAATAGATGAGGTTAAGTTGTGCTCATTTTATCAGTATGTTTAATTATTTAAATTATTTAAATTGCTAATTGTCACTTTAATATGTGCATATAGGGAATTTGGCAATCTTTTCCTATGGTTTTCAGCTGGCTTAGTATAATGAAATCTTATTGCTTTCACAACTGAAAGCTTCTGCAGCTTTTTAAGTCATTTTTATTGCAATTGGCTGGTGTTGTAAATTAGGTTTTCAAGTATTTTGATTATGAAAGGGAAATGGAGCTCAGTTAACTCTAATCAGGATTCCTGCCTGCTGACCTGGTTACCTGTACCACTGCTCTCTGTCATCCTCCAAACATCTGTTCTTTGACCCATTTTCCTTACTGAATTTGTTGCTCCAGGGTTAGTTCTCATTCCTGTCCACCAATACTTAAGGAAATAATTGACCTTTTAAAACAAAATAAAAAAGTTATACTTGAATTTCCTAAGCACTGTGAACACTCTACAACATAGTATAAATAATGAATGGAGTGGAGTTGCAATACTACTATTTCTGCAAAAATCATATTGTTTGATTTGACAAATGCTAAGCCTTATGAAGATTTATAATAATGATTGTCAGCTTTTGCTGAATTCAAAAATTGAGAAAAAGCACTTAGATGTGAAATTATAGAAGTATATTGTACTTGACAATACCAACCTTTATAGATAAAAAGTTTAAAAAAAAATATTTGCTGAAAGGCATAAATTAATTTCAGTAACTACAAAGAACGTTCAAATTGTAAAAATAACAGAGGAAGTAAAAGCTGTCTGGCATGCCAAACAGACTTTAATGTGATTATTAGGTACAGGTTTTTTAAATTAAAGGCAAAGAGATCTCAGATTTCATACTTGTGAAGTAATATCATTCACTTGTCTTACAGGATTTAAACTGATTCTGTTTGCTCCTGCAGTCACTAATCTCATGCATTTGTGTTGCAAAAACAGACGGATTGGGATTTGCCGCTTGTATAGAAGAACACTAAGGGAGACAGCAAAACAATAACCAGGTGGCAGACATTCTGAATTACCATGAAACCTGAAAGCATAAGGTTTGGCGGGGTGGGTGCTTATTTTTGATACCTCTCGTATGCCCAAGCAACAGTTTCAGCCTGTAAGTCTGACTGTGTGAGTTCATACTCATTCTGCTTTATATGCCATTGTAAAATAGATTTCTTATTTTTGACAAATGCAAGCTCATTACTTTGCCAACAAGAAAACATCTATATGAGAAATGGTCCATATGTAAAAGCTCATGAATTTATTAGGTCTTTTGCTTCTGGAGATTAACTGTTTTCCTAAGACTGTTTTACATTTCATTTTGTGTACTGTGTCTGTGTTAACTCAGTTGCAGTCTAATCCAGTTGTGGATAGTCTGAAACATTCACCCATAGTGGTTTGCATATATTTATGTAATCAATAGTTCTCCTAGTTGCTTATTGAAGTATAAAGACCTAGATCGAGGTCCAAGAGAGGTTATGAATATCTAAGATGGGGTTTAGAGCATATATAGGTCATGTAGATCCCTCAGTCTGAGAGTGAAGTCCTCAAAACACCTGTCGAATGCCACAGACACACCAGAGTGACTCTGTTGATACTTGGAGGGAGGAAAAGGTGGTTGCTGTTTGCAGTGCTCTCACTGTACAGTTTTATTCTGTGCACTCCTACAGTTGCCCCTGCCGTTTTTACAGGATTGGGCAGTACAATGCCCCTTATAAACAAAATGGATTTTCATCTCATAAAGCGTGACCAGAGCATTCTTCTCGCTTAAAGGAAAAGGTTTTTTACAGAAGGCAGTGGGACAGCAGTTTTTGGTCCAAATAGATGCCTTGTGAAGGGGTTAAGCCAGTGATGCTGCAACTTTTTATAGAGTGGCTTAAATTAGTGTAATGTCTCACAAAGCTCCCGGTGAGCCGGGTTTGAATCCCATTGCGGAATTCAAATTTCTGATTGTCAAGACAGGCAATGCATTTTGCATCATCAGTAACAGACTAAGATGTCCAAGTAGTTGTTGCCATGGGCATTTGAGCCAAACTCCTCTCCTGCATGAGTGCCCATAGGATAGAGCTAAAGACTCTCTAATGGATTTTAAGTGACAAAAAAACAAGCACAGTATGAAGTCTCCAGCATTATCACAAGTCTAATAGCAAAGCTCTTCCACTTGTGTCCTGAAAAAAGGAGCAATTCTTTTGCTGCTTTAAATTAACTGTTTGGGGACTTAAACTGGAGAAAGTTCTACATATGGTGATTTAGGCCAAATTTGCCTTTTTTGCAGGCATCTTAAATTGCCTCATAATTAAACTCACAGTTGTTTTGGGGATTTCTGTTGCTGTGGCAAAGTTCAGAATCACACGTGGCTTCAAAGTCCATAAGCATAAGGAAAACTGTGTTGTCCCAGGCTGCAACTGGTGGTCCTAAGCCAATTCAGTTAAATTCATGACATGTTTTGTAGTTCTTTCAAGAATGTTGTCCTTAAAATACTCATTTGCTGTGTTAGTATGAAGTTCAACCTACACAATGGCTAAAGAGTAGTTACATTACCAGCTTTTGGGAAAGTTTGTAACACTCTACTAAACAAACTGTTACAAGCAGTGCCAAAACAAAGGTACATCTGATTTGAAATACTAAAGCAGTCTTGTAAGTTGCAAATTAGGATGCTTGGAAAAATAGAGAGTGATTTGGGTCAATGCCTTAGTATTTGGAGTTTCTCCAATCTGGTAAAACTGAAAGATAATTTTAGAAGCTCTTTTAGTGTCTAAAGGGAAGGCAGTGTATAAAGCAACAAATTTTGAGTCACTTGGAAATAAAAGAATGGGTCATTATTGTTGTCTGACTTGTCTCAAACAGTGCTTGATACAGTTGTGGCTGATATGAAAAAAAGCTGTTTAGATCTAGATTGGAAGAAAATTCAGTGCAGCAGGTAGTATTTTGGTTGTAAGGGGAGAACTTTAAATTTGGCAAGTTATTCTGTGTGGTTCTGGAAGGTTAGATCTCTAAAAACCTACTACTTTGACGAAGCCAGGAAGGCATTAAAATCCTGCTGTATCTGGCTTTCCCCTGTGAGAAAAAAATGTGATTACAATTCAGATTAGCCTCAAAGAAATTCCTCATTGCTTCATAGTAACCTCAACTACTCACGGGCTGTCTCCACATTATTTTTTTCCATAATTCCACAGATCTTGGCACTTTTTCATGACATAAGTAGATGGGGAGCATGCAGGAAGATAACAACTGGGGGAGAAGAAGACTGCTACTGGGAAAGCAAATTTATGATAGTTGATGGAGAGAAAGCATGACATCTTTAGTAAATACTTAGAGAACTTCTGCTCAGGAAGATGCTGAGAGTAATAAAAAATGTTACCAGAGCCTCCAGTTTTCAGTAGCACCATGACGTCATCCTTCTTTGCGAGAAGTTTATATACATTTAGGAAGCCAAGTGACGTAGGTTTTCTTCCTCTACAAATCCCACATTATTTTCCCAAAATATCATTAGAACCCAAGAGGTGTATACACTTCTGTGATTATCTGCTGCAATCCTAATCAAATATTGTCCTAGAGAAGGAAGGTAGGTTGTTGCCCACAGAAGATTCCCAGGAAACAGCGAATGCTGAAGGCTCCAATGGCACGTTGGCCCTGCGGAGCTGGGCTGGGGGTGGTGCTGGAGGGCTCAGCTGAACTGGTGAGCCAGTGGCTGCTGCTGTGGGAATGGGGAATTGCTCTTCATCTTCTGCAAAAGGGCTCTGTTTCTCTGTTTAGCACCAGTAGCATCACTGTACCTGACTTTGCAGGGTTTTCCCTCTAGGTCTGTCACAATTCTGTGCTTTTTTTATGTCTGCCCTCCCTGCAGGGTGTAAAGTACCCTCTCATTCGTGTGATAGCAAAATTTGCTTTTGCCTGTGCATCTGAGAGTTTTTTAAGCTGATTCTGAATTTTTTTTTTTTCTGTATATCTCTGAAGTATCAATTGTCCCGTCTGAAAGAGGTGGCAGGTGTCCAGGGTACTAAGAGTTTTAACATCTGGATGGTCATGATGAGGAATGTTTTTACTGCTAGGTGTCTTGTTAAGTAGCAACTAGTCTTTGTGATCTGGACTAATTGTTAGCAGTACAGGAGGAAACCAGCTCTGTCTAGCTTTCATCACATAAAATCATCCCACTAATCCCACTTGCTTTCGATAGAATCTTTTTATAGCTGAAAAGCTATTGAAACTGAGTTCAGAAGGGAGTTCTCAGAAGCAAATTGTTCCTGTGGTTTCTTTCTGTAGGATAGTAAGATAGTTTGATTTCTACTCCAGCAATTTGATTGCTTGCATCCAGGGTTTTTTTGTCATCTTTATCTGTCTAAGGAAATCTCTTTCACTGTGCATGATATTACCTGACTTTATTTGTGACTTCTGTTATCCCTGGTGGACTACAACATTTAAAGTTGCTTCCTATAAAATAATGCAGTGTGTCTGTTCAGCAGTACAAATACTTGCAGGAATATGAGATCTTCTGTCTTCTGTTTTAAATCAATTTCACAGTCTTGATCCTTATTATTTAAGGTGTCCCCAGACCCAGGATTTCTTAAGGGGGTTGGCGAATGCTCTGGTGAAAGCTGTTGTCAATAACAGCAGGCTTTTAGCACACCTTCTCACAGTCAGGATAGAACTCATAATTTAATATACGTGAAAACTGTAATTTTAAAGCATTATGCAGGAACAAATAGCGGTAATAACTACAAGAGAGTATTCTACAACCGCTTCATACTTTGAATAAGTTTTTCCAAGTATGTTATCTGTTAACTAATGAAAAAGTAATAATATCATATAAGCAAGCCATGATAAGTAATTGACTAGAGAAAGCAATGGAGCAACTTATGTTGCAAAACTTAGTGAATTTTTTATGAGTCTGTTAGGAACCAGCTAGTAAATAACACTATTCACCCCTGGAGAGGAAATTAAAATTGATATTAAGAATGTCAAAAAGCATGGAGGAACAGGCAGCAGAAGAGTCTGTAGATTTGAGTGGCAAGAACAATGATTAAACTCAAACAGATCAAATTGAAATACAATTTCATACGTTCCATAGGCTGGATTCCTAATAATCCTCAGCAGTTTAATACTGACATGTTAACGATTCTTGCCCTGTGTCAGCATCTGGAATGACAATGACAGTTGAGGCTGATGGACACATAAATCTGAAGCCTAAATAAGTGATACCTGAACTCTCAGTGAAAAGAGCTGGAGTAAACATGAACTGTACATAGCACCTGGGAAAGGACTTGCAAACATCCGTATGAAGAAGAAAGCTGACAAAAATAATAACAGACAAATAATCTTGCCCTGTAACCTGTGAATGATGGTAGTAAAGCTGCGGGAAGCTTGATGAGTTGTCAAACCTGTGTCAACTGAAGGTGCTTGTTCAGTGTTTGAAATAGTAGATTTTCAGTATCTAAACCATACACACAGTTGTTATTTCCAGTTTACCTGGTGAATGTTCAAATTGAAAGTCCATCAAAATATGAACAGATACCATAAAGCCTTCAGAAGATAAAGTCTTGGAAATATTAGATGTGATGAATGGAGTAACTTACTACAAATGTTACATCTGGGTTCACCAAGCTATGATAACTGAAGTTGGCCAACATAAGATAACCTATGGAAAGACTGCTACTCCTGAATTTTTTGCATCTAAGGGAAAATACGAAATGCAGTCAGGATCTGGGAATAAGCCAAAATCCTTCACTGTTCAAATGGAGACGGATGGTTTAGATTCTAGTCCAATTAGATGTAATATGCAGCAAAAATTATATCTGTTATGGGGTGCCTACACTAACCTGGTTTGGGAACACCTGTTCCTTGTAAAGGAAATTGAAATCCAGCTGATTTGCACCATTTCCAAAGCAAAGCTTGCGTTGCACGCGTAGTCTCAGCCTGAAAGATAAAATGATAATTGCTGACCTCTGGAAACGCCAGAGGTTCACCAGAGAGAAAACTGAACTCAGTTGGCACTGAGGCAGCAGCTCATAGTACCTGTCTTTGCTGGCCATTTATTCTGCTCCATTTTATTCAGGGAGTCTTTTCTGCTCTCTTTTTCTTGCCTTCGTGTCCTTATGCACAGGCTGTAAATCTCTGAAAGACTTACTTTAAAGATAGCACAATGGTTTAGAGACAGTTTTTTTGAATACACGAAGATAGATAGGGCCTTGTCATATTTACAATGAATCCACTGTGTCGTTGCAGGAAGCTCCACTTGTTTGCAGAGCAAATTCTTCTCCCTCTTTTGAAAATAATCTATTATAATCCAGTTTATATAACATAATTTCTATTTAAGAGATGCATAGCAGGACACCACTAAGGATCCATTCTGTTCAGCAGTCAAGAGTGGTTTCCGTTCCTCTCAGCCTTTTAAATCATTGGTACATAGAGACACTCTGCTGAAGATGGAACACAAACATTTTAATTTTGATTATTTTAGAATATAAATTCTTTAAGGAAGGCAATTTCCGTCAATGGATCATGTGTTTCAAGGAGGATCCATTCTGTTGTTTCAAAATTGGGATCACGCAGATCCCAGAACTGGTGGTGCCACTTAAATTATCTGTTCATATTACAGTATTCTGAGATTTTTCTTCAAACAATTAAAACTTTATCGTACCGCAACAGTAGAAACTGGAGTTTTCTGTGCCAGATGTCTACCTCTGGATAAAGGTTTTGGTTAATTAGGACTGGGATTTCATTGTTCACAGAGTTTTCATTTGAACTTAATCATCCCAGAAAATGAGGCTCAATTTGTAGGGAAAATAGACCACTTTGCCTTGTTAAGTCTTGCTGTCATTTCCTTAAGGAGATCCAGCACCAGCCTATTTTTACAGCAAACTGCTGCAATTTCATGGGCAGAAAGGTGGGTGGGAGGAACCAAACAGACCAGACTAGAAGCAGATGGTACCAAGGTATTTCAACTATTGAGGTACTCACTTATGAATCTTGTCATAGAACAAAAATCCTGAGTCCTAATATTTAATTCTTCTCACAGCAAATGGCTTTACAACCCTTTGGCAGGTTTGCTCTCTAGTGCTGCTCTGAGTAGGGAATAATTGTTATTGTTAACATTAAGTAGCTAAAACAGCAGAAGTCTGTGCTGTGGCTCAGGAGGCCTAAATGACTCCTGTTGTGGGGAAATCCCACACAGAGGAGTTCCTGACTTTGTAAGCGATGTATCTTTTATTTTTGCTCTGGGCAGCCACCCACCTTTCACTAAAAGGATGTTAACATCTGAGGTCCCAGGTGCAGAGAGCAGGGAACACAGGGAACCCATCCCACACAGTATCAGGTTTGATTCCGTGTGTTGCCTGTTCACATTTTAAATTTGATTTGAGTTGTTCAGACTACTTGATTTCAATTTCTAGTTTTTTTACAAAGTCCTCACGTTCAAAAAAAAAAAAAAAAGAAATTGATATTTAGTATTCATAAAACATTTCCAGTAATTAAAAAGATTGTATAAGTCTTTGAATACTACATTTTAAGATGCCTTTTTTGTGGTACCTGAATTTGGGACTGTAGGCCACTATCTAAAAGGAACTAGGAGAGCTGGAGAGGGACTTTCTACAAGTGCCTGTAGTGATAGGACAAGGGGCAATGGCTTTAAACTGACAGGAAATAGATTCAGATGAGATATTAGGAATAAATTTTTTACCGTGAGGGTGGTGGGGCACTGGAAAAGGTTGCCCAGAGAAGTCATGGATGCCTGATCCCTGGAAGTGTTCAAGGCCTGGTTGGGCCAGTGGAAGGTGTATCTCCATGCCAGGAGGGTTGGAATGAGATGATCCTTAAGGTCCCTTTCAAGCCAAGCCATTCTATAATTCAGTTAAAATTAAGATTCTTGAATTACTTAGCATCTTTGTTATTTATATAACGAAGATGCTAAGTAATTCAAGAATCTTAATTTTTACTGAAGCCTGTCTTGTTACCTGTAGTGAGGTCTAGAAGTTTGGGATGAGGAAGCCCCTTTTTCTGGGTGGGGAGAAAGCCTGTTTGTTTGCTTACAAACAGAACAAATTTTGAAACAATCGCTTTTTACTTTTTAAAAAAACCAAAAATGCTAAATCTAGAGTTATTTTTCTCCCAGGACAGAGATTTCAGTATACATGGAGAGGTTGAGTCAAGCAGCTCTCTATCCTTTGGACTATCAGGAGTAACTTTTTTGCTGCAGTACCAGGACTTAGGAGGTGTCTTTGCTGATCTTTGGCAGTCAAACTGTTATATTTCATTTGGGGACTGAATGCCTGTCCACTCGTGTGCTTCAACATCTGGACCTATGTGGGTTATTTTGTTCTTTTGTTCAGTATTGAGAAACTAACATATAGAAGATAACTCATTTGTTTCTATTTTTAGATCGGAAAATTGGGGTTTAACAAGGAAAGAAAATAAAATTTGAGTATCAACTGTGGTGTATTGTGGTGATAGTAATAGAAATGTGTAGCATCGCTTATATTATTTTAATAAGCCAGGAATGGTTTAGAAAGAACAAAATCTAGAGGGTTACTTTAAGCTAGTTTGGGCTCCACATGTGAGCAAAGGCAGCCAAAGAACAACGGTCTCACCATTGAGTCAAGACGTTGACTCACTCAATGAGTCTTCAATGTAGGTGTTTCGTGGTAAGCTAATAATGAATTCTTCAATAGCCCCAATGATATAATTTTTTAATAGTCTTTTATTTTTGTTGTTTTCATGCAGGTTACCCTGAAAGCCAAACAGGTGAAGGATTCTGTTACATATACACCAGGTGTGTGCTTACGAAAATCACTGGGTTTGGGTGATAGCTGTGCCTTTCAGAGTCTGCTCTGCAGAGAGATTTTTGCAACCTTGACTTACTTTGAGAAAAGAGAAGGATTGCTGGGTGTTCTGAGGGAACATTTCCCTTGAGCTACATCTTCCCGGGCCTTCTTGTTCCATTTATTGTGGGGTTTGTTCATTTGTTCAGGCTGCTCTCTTTGTTTATATCGGTGTGGGAATTTAGTAGCACTTCCCATAGAACAGATAAGCTCCTAATTGGCAAAGTTCATCACTGTAAATACCTTGATTTCTCCATTTTCTTTTCCTTAAGCTGTCGGTCCAGAAGAGCTTTTTGTCCACTCAGCTGTTCCCAAAACCTTTAATTTGTGGGCAGTTCCCTGCTTGTCTGTGGGGTGTTTTACTTTTTCAGGAGTGTAACAGCAGTGTTTCTAACAGGTGTCATTAGGCTCTCTGAGCTTAAAACGCTGGCCCACAATTCCAAAAATTTCAAAGTCAACGTGAATCTGCCGGATCACATCATCACCCAGCGAGAAAGGGAGGAGGAAGTGGAGGAGGAGGGGAACTACAATCTTATACCCGAGCAGATGGATGTCCAAACAGATCCAAAGGAGAGCAGTGGAAGTGAAACTAGACACCGCAGACGAAAAATTGTCAAAGCACCTGAAATGGCTCTGCTGGCAACGAAAGAGGCACCAGAGGAGAAGGGCAGAGGGAGACGTCAGAAAGATTTTGATAACACTGAGCAAGAGGAAGAGAGTGATGATGAGAGCAGAAGGAGGGAGAGAAGCCGTGCACCAGAAGAACTGTGGACTCAAAATCAACAGAAACTTCTTGAAATGGCCTTGCAGCAGTATCCAAAGGGAACATCGGATCGCTGGGATAAAATAGCAAAATGCGTTCCTGGAAAAAGCAAGGTATGGTTTGTTTTGACTGAACTCTGTAGTATAAATGGAGGGGAAACATATTTGCTACCAATTTATGATTACCTTAAGAATGAGGGTCCAGACAGAAAGGTGAGGCCTTTACTTGGCCTCTCAGTCGGGACTCAGGTGACCTAAAGAGCGTTACTGTCATGCTTGTTGTTTTATTTAACACGTTTTTTCATTTATTTCAGTTTGTTTGATCTAATACAGAAAATGTTGAAATAACTCCTGTTTCATTTAAAATACGTACCTCTCCTCTGCCTTTCAGATCTTCAATTGCAGGACAAATTAGATTTTAAAACAAATTTTGATTCAAAGTTAGTAACCAAATGTTGGTGAGCTGCTTTGCTTACACTTTCACAATACTTTTCTCAACCCATCTCAATGAACAAACAAAATAAGTAATCCATCTGCAAGTGTTAAATGCTCAATAATCTATCTAATGTTCTTTTTGTAAGTATAAACTTTTTAAAATAGCATTCATTGTCGTTGGTATAGATGGTCTGTGCTAGATCTCCTAATAGTTGTGATAGCTTAGTTTGCTTGCTTCAGCCATTGTAGCTGCAGAAAAGCCCTGTAGTATTTGTGCCAAGCACGGCCTGAGGGAGCAGGAAGTGCGGTGGGGAAGGATTTGGGAGTTCCTCTGGCTCTGAAGGTGTTCCACAGTCTCTGGTGTCAGCAGGTGCTGCATCAGTGGCCTTGAAGGCTTGGCGTAACCTGCCTGCAGTGGAGCTCACACCAGAGTAACTGTTCTGAATAGATGCTGCAATACAGCTGTTCAATAATTGCTCCTGCAGTCATTGTCAAGAAGTACTGGGTAACTGTTTCTTGGGTTTGTGTGCTCTTCAGACAGATAAATGAGCCACTAAGAAATGTAAACTGCAAGTTCATTTTTCTAATCCCCTCGTCACTAGATGTAGATTCCCCTTCTCAAATTCAGTGCACAACCTTAAAACAACAAGAAATCAACCAACCAACCAAGAAAGAAAAAACCCCAACAAAAACCTCACAACAAAAACCCACAAACAAAAAACCCCAAACAAACAAAAAAAAACCCCACTCCAAAATAACCCTACACAACCCCCAGAACCCAGCTCTTCTTCTAGAATAAGGTAGCATGTGCAGAGTTAAAGCAATACTAAAATACCAACCTTTGAATAACACTTTTGTGTTTCTTTTCAGGAGGAGTGTATAGCAAGATACAAGTTGCTTGTTGAACTGGTACAAAAGAAAAAAATGGCTAAAAGCTGAATGTTGTGAGCAAGAAGAGATGTAGCTCATCTTTGTCAAAATGAGGTTTTAAATCTCATATGCAGGAAACTGCATTTTTGTACCTCAGTATTTCTATACGTCATGTGCCTTAGTAAAAGAAAATATTAATAAATCTTATACCATCTTACCTCGTTTGTGTGTTGAAGAATGAAGGTGTGTTTGTATTGAAGAGCTGCTTATGCAGATGTGTGATAACAATGTCTAAAAGGGAGCAGACCTCCAGGAAAACCCCCTCTGGTAATCACATACTGAATCAGGTTTGCAGCCAATGGAGATACAACATACAAATCACTTAGATTTGTTTTGAAAGAGAGAATTGATCTGAAATTGTTAAGCAAGCACGAGAATAATGCAACTCTGCACTCAAAATATATTTTTCTTTCTTGCACCCCTAAATCCAAGACCATATGCTTATAAACATCTTATTCTTATAAATACCTAGTCATATTTTGGAATAAGTAGTATTTCTAGTATTAACTTCCACATATATTTATATGCACCTGCAATATAATACCTTCTTTTGCCAGCCCTGCAGTGATACACAGTGATATTTGATAGCATTGCTAATTCAGTAAAGTTGAAATGGGCAAAAAAAACTAAAGGCCTCCATTTTTTACTTAGAAATTAAGAGATACAAGGTACTTCAGGACCACTTTTTAAGTACAAAATGGTCAACATTCTTGGGCTATGAGTTCTCATATTTGGGGGGTGGTTGTATACCCTGGATTCAATTTGAAGAATAGGTAATAAGGATTATATTACTCCCAACTTGTAATTTTGTTTTGTACAACTTCTCCAAAATTATGAAAAGCTTAAAATGTTGGAATAAAGGGTACTTAATGGATTGTAAATGACAGCAATAAATCAGAGCAGCGATCACAGTCTTTTACAAGAAACATTAGGGACTCGCATTTTTAAAGCATTATTTACCATTCAAATTGTGATTTAATACCAGGATTCTAAAACTTTTTTGAGCTTTAATTCAAAATCAAAATGGAAACTCAGAGGATCATGTATCTGAACTCAAAATCGAAACTCGGTGGCTGAAAGTCTCCGTTAACTTCCTGCCATCTCCACTGCTGATTTCCCCAGTAACTACCAGTTGTGCTCCTTCTGTCAGGCCAGCATTACACAACATTTCATCCCATTCCCATAAAACTATAAGGGCTAAGTATTTAGGGAATATAACAGTGTTCCATATGTGTTCCTTTACCAGTTGGAGCTTTGTTGGGGTTTTTTTGTCTCGTATAAGAAAAAAAAACACCTTAGTTGGTAGAAATAATGAAATTATGGAAACAGAGCCAGATACAAAATAATGCATCTAAATTTTTTTTCACAGACAACTTCACAGCTTAACTGCATTGCAAATTAAACATATTTAGAAGCTGTACTGTGATGTGGGTGCTGATCGATGGAACAGGAATTCTGTGCTGCCATGAAGGAAGAATCTTAGTGAGATCAAGTGAGGTATTTTCAAGAGATATCAGGAGATCTTAACTTTCAAAAGCTTTTAGTCATCCCGAACACTCAATGAGAGATGACTAACTGTAAAGCAAGGTAATTGAAATGGCTGCAAAGAAAAGCTGCTAAATTGGTGAAGGGAATTGGTGAAAATTAATGGGTGGAGCTGGGGTAGAAGAACATGAGCAAATGGAGATGCACTGTTCATGAAAAAAATAGACTGGTAATGGGAATATTTCTGCAGTTTCAAAAAAAGAAAGCAAGTAATGGGAGAATTTAGCCTGTGAGGAGAAGAGAGCCATCTTTCCTTTCCAGTCTGGATTTACAAGACTTTACCTGGGATGGTGTGCCTGGTTCAGTGTATCACACTTTGAGATGTAGAGCATTCAGAAGAGAGCAGAGAGAATGATCCAGTGTTTGCAATGCCTGATTTGCTAGGAAGGAATTGTTTTTGTTTGCTTTAGACTAGAGAGAGAGACAAATCTTCCAGGTATGTAAAAGGGAGCTTTGCAGTTGCATGATCTCTGTTTCCCTGATGTGATCCATATGGAACTGTTACAAATCTGCTGTGGCTGTGAAGAGTAACAGTGGGCTCAGTTTGGAGTGAGAAATAGCTTAGTTAGGTGTCAGGGCAAAAAAATCCAGTGGTAAGTGTTACAAGGACTTGGGAGGACTCTTGACACCTTTGTTGCTGGAGATCTAAACTTAATGTGAGCACCTGCTCAAGGCTGTCCACGTCCCCAGCAGGTGTGTGGCAATCAACAGTCACACGCTGCCTCCCAACACCTTCCGCTCCCCTCCACCACAGCCCTTCTGGATGGGGGTCAAAGGAAGAAGGACCAGCACTGCTGACTGGTAAGAATTTTTGGTTTTTTGTAAGACCATTCACACTGAGAAACTTGAAACAATGAACAGTTTACCTGAAGGACGATGTTCAAGGATGGGCAAAGGTTGTGTGCGCCATTCTGTCACCCTTGTCGGGTTGAACACCTGAAGTGCTGGATGTGCTGCTTGTGCCTGCATGGAAGGGAATTGATGGATTGCATCCTTCCTGCTTAAAGACTGAACCTTCCTGAAAGCAGAGGCAAGCTGGCTGTGTAAGAGCCAGCACTTAGAGTGGCACTGCACTGGGAATTGGTGACAGGCCCAACTGTCTCAGCATCAAGAACTGGGGAGGTTTTGCATGGCACTGGTGGGTCACTTCGAACAGAAGGTCTCGGACGGGGAATGTGAGTCAGTGCCCCGCACCAGTGGATCTGATCTCTGCACCCAGATGCTCAGATCCCCATCCGGGAGCCATCCCTCACGGAGCGAGGTAGTGAAGGCTTCGGCCAGGGCGCATCCAGTGCTACTTTATGTTCAGTTCACCAAGGGCCAAAGGAATTAGGGCACAGCCTTAGCTTTAGCTTTAGTGTTTGGCAGTGGGGAGGAAGGAGGCCTGGGTAAGAGTCTGAGACTTTCAGAGCCTCTCAGGGTCCTCTCCTGGGGTTGCCAGGTGTGCTGTGGATGATGACACAGCTCTATTGGCAGTGCCTTTAGTCTGTGGTGACTGAGGTCAGACATGATGCCCACTGGAGAAGTAGAAGACTGTAGCCAGGCTTTGTTTTCTTATGGGTCTGTTACCCAACACCAGAGCTTGTTTTTCTAAAGCTTCCTGTCCATGAAAACCAAGGTTACCCAAGGCTTGGGATTTAAGCAACTTCTTCCAACTTTTGTTGTAGCAGGGAATGCACATTTCCTTTAAGTAGTGTTAATAATTTGCCTGCTAGCAAAATGTATTTTCTTTCCTGGGCAGTTCTGAGCTGTAGCTCAACAATGCATTTGCACTGTAACTTTGTGTTAGTCCTAGAGGGTCTGTGCTGTAGGTTCTATACTCTGACTTGCACCTAAATGTATCAGATCTGGCCTACTTTGAGGGTCTTTGCTCGTCTCTGCTGATGGGATGGGCAGAACACTGTGGAAAGGAGCGTTTGGAGCAGATGAGACAGGGAGGGCAATACTCCCTTAGCACGCTGAGGATACAGTCCAGTGCCAAGCTGAAAGATCCTGACAGCCACACACGAGTCAGTAGAATATGACTGAGATGCCACGAAGGTTAATAGTGCTCTCATTTAGGCGGTTTAGTTCTAGGGGAAAGACCAGCAGACACTGTTCTGCAGTGTCCTTTTGTAAATGTAGATGTTTGGACTGTATTACCCTCAACTTTATAGTTCTCAGTGTTTGAACTAATTAAAAAAAAAAGATGAAAGATGTTTCAGGAAAGATTTGCAATGTGACCTCTTTGTGAGATGACAGGGCCTGAAAACAACAGGAACACTGAAGAGTTCTCCTTTAGGCACTCAACAGTAAGATTTTAGTGCAGCTTATGAAAAACAGACATCAGCAAACTGGTCAGTTAAATGTCACACAGTGCTACTGCTGACAGAGTTGCTCCTGCTAACACAGCTTGCATGGATACAGTTGATAAAAACAGGATTTCAGATGTTGTAGGCTGTCCAGAATTAGTTGGCTTCTGTAAGCCATGAGGTTTGTTGTCATTGTTGTCAGTAAAGTGGGGTTTTGGTGAAAAATCTTCTGAATGCAGCACCTTTAGTCTGTGCTGCTTTCGTGACACTGAGCCCAGAGCAGCTCCCAACACACAAGGAGAGCTCAGCAACTTGGCTGCCAGGGACCTGCGCAGGGGCTTGGGCTGCCTTGGCATCCAAGGCATTCCACAGGGACAGCAGTGTGGGCTTCACTGGACTGATGCCAAATCAGCCACAGACCATCATCTTTGATGTCAGCACCTGCAAAGTCATTGAAACAAGGTTGGTTTTGACTGCATCTGGCCCTCATGTGAGCTTGGCTTTGATGTGGTCTCTTTCTTTAAAGGGCTGGTGAATTGAATTTCTGTTTGGATGTCAGAACTGTCCTTTTCATTATTTCCTTGCTGCTTCTTGTTGGTCCACCAGCACTGTGGTACTGTAAACCACCCCTTGCTGTCTTGGGCTTTTGGCACCAATCTCTTGGCAATTTCAAGTATTTCCAACTTTGTCCCTTTCACACTTCCCTTAGCAGGAGACAGGTACCAGAGTTTAGGCAGTCCCTTTCCAATAAAAGAAATACAAAAGGAAAGGCAGAACTTAGCACTTCCACTGGTTCCTATGGTACTGCTCCAATTGGAGCAAGGTGACTTACATTGCCTAAGCGGTTTTGGCTTTGGCTTAGGTCCATGAATAAAGCAGCAGTCCGTGGCTCTGGGAGAAGTGGCACTCAGGATTCCCTGGAGGCCTTGTGCTGGGGGCAGGGGCAGATTGGGCTTTTTTTCCCCCTCCTCTCCAGCTGTGGCAGTACCAGGTGCAACTCTGGGCCCCGGCCTTCCGTGCTCTGTAGTCTCCCTTCTCAGCACTGACCAACAGCCAGTGCTCAGCAGGGCCAGAACAGCGACAGCTCCCGCACTCTGGACCTTGCACAGGTTTAATCAGTAGCAATGCTGAAGTCTCCTGAACCTCTTCACCCCAAAGCATAAAACATTCATCAGCTACCCCCAAAATGCCAGGAGGTTTTTCTAGTCCTGGGGAGGGTGGGAGCAAGTGATGCCCCTTTGCTGTGCCAGGTGATGTTTCACATTTCCCTGCTGTATTCTGAGCTAGTTCATTTACCAGTCTTCTTTCAGGATTCCAGTTTTCCCCATTGGAAAATAAAAACATTCAATACTTGGGCCTTGAGCAGATGGAACAACATTCAAATGGCACAGCCCAAAGCAACACCATCTTCCTGCTGCTTGTCCCAGCAGCTGCTCTGAGGCTCAGGCTGCCCCTGACTAGAGAGGGGCGGGCTAGAGAGTGAGGAAGCCGTAACGCATCTCCCGTCTGCCAACCCCTGACCAGCACAAGCCTCACGTCTTATCTTGAAGTGACTGTACTGGGAGGGTCAAGTTCTCTTTGCTTCCCGAGAAATAAAAACCCAGTATTTAGCTACTTACCAACCTTCCCATGGACAATAAGCAGAATTCATGGAAAATACCACTGTGCTGGTTTTACAGAAGGTACAGTGCAAAGGTTACAGCACCAACCTCAGCCTCGCTCCCCTCACCCAGGCAGGTGCAGATAAGGAACCGTCCCCTCCCCACCCAGCTCCCACCAAGTTACATCAGAACAACCTGGAGCCCTTGGACAACAATCACTGCTCCTGTGATTCCAGTCATTCCTCTCTGAAGGGTGAAAGCACAAAACTGGCATCAGACCCAGGGCTGCAATGGGCATTTCTGTCCAGTAAGCAGAAATATCCCTGGGCAGTTTTTCGGCTAAATCAGTGTCTCTTGAAAGCAAAAATTTACGTGAAAAGTACTTTTTGAAACATCTTGTAAACAAATTTCGTAGCCAGGTGCAAATGAAATCCTTTCTCTCGTGTGATGTTAATAAAAATATTCCATTCTTGTACAACACTCACATTCACACAACTCATATACAATGATAAACATTATTAAAGTTTATTAACAAAAGCTTTGTACATATCTTTTCATACACTTGGAATTTTACATCTAGTCAAAATAACAGCACATTTCCATCTTACCTTTTGTACAAATTGTTACAGAAGATCCACCAGTGGGGCGAGTAAGTAAAATAAACCACTGGTTTACTTTTGTAAAGTATCTACAAAAGTGATTTGTGACATTTTTAAAAAATTCCCCAGAACATATAAAAATAAATTATTTTTACTTTTTCAATTAAATCTACTAATTAGAAATATTACAAATCAAAATATCAATGTTTTCTTATGAATTCTTCACAATACAAAACAGATTCACAAAACTTTATTTACAGAAATGAGGTAAGAACTGTGCAATGTTTAACTAAGAAACATATTGCAGAATTAACATGTTCTTCCAAATAAGTACACAGTGGAGGTCTAATTACAGCTGGGTCTTTTCCGCTAATAATTCCCACCTCACTCTCGATTAGTGGTCATTACCCCCATTTCAACTGTCCTTCACCACCCTGCATAGACTCGCCACGAGATCAGCAACTGCCGGAAGTGTTCTAACACAAGTTCACCCATTTCAACCACTGGGAAATCTTAGTGGGAAATGGTAACTCACTTTTTTGGTAATTTATTAGTGAAAAGTGACCCAGGTAACAATCTGCCTGAGCTCTCTACAGTGGTATAAACACCTCTAGGAAAGGCAGAACAAGGCTGCTGGTGCAAGACAGAATTATTCCCGCTGCTAACAAGGACACGTCTAGTGCATGATCAGCTGTTTGCAGCCGTTTCAACAAAATGGAGGTAGCAACAGGCACTTGGTTTAGGCCAAACACTACACAAACTTCTTCCAGTGTGGCCTTCTCATCTGGTAAGAAAACTTTGTCACTGGAACCAAACTGGTTCCTTTAAAAACCTCAGAACTCTAAAACCTACACCAAAATTAATAAACTTTGGATTCCATACCATAATTCTTACTCAAGAAAAACTCCCAACTATACAACAATAGGAATTTAAAGGAATAAAAAGTTCAGAAGTCAATTCCCTTATGAGTCAGGTTTTAAAACAGGCGTGTAAAAAAAGAAACAATGAACAGCAAGTCCCAGCTGCCATTAGAAGCTCAGTCTAAAAGGATCTATTAAAACTGCAGCAGCAGATCAGATGGGCTGGGGTTGGGCTGGTAAAACTACTGCTCTGAAACCAAAGCAATGCATCACTGCAGTTTATAGCCTTTAAATCTGTGAGATTAGGATTGAAGAGTCAAGTGTATGTTCTTCCGTGGTTGAATTTGTACTTAGTACCATCATACTGACAAAATAATTATGATTTGCAGTTTTATCTACTTCACAGTCTGAGACATTAAAAAGTACATCCATTTTAGTGCAACAAGAAAGCAAATGAAAGCCTACCAAAAATAGCCTTATGAAAATTATTAACCTCTTGCTGTGCAGTAAGAGTTCCTTGTTGCTCTTTTCCAACCTGCAGAAAGGGAACCCGCGGTTTGCAGCCACATGAAGTGCTAGAACAGCAGGACGTGCAGGGCTCAAGTGTCATTCAAATGTCAACTCTTCTCTGACGCAACTGGTCCAGTTTTATCATTGAGCCTCTGTGTAAGAGAAAATACTTCTAAAAATCAGATTATAACATACAGAGCTAAGTAAAATTCAATTCATAAATGCGACAAAGCAGTTGAGGTACATTCACTAGGGCCACATAAATAGTAACTTCTGCACTGTAAAGAATAACCACGTACTACAGAATAAGAAGTGGGAAAGGAAAGAATAATTAAAGGAGTAGTCCTGTGTTGAAGCAACTAAAGCTAAGGGCATGACAGCCAGCATTAGAAAACACCAACTCTGCTTCTACTTTCATTCCAACAAGAGTGACTGTTCCTGGCCGTGGGCCTCTCTAGAACTGCAAGATGGTCAAGAGAAACACCAGGTGAGACCTCTGCTACATTTACCCACTGGAGAGGGCTGAAATCTACAGTTCCCCATCAGAACAAATACAATTTCCAACTTGCCCCATCACAATTCTTTCCTTCATATATTGCTACAAAGACATTTCCTGCAAGTACCGAACAGGACTGAGCAAAAATCTCATCTCATTCACTGAGCATTCAGAAATGCCTGAAAACCTGTTTCAGCTGCAAATGAGATTAAAACAGTTCTATGCAACCTGTCTCAATTCTAGTCTTAAAACAAAAAATCAATTTCAAAAGAAATTTTTGTAAGAGGTTTGTTTGAAAGATGTTCTTTCTTGGAATTATTTACAGCTCACTCTTAACATAAACAAAAACTGTAACAGCATATTTGTAAAAATACACTGCACTGCACAGACCTAGCAACGGTCATTAAAAAAAAATCAAAATAAGATCACATCGAATAATTTGCTTGGATGTACACCAAATATAGGGTCTCAATTCCATTCACTACTAATTTTTGGAAAATGAGGGGAGATGAGTTTTAAACATATGAGAACAAACTGTGACCATTTCTGAATGAAGGCGAGGCCTGGAGCCAACCCCTGTGCCAACACGTTTGCTGTGACAGTGACCCAGAGAACGGGGCCCGACCGCGGCGACCGTTCGCGGCTGCGATGTCACAACTGCCCAAACCCCAAAGTGACAATGACCCTGCACAAAGATGAACAAAAGTAAGTGCTCGCAATTTGGAATGGAAGGGAGCTGTTTCCAGGGAAAATTGTCTTGAAAATCGATCATTTATGTGGTTTGTGTCTCACCTACTTTCTGGAAGTACCGCAGAAGCCCAGCCCGAGTCCTCCACCACAGTGCTCCTCAAGCAGCACGAGGATTTGGGAGTGGGGAACAGAGAGGGGACTCCTATTTAGCCTGAACTCTCCCCACCTGCTCTTGCAGACAAGCTTCCCTTTCTTCTCTACCACTACCACTTGCTGTCTTCTCCAAGGAATGCTGAAACTTTACGTCTTCCTGCTCTATTCATTCTTTGTTTTTCCAAGTTTCATATGCTCCTTCCTTTATCCTCTCATCTTAATTGTATGACCCTTAGAGAATGAAGCCTATTCTTTGACTTCTTGAAGAAAGAATTCCCGTCTTGGGGATGGAGATTATGGGCAAATACTAAAGATAATGGAACATCTTTGCCACAAAAATGTGTCTTGTTTCTTTATCTGTCTAGGAAAGGTTTTATTACTCTACAAAGCAGAAGAGCCGCAAGGCCTCCCAATGTACAGCCTCACTTTCCCAGGCCAGAACCAAGAGGCACAAAGCCCGTTCTCCTAAGACAGGTTCCACCTTCCCAGCAAGGGGCTCCTCACCTCTCAAGTCATCAACTAATCCCCAAAGCACCACAGGGCATGAGGCCTGGCCAAGGCAAACTCGCCAGCAAGGTGGTAAAAGGAATGACCCACAAAACAGTGGACACAATGCTGGGGAAGAAGCAGGGTGAGGAGGACTAGGGCTGCAGTGGTAATTACAAGAGGAAGGCGAGGGTCACTGGATTGGTGTCCTCATCCAGGGAAGAAGCAAGAGTGTGCAGCAGACATTTTGGTGTGACTACCAGTTTGCAGAGTTCTGAGCCTCATTTAAGTGCAGCCCCAAGGCTCAAGAAAAATAAAATAGAGAAAGACAAAAAATCCGCCATCTTTGATTTGTGAATACAGGTACATAACCTGCTTCTTATCTTTTAGTTACTTCCTGGAGGTACTGCGTTGAAAGTGAGGTGAGAAGTATACTTACTGTCACCTTCTGAGCTGCGTTATCTCCATGAATTGTAAGGAATGGGTTGGTAGCAGCTGCATTAAGTGGTGAGGCCTGTGTGCCTGAAAGTAAGTTGTTTATGGGTATCTGTGCTCCTCCAGTAATCTGCAATTGCTGTACTTCAGACTGATGGTGTTGGTGATGGTGATGTTGTTGCTGTACTAATTGATACAAAAGGGCCTGGTGTTGTTCCTTGAGTAATATGAGGAGAGGGAGGAGGAAGAAAAAAAAAGATCAATAATTAGTTGCTGAAAAATAGCTCCTGCCTGGGTTCCTGCTTATCCAGCTCTTCAGTCAGTGCAACCCTTACACTAATCCCAGCTAATTTAGGTTACACTAATGAAGTTCCATGAGACTGTGGGAAAGGAAAGGAAGTTCCTGTCAGACTTCCGGAAATCAGTAGCTCAGCAGAAGCTCAGCTGAGCCTGCTGGCTTCACCAGGCCTCTGTCAGAACAAACATACCTGAGAAGAGCGTGTATAAAAACTACACAATTAACAATATAAACAGTTAAACCAGTTACCTAATGGCCTATATGAATACTGCAAGCAGAGCAAAGACAGCTCACGAGAAGATAGCCAAAAATCTTTTGCTAGTGTTCTAGTGGAATCAGAGATGGCTCAGAGTATTGTTAGAATCCACACATGGTCCCAAACTCTGCTGCCCACAGCTGACGCTGAGAGAGACAAGCCTCCACATCCACAAAATGGACAAAAATGGAACTGAAGGCACTAGGGAATGATTTTTCTAGCCATACACATAGCCCAGTATTAGCCTATCATTTTACATGACTATCATCCAAAAAAAGGCTGAAGCCACTGAAAGACTGAAATATTATCAAAGCCTTTAATATCAAGTTAAATGCATTACTATTTATATTACGCTGAGGAGTTTAACCATGCCTTAGAATACAAGAGAGGAATAATCATAAGTAACTGAAAAACTTACTGATGTGAGTTGCTGGGTACTTAGTAACTGCTGAAATTGCTGGTGCTGTTGATGGAGTAATAGTTGTCTCTGTTGGTCAGAAAGCAATCCTAGTCCCGAGGCACTGTAGGGTTTGACAGGGTAATACTGTGGTTTATATGGAAGTATGGGAACTTTTTACTTCAGCTTTCCATTAAAGAAAATACGTACACAAACAGACAGACCCTATTTAGCATTTGATGTCATACTGCAAATATTATCTGACTGTCCAGATGCAACTCCTGACACCATCCCCAAGTCTCATTTATGCTGAGCAACAGCAACATCTTGCCTGTAACGTGTCTGCTCCCTGCATGTTATTTGAAACTCAGATAATAATTACCAATTATAAAGCATTTTCCAAATACTTTATACAGAAAGGCCAGATTTTGTATTAACGACAGCTTTTGCCAACCTTTAACACTTAGTTACCAAGCCATTTACTTTGCCTTGGTTTCCTTCTAATTCCCATCTTTTGTGTCATTCAAACCACTCATACTGCCCACACTTTGTAATTCAGCAAACACCTTCAGCCTTGCAGGGAGCCAAGGGATGCTGCCATGGAAGGAAGCTGCCTCTGCTTTTGCCAACTACTTCGCTCCCAGTCCCTATTTTCATGCCTACATAAAACTGTCCGCAAATACTTAGGAAACTGGGCAGGGAACAGATCCAGCTGACACCTAGGCTATAAATAAAGGGTTTCTTCAGCCACACCAGTTTACTGCAAGACCAACAGCATGAACAAGGGGGTGTTGGGAACAGAAGACCAGGAAGACAGCTGGATTTACCCTTTCAGTACAGTGTTAGGTTTTACTAGTTTAAAACACCCATTAAAATATTAAGGTGTTGTTTCATGATAGGTTTATCCTGCTGTTGAAAAATGAAGTATTTCCCTTTCAGCCGTACACTTCTGTCCCCTCCCCTCATACTGGGTCTTGCACAATGGGCTGCAGCCTGTGGGAACTGAGATGAAACTTAAACCAATACAAAACACACTGACAGGTTCTCTATTAATGCAGATGAGGTACGAAGGTGTGCATAGGATGACAGGATTGCTTGTTGGGATTGGTAGAAAGGAATTATTCACTTAAGTCAGTCACAAATCCACACCATTAGGCTACAATCAGGTAGCTCCTCAGGACACAATATTTGTCTTGCATTTTTACAGCAGCCAGCAAACTGTAGCCCAACTCCACTGTAATTTGACTTTGTATTAACCAGCCAATATGAAAATACCCAAAGCCTCACCACTGTCTCCTACTGGGACAGGGTAAGCCACGTATAAACTTTGTCCCATACTTTGTTGCACGGTCTCAGCGCTATGGGACACACCTGGTGGGCTGCACTTATTATTTCCTAAGGGGAAAGGGAAGCCTATGTCAATGGGAAGTTTACGGGGCTGGATGGAATCCACCCGAGCGAGCTGATGGAAATGCTCACAGAGACACTTTCAACCATTTTCCAGCAGCCCTGGCTGACTGGGCTCTCGAGATCCTAGCTGCTGACAAGACAGCCAATGTGATGCCTGTCTAGAAGAAGGGCTGGAAGGAGGATCTGGGCATGAGGCCTGTCAGTCTGACCTCGGTGCCAGGGAAGGTCATAGAGCAGATCCTCTTGAGTGCCATGACACAGCACACGCAGGACAACCAGGGGACGAGGCCCAGCCAGCCAGGTTTGTGAAAGGCAGGTCCTACTTGATTGACCCCATCTCCTGTGACAAGGTGACCTGTTCGGTGGGTGAGGGAAAGGCTGAGGATGCATCTACCTGGACTTAGGTAAAGCCTTTCACACTATTTCCTACAGTATTCTGACTAATATTACCATTATTTCCTTCTTCTCTTTTTACCTCACTTTTTCTGTATTCTTCTATACTGGAATGAATCTTCTCCGCTGTTTTTGCTGGGGTTTTTTTTTCATTCTTTTATCCCATTCTTTCTTTTTTCCCAGATCATGTTTTACCTTTGCACTTCTTTTTTCTGCTGTTGTTCTCCCTTCTCTTTAATCGCTCTGCCTGCCTCTCTTGCTCTGCATTGGCACTTGAAAGAAAATACCCTCAGTCAGCAGCTGAGATCTCAGTGTCTAGAAACAAAACCGAACTGCAGAGGACAAAATGCTGCAGCTCCCGAGCTTCTCAGAAGAGACAGTTCACTGGATTTCACCACAGAGCTTTCTCTAAACCAGATCAGCTTGGAATGTAAATTTAATCCTTTTTAGCTTCTCATTAAAAGGTACATGATCGGTCTGAAACTCTCCATCCTACAGTCTTCTCTGGTTGCGAGAATGTAAAGAAACAATCCTATCTCTTTCCTCAAATCACTTAATCTCCCAGTTGCTGGCAATCTGTATTAAGCCATCTTTTTTCCCAGAAAAGGATCAAGTATTTTCCTCTGCCGAATGAATGTGGGTTCTTTTACCTACAACTTGAAACTCTCTCCATCAACAGCGTGCAAATCAGTGTTTTCTCACCTCCCTGCGTCCCACAGTTAAAGAGTTCACATGAATAAGGACAATATGCGTAAAGAGGTCTTCGTGTATTGGTGAACACTCTGCCTATTTTTCACATTAAACTGTTGGAACGGATTCTGAAGCTTGGGAAGTTATTGTAACAAGCAACTTACAGGAACATCTGGCAAGTCTTTTAAAATTACAGAACAATACCCTGAAGTTAGAAAGCAGGGCTGAGTTCTCACGTGGCTTTCCAACATGTTGCCAATACTGATTTAAACCACCTTCAAACTTGACCCCCACCACACAATCTAACCAGGGTCAGAGAGCTCCCATCACCACAGCACCAAACCTCCGGGCCTGCCTGTGCTTGGCACCATTCAACCTTCCCACCAGGGCAGTTCAAAGAGCAGGGATACCCCGGGAAATTTAACATTAAAGAAACAGCCAACTAGTTGCCACTGAAGCAGCACCGACTGTCAGTCTGGCAGGTGTCCCACAGAGTTCCAGAACCAATAATTTCAACCAGTGGGAAGTATTTTTTTGTCTATTTTTTCTCCTTCCTTCGAAATCATCCCAGAGCCTCTTTGCAACTTAGTTCCCGTAACAAAACGTTTTTTCATATTTCTCTCTAAAGCATTTGTAATGGGACCATCAGGAATGAGGAATGCACATGTCATTCCCAGAATCATATTAGCACTAACTAACATTACTGAACTTCTCCCTTCTAAACCTACAACCAGAAATACTGAAAACTCAGAGAAAACGAGGGTAATTGTGAAACACCTCAAAAGGAAGAGGACCTGGGAAATAATGTGGATGAGCTCAAAGCAGAGAATTGTGTGAAAAGTGCACTTTTAAATTTTATATCAACGTTAATTTTAAATTAGTAGTATTGAGGGAGCAGTGCAGAAAGAGATCATGCCATAATAGAAACAGAGAAGTGGAAGTGCTGACAGACTTGTGCAGCATAAGCTTGTTGTTGTAGCAGAAAATAGGGAGTCACTGGGAGTATTCCAGACTCTACTAAAGGTTAGAATAAGAGCTTAAGAACAGGATCCTAGCCGCAGTATTTTGCATGAATTGGAGCATTCCACTACTAGGTTACACAATGAAGAGTTACAGCGGTTAAGATGGATATTAAAAAAGAAACAAAAGAACTGCAATACAAAGAGTCAGAAGCAAATCATCTGTGTATAAACAAAATCATTTGAGAAAACAGTGGCATGACTGGTATTTAGCATAACTGATAGAGTCTGGCAGTACCTGAAAGCAGAAAGCATTATGCAGCTGGTTAATACGATTGATCTTGTCTAGTATTTCTCACTCTCTCTCATACTTTTGGGGAGAGTAACGCAAAATTTTTGTGTTTTTCACAAACCGCTGATACTCAAGAAAGAAGAAAACTTTTCATTAACAGAATGTCTTTTGTTTAACCCCTGAAACCTCATGTTCACATAGGATGTAAACTATGAAAAATACAGGCTCCTCAGCAAAAACATAATGACGCATGCAAACAACAGGATACACTTGAAAGTATCAGATTTTATGAGCCTACTGGAGCAATACCACACAATGATACAGTACACGAATATTCAGGAGCTGCCAAACCAACAGCAAGCAAAGAAACTGGAAAAGGAAGCTAGGAAATTAGGGATCCCTCGCATCATTCCAATCACGTATGTCTTTTTTTGATGGATAATCCACCATAATCTCCAAAAATAAACTCTACTTACACACAAGTAATCCACTCCCTATTTACAGGCACTTCTTTCTACATAGAACTGTAGTTCTCCTTCCTAAGTGAAGGACAGGACAAGGGGTGTGGGGAAGGGGAGCAGCAAGAAAGAGTTGGCCCAGGCTCTGCTCTATCCCAAAATACTTCCAGACCAAGAAGTCCATTCCTCCACCTGGAAAGCAGCTGTCTCCTTTTGTTACCCATTTGCCTTGCAGCTCAAGCAGCAGCAGTTAACGCGACTGAGGGTACCTGGCTTTGGTGAAGGCCTGCTAGGAATGCTCACAAATAAATCTTTTTATGCCTTTAGAAATCCTTAGGAACGCTACTTGAAAAACTAATTTTGTTGGGTTTGGAGTCAGTGCAGGCAACTGAAAACACCATGCAACTGTATTACAACTCTGGTTAGTTATGCCTGTTACATCTTGAATTACAGGACCATATACCCTTCTCCTCCTTCTCCCCCTCCCCCCTTCTTACTGCAACAAATGGTAGCTTTTCCAGCGCTCCTTTAATCCTGGAAGAACAATTGGCAGGACAAAGAATATTGTTTTCTGAACTAAAAAAAGGAGTTGAAGCACATTTACATAATTACATTTGTTTGGGAATGTGACTCGATTAAAAAACAGGAATCCACTGGGATTCCCAAAAGCTCTAGAGAAAACTTCTTTTCTTTAACTTGACTATGTGTGCTTCCATTAAATGCCTCCTCACCTTCATTCATAGACCAGGAGCAGAGGTCTGTTACTTTGACAATTATAGGCTAAGAAAGAAACAGTATATTTGAAGTAAGACCAAAAACCCCGGCCAACCTGAAGAACAGCAGGCACTATGAGGAAAAACATAAAATCAGTGAATTCTTACCTGTTATTTAGCGTGGTTGGCAGAGGATGCGTTGCATTGGGTGGCACGGTTGCATGAGTGAGAGAAGGGTTCTGTGATATTGTTGCTGGGGTCTGAATTACCCCATTTAAAGCCCCTACAATTCCATTGATTGCCAGCTGGCTGGCTGGCAGTGCTCCAATTATTCCACCCACACCCGGCACTGCAGGAATGGTGGAGGTTACAGTCTGCATACCACTAGCCAGTGCCCCCACTGTCACACCATTGACCTGCTGAACTCCGGGGACTCCCGAGCCTTGCTGGGCCGGACTCTGCCCAGCAGGTGGTGGAGTGGAAAGCGCTGATGAACTGCTGGTGCTTTGTCCGCTGGAGGTTATCTCCTGGTGTCAAAACAAACAACAAAGCCCCCTCAGCTGCATAAAATTTCACCTAACACCACAATGCAAGGACTGGGATGAGTTAACTAGTAACAAGTTTAGGTTTAGAAGAAAGAAATAAAAATTACCTGATTTAATACAGGAAGAGAATTGTCCGGTAAAAAACTGTTTCCCAGATGAGGGCTTTTACTGCTGTTCAAGGAATCAGTGCTAGGCGCTAAAGCAATTATTTCAAAAAACACACAGTGGTTAAATTTCTGTAACACGCAAAAAGATTCAGAATAATTACTTCAAAATTATGACAAAGCTACACATAGAAAATGTAAAGTCAACTTTAAAATCATTGCTGAATAGTAAAATATTAACTAAGTAATTGGCGAATCAATAGATTCAAACGGATGTGCTCCAAACTGAAGTAAAAGAGAAACCGCACTGAAAAAAGTAGTAATGGTTCAGAAAAATAAACCAATTGATGTTTAAACATTTAACACATCAGCAAATACTTGGTCTATATTCATCCTACATTTATATTCATCTCCCATCGATGGCATGTGTGGATGAAACAGATATTTCATATAAATACATGTTCAAATTACTTTGACACTTTAATAATCCCCTCTACTTACGTGCTTGCACTGGAAAGGCATGTACTTGATGAGAAGGGCTGGGATTTGAAGTTATTGTTGGAAAGGGCACCGAGAGCTGCGCATTGAGAAGCTGAAGTCGCTCCTTCTTTGCGGTCAGATTCTTTATCTGTTCTTCCAACCGCCTATTTTCAACTTGAAGTTGGTGTAATGATTTAAGCATTCCTAAAACTAAGACAAAAATGCACACGTTACATTCCGCAGCCACATTCAATGAACGAATAACACCTTCATTCAGTTTTAATTTCTGCATTACATTGAGACTAGCATACGTGTGAAAATATAAAATTCCTACAGATGTCTGAATTTTAGTGGAAAGATTTGAGACCAATTTTGTGTAATTTAAAGCGCAGAAAAAAGTTTATAGTGTGTTGTGACAGTAATTTTGGAATACCTCCACACCCTGGCTTAAATATTGATAAAGTAGCATCATTAGGGCCAGCATGCATTTTAGGCAAACAGCAGTACATTATAACTAAGCCCCGAATCAGAATATAAAAGTAATGGTATTTTAGTAGCCCAGCAGAGTTGGGATAAATCCAGTTCAGCTGCATTATTAGGAACTGTAAACCTTATAAAACAGAGAAGTTTGACAAGAATACGCTTAACTAACAGCACAGGCAACCAACAACATTTATATAAAAACAACCAAGTTTATGAAAAGGGAGTTTTTCTGATTTAATTACCTGTACGGTGAATCACAAACCTATAGAAACAATGAAAAAAACAAGTCCTCCAACGCGAAGTTGTCCCAGCGCACCTTGGCGGGAGCTGCGAGCAGCGATCTCGGAATCCCCCAGCAGGGAGCACTCTGTGAGCACCGCACTTACCCCCCGCGTTTTGCATAACGAGGGCATCACCTTCTCTGCTGACCTGATTTTTACCAAGCAGAGTTTTCTCAAACTCCCATTTGGTTTCAGAACTTGGATTTCCCAACCAGTACTAGAGTGTGACTGTAAAGCCACAGGGATAGCCTCCTTTTTTTTCTTGCCTTTTTTTTTTTTTTTTTTAATTCTAAATTGTATTTGTTTAACATGACCTCTGGGCCTACTACAGACATAAGTCTACTGGTATAGGCACATCTGGTCATTTCCCAAGGATTTAGCTTTTATCCCTCCTCTTCAAGAACATACAAAGGAACCCTCAGTGAGCTCAAATGAGATGCAATAAGACTTAGCTAAACCTGTCCTCCAGCTATCATGTTTAAAGGATTATCCCTGCATGAATTTCCTCACAATTAGCATTTTTGTCAGGATACCATTCATAAAAATACTAACTAGATACCTCTTCACACTACCAATGAGAAGAATAATGTGTTCAATAAAACAGAACACAAACCACAAACTGGAATAAAATACATTTTTTAACATATTCAGTGATTGTCTTTGATACTGATACGTTGCTGAATATGGAGATCCACGTGATCTACTGATCACTTATGCTTTTAACAGATTCACTCTTGGACTATTCCACTCTATTAAACATAACTTGAGAAAATAAAAATTTGCTTGCTTTAGGAACTCACAAGAAAGGCAGAACATAATAAAGACACGATAGCCCAGTAGGACACCCGACTAACATTTGTAAATATTTTCTTTTCAAACAGCAACAGAAGTAGGCAATTCAGATTTAAAAATAAAAAATAGAACAATAAAAAATTATTATGCCAATCTATATCATCCAATATAAAGAAAAATGGGGAACTGTACTACATATTTACAGTAGTGGATCTAAGAGTTCAGAATTCTTCTCCAAACTCTGCAACTGGACCTGCAAGTTACTTCCTCTTGCATGACACAATTTCCCCATCTATAAAAATGCAGATAATCGTAGAGAAGTCTTTTGTAATCTACTGATGCCATGTGCTGCACCAAGAACTATGCTAGAACTGTACACTACAGTTACATTTCAATTCACAGCAGAAAATAAGTTTTATTAAAATTCTTGGACAAGCACAGAACAGCAGTTCCGAGTAACAGTTGGCAAAAGTCATAATAAACAGACTGTGAGTACTTACTGTCACTGGGGGTGCCTTGCTCTAATAAAAATTGTTGTCCTTCACTCCATTGCCTCTCGAGAAGCTGTTCTATGCTGGCTGCTACTGGGGGCAAATTTTCCCCACAACCGTTCCCTGATTGATCATAGCGAATCTGCAAGCTGCTCACAGGGGATCTGTTGAAAATATTGCAATTTATTGTTTAAAGAAAAGGATGAAAGGAAATGTATTAGAAAAAGGCTGTTGAAATTTCTTATCTTATATCAGCTCTTAGCACCTACATATCTTATGCTTCCAAGACTAAGTTAATTCATCAAAATCACCAAGAACTCCTGGTTCTCACTGCCAGGGCTTTAATAAAAGAAAGACATATTATTACAGTGTGAGAATTTATACTGAGAAAGCACATAACCTCTTCTTGCATACAGACTAACTGACAAATAGCATTGAATTAAATTATACAACACACACTTCTACAGCAGGAAACCATTATATATGGGGTACACAGGGCAGCGACTTTGGGAGCAAAAAAAAACCAACCCACACCAAACTTCAAACCTTTCCCTGAGAAAACTGGGAAAAATAAAACCAACTTCTTAAAAGCATCAAAGAGAAAGGCCATATATAATTCCACTGACTAACTTGTTCTTAAAACAGTCGTGTAAACCTGGACTTTTGAGGGACTACATGAAAATATTATTTCACAAGGGATGCAATGAAAGTTCGAAGTTATCCTCTGCCTGTTCTGTGAACACTTAATATACCTCCTTTTTTACTCATGATCACACACGGTTCAAAGAATAATCCCCTTGCCACATGTCTTTTCTCATTCAGGAGAAAATTAAATATTCAGCACACAGCCACTGAGAAAGCTGGCTACCTCTCTCAGGCCCTAAGAGAAGGCTTCTTTTGCACTGGATGGGGCACAATTTAACTTGTGAGCAAAGCCAGATGTTCAGTGTATTTCTGACTCAGGTTTCTGGTCTCACGTATGCATGGTCCCATTCCTCCTACAGGACCAACACCAAAGCCCACTAAAAGCTGGTTCTTGGTTTTGTTGTTGGTTGTTTGGGGGGGGGTGTGTTAATCAATTCCAGTGAGCTCAGATTCTTAGATATTAGTTATTACTGTAAGCAATTGGTGCCATCATGGGATCACAGCTGTACTGTTCCACCCATAGTGCAGACTTACCAACAAGACCACCACACTCCCAGTGCAGGACAACATAGAGAGCTCAGGAAATCAGTGTGTTAATTATGATTACCGTAATAAGCAGTGGTCACAGCACATTAGCTACCTAATGACTGTCGAGCATTTTGTAGGCACCAGAGCAAAGCGATTTTTATGAGAAAAGGTTTTAAGTAGGTGACTTAAGAGCTCTGTTAAGTATTTATTAATAGCTCCTTTTTTGCATACAGGAAGAAAGGAAAGCACTTGTTAAAACAAAAAGCCCCAATGAATGGGTAACCGAGGTAGTGTTTTTTGACAAGAGATGACAACTCAACAGCATGTAACAGTTCAGCACGGAGACAGCAAAAGCAGTCTTAAAACGGACTGTTTACACGACGTGCTGAAGCAGTAAGAAGGAAAGTTTATGCAGAAACATTCTACACAGAGGTACTACACTTACACTTCACACAAACAACCCACTTCAAAAACAAAACAAAACAAAACCAGAAAACAAATACATAAAACCACTGAATAACTCCCCCAGAAACTTCTCTCTGTCTGCATGTTCCTGAGAGGCACATAATGCTACCTTAACAGATTGTGCCATTTGAATTATAAATCAACAACAAAATTCTTGTTGGGCTTTGGACTGCTTCCTATCAATTTCGAAAAGGTAGAAACAATGCAGTACACGATGGTACAACCTCTGCAATCCGTCACTGGAAGCCTGTTACAAGAGAAGGATAAAAAAAAAAAAAAAATCTAGATTTCTGTGTATTGCAACATTACTCAATCTCTCCTCTTCCAACTGAACCCCTAGCTCATCCATTAGACAGGATATGGTTCCTGCATGCTAGGGTTGAATCCTTATTCCAAACAGTATTTGATCAGAGTTTCCAAGAGGATTATAAATGTGCTGTCTGCACTGGTCCAATCCTGCCACGGAGATGGGAATCCCGTTTCACACCTCGCCTGCTTTCACAACTGCTTTTTGTTTAAGTTTGGGGTACAGTTACTCATACTACAGAGCATTAATTAGAAGCGATACTGCATTTACATATAAGCATACATACAGATTTCACTGCAGGTATTACATAGCACATTTTTAAATCTAAGGTTAAGTGTGGGGTAAAAAACAGTTTAAGTGCTACCTTGGGAAAAGCAGCGATTCCTTTGCAAAATGGAAACAGCTCACATGTACCAGGTATATTTATATTTCTCATATATATGTTAAAAGTTAAAATACAACAGCTTAAACATCAAACGCTGTGGTTATATTGGGGTACAAAGATATAACAATATGGATTGGAAATGACCATGCAAGCTCATGAGTCACATATGTCTTTTCCGAAGAGCTGCAATCAGCTGCGTCATCAACAGCAAACAAATGTTCTGCAAGTGTTTTTATTTTAAGCAACTCGCTGAAAATCACATGGTTCTTTCGGAGAACTGTGTTATTTATGTATCTCATAAGCTTCAAAGGGAACAGAGTCAGAACTTGCAGCTAAATAATTTTAATAGATAAAGCAGGTAACGTTCGGAGTCGCGAAGTTTCCAGATAGCAGACTTTTTTATTCACACTAAACCACGTTTTAAGTAACCAGAGTTACTTATTTATTAAAGTGGGGAAGGCGGGGAGTTACCTACACATTTTAGAAACCTTGACATATGTGTAATCTTTTTTGTTGCTCAAACCAGGGGTGAAATTTGCTGACTACTGAACTTAACTGAACGAATAGGTTTTCTACATTTTTTCCATGCTAGGTATTTCAGAGTAAGTTTTTCCATCTTTCAATTCTGTTACTACAGCAGCAATTTCTCCCCCTTGCTTTCTCTCACACCACCCCCACTTCACCCCCTTTTTGGCTTGTTTTTGAACAACCCTACTGCCAAGCAAAACCTCTCTTCTTTGCAAAGTGCTACAGCTTCTGTACACTGCAGGAAGCTTTTCAGCTGTGGATTGAGGTGGCCTTTGTATCATCCAGCTCTCCTTTAGCATCCCCATCAAAACCAGTCGGTATATTTTACCATGCTGCAAGTGCTGGACTGTATATACCCTGACCATACACACTTTGTGGAAGCATCATATTTAAGTTTGCCTTCCCAAGTGTTCGACCGAAAGACAGACTGAACACAACCACGACCTATGCAAATCATGCAAAGACCAGGTCTTTGCATACTAACTAAGAAGGCATTAAAACTCGTAATTACCACAACACGTATGCATAAGAGGCCTACTTAATATAGAATCAAAAGTTCTGGAATTTCCTAACAGTTGAGCATTTCCCTTTGCAAAATTCTCTGAACTTCCTTGTCTGTATAGATTAATTTATATGCTAATGCAAGTATACATATTTATACTAAGAATACCATCTAAACTAATTTGTAAATTCTCTATTTATTATTTTAGAAGCAACACATACTGGAAATCTTACAAACAAGTTCATGACTAGGTAATAACACCTAAGTATTATAATGGATAATCTCATCCCATCCAGCAAGATGTCTTTTGATTAATTAAGGAATATAATACAAGATCAACAACACCAGGCATGTACATTAAATTATCTAATTTGGAGATATTTGTTATAAATTACCATAAAAAACACATGCTATAGCAATAAAATTCATTATTATAATGCTAGTTCTGTGTAACTAGCATTTTTTAGCATTTTATCCTGAAATCTTTTTTCAGGATAAATCTTTTTTTCAGATAAATCTCTTTCCTGGTTAGTCCCTAAGTAAAAAACACAGTAATAACACCGTAAAATCTAACTCATACTGGATTTGGTACAGAAAATAAAGCCCTTTAAAACAAAGATTTGCTTAAAATATACGGAAAATATTACTGAAATATTTAAAACACAATATTGAAATTTGAACAGGAAATATTTTAAAACAAAGTAATATGATACAGTTTCAGTAGAATTCTTATCTCAAACTTTTCTAGCAGATTTGAACTGCAGCAGAACAAAAAAAACCTTTTTTTCTATAGAGAATTATTACAAATTTTGAAGTTGTGAGAGAAAAGGAAGAAAATACTTGTTGGGAATTTTTACTGATACTTAATGTTTCACACCACCTTATTCTTGTGATCATTGTTAAGTATATGGGATTTTGGAATTTTTGCAAATATTACTAAACTAGGATTGTGGTAACAAATCTGAGGAGATAAGTGGTACATATGGATTAAATGATAGATAAATCCCTCTAAAGCAAGACTCCATTTCTGAAGTAAGGGAGTAAACTAACTTACCTACAAACCTTAATTTGTAAACCTAATTTCAGTTGACACAAAAGTACATTTCAGCACAATTTTAGCTCTCTGCACATATTAGGGATTTTTTTAGAAGGATATATCGATATAAAAACACACGTACTTACACATGT
The DNA here is from genome assembly GCA_013398855.1 of Mohoua ochrocephala. Taxonomy (NCBI): domain Eukaryota; kingdom Metazoa; phylum Chordata; class Aves; order Passeriformes; family Acanthizidae; genus Mohoua; species Mohoua ochrocephala. The sequence continues at coordinate 86,675 of VZTA01007281.1, read as the reverse complement.
ATGTTTATATTTTTACATATATGGGCTTTTAAAACACTTTGGTGTTACTGGTAAAAAGACAGTGAAGTTTGCAAATCTTAAAACATTTCCTCTGCCTGCACTCTCCAATGTAAATAACGCTTACCGTGGTGAGAGACTTCCTCTGGGTGATCCTCCTCTGCCAACAAGGCTTCGGCTGTTATCTCCGAGATCTTGATCTGCAGTGTAAATATTTCACAGCTGATAAATCGCCTTTTCTTAGATAAGAGTTTTAATATCTGATGTAGATATTTTAAAAATACCTTCAATCTCAACTTCTATCTGTAGTTACTGCTGAAGAGTGAATAAGTAACTAGTTTAAGATTGCTGAACTGTAGCATGTAAGGTGTTGTCCTTACACATTTCTGAGGCTGTACCAGGCCATGGATTATGTTCACTTCTTTCATTCCTTTCAGTTTTACAGCACAGAAGCGTGGTTTGCATTTGCAGTACCCTCCCCTCAGCCACTTTTAATTTGTACGGTGAAAGTAATGAATCACAGCTGTGGACAGCTAATCTGTATGCTTATCACAGCAAATCCTGATGCTCTGTATTTTTTTAACACTTTGCATCCCAAAACAACTCATAAAATATATAACGTATTAAACTTACTGCTGCCGTCTAACAAGCGCACATTATTCTGCAAATTTACTGAAAACTTTATGAAAGCGTATAATTCACTAATTCCTATTTATAAGCAAAGCATAGGAAAGCCCCTTGCTAAAAAGGTAGTAAAACAAACAAAAAAGGCCTCATTAAATATACGAAAACGTTTTGCTTGGAAGGACTCAAAAGGGTTATTTTCCCTATGGCCTCTCAATAAAATAACCCTATCTGCCCCCTTCAAGGTTGCCCTCCCCCTATTCTGAGTCAAGCGACCTCCGACCCCTCGGAGGGCAAAGACATGACTGATCCATTCTTGGTAAACTGCTAAACTCATTCCCTTCCCCCAAACAGGCATGACTACTACGACATGTCAACAAATCCTTACGGAGGGAATGAAACAAAGCAAAGCCAGCGGCTCATTAAAACCGCAGCGGAGAGCCCGCGGTACCAAATGCCAATCGGTAAATATTCACAAGATTATTAAATGCTGCACAAGTTCTCTAACGGGATCTCTTTCACACGAACTTGTATGTAATGCAATTTCATGAATTATGCAAATAAAGGTTTCAACTATTCACGACAAAACCCAGAGCTGTGTCACTCCCGTTGCAAAGAGCTGGGAACTGAGCGCATCAATCACAGGAGTCACAAGAGACACTGGTGCATTCCTGCCTGCTGATGGCTCTGCTTAAACATTTACATTTCACACATCGAGGGAAAAAAAGGGGGAAGAAAACCCGCGCTGTTCCACAGAACAACTGAGAATTTACTTCCAACGCAGAACGACTTTGCGCAGACATTTAATGACCAAAAGTTGTGCAGAAATCAAAAATACAATTTAACAACCTTTTTAAAAACAAGGACTTCTGTGAAGCTGCACACTTGCACCGGCAGAAGAAGCTTACCTGCTTGGCCGTTTTCAGACTGAGCTATAAGTGCTGCCATGGCTGAATTTGGATTCAGCCTATTGCCGTACATGTGGGATGGAGGCAGACTGAGAGAAGATCCAGGTAGGGTGTTTGCCTGCAAGAAACCAATTAAAACTTGAATCCTTTTTTCTAAAACGGGGAGAAATGCTAAATGTATTTTAAAGAAGCCTTCTTAATGCACATTTATGGTATCTGTTAGTTGAATGCTTTTTAAAACAATGTATTTAAAAGAAAAAAATGTTTTCCATTTGTAAGTATAGAAATAGAATTACAGTACTTTGAAAATAGATCAGGCTTTAAAGTGTGTTGTACTCGTGGTTGGCAAGATCTTTTAATTAAAGAAAACCCCTCTAATAAAAAAGTACTGTAGCAAATATTAAAAATACCTAAAGTGCATTTTAAAACAACCACAGTTTGCAGAACAGGCAGACTTCCTTGCGATCCTGAAGTATGCGCTCAACGCTAGGACTTAGTAGCATGGCGACCATGTGGTTATCCTACTAATTATTTAATCTTATTAAACCATTTACAAAATAAGGGCAGGTAGACAACAGATGTCTCACAAATGCTTGGGTTCCTTACATCACAAGCCGGCTGTGGAGGTCAAAAGGTCCAACTTTCAGCTCTATAGTTTAACTACACAGAGCCATATTTCCTTTGCTCGACTCCGTCATTAGTAAAACGTGCACAGTATTTTGTTACTTCCTATTTTGATAGACTTGGAAGCCTGGTGTTTTTTTGTTTTGTTTTGTTTTTATTTTAAAGAACGCAAACAGCCATTACAAGTATGTTTTCTATACAATAGGGGGCTCCGGGAACCACAGCTTTGCCCTGACCCCATATAAGGAACTGTATTTTTGGCAGTTGGCCAGCTCTACTTATTGAAGAGCTCCCAAAGTTTGTGTTCATTCATGTTGCTAACCACAATTCTGAAGGTCTCTGCTGGGACTTGTGCCAAACAAGCGAAAATGAACCCTTAAACAGATGAAGCTAAGGAGGCTGGCCAAAATCTTGCATAATCCAATGCAATAAAAATACCTTCTTCCTTGGCTGCTTATGCTTTTTCCCTTTCGAAGAAAAAAAGATTTGTGTCAAATGCTAAGATGCAGAGACAGGCAATCAAAGAAATAAAGGCACAGCTGCTTATTTTAAAGGCATTTTCCTACCTGATAAAAAAATGATTTCAGAACAAAGAAAAGATTTCAAGCGGGGTGGGGGTGGAATCAAAGATACACAAACCTGTGTGATCACCGGTTTTAAAATTAATCTTCCAAGAAAATGTAAACAACTTTTACAAATGAAACTTGTTTTGAAAATCAAAAAAAGAAGGTGAACAGTAAGGAACTCAATTTGTGGGACATTTTGACATGCATAACTGCACACAAGAGACAGGGGAAACATACTGGTTATTACAGCAAAATATTACAGAGTATAAACTATGTCTCTGGAAAGAATCACACACTACCATTAATTTCTGGCTTTCTGCCAACATATTAAACTTGATGAATGGACTTTTATGAATTCACACAACTGTTTTCAATGATGCTTTATTTACTATATACTGGGGAGAAATTGTGCCTGATATTTACATTCTTCTACTGTCACAAAGTTAGAAAAAGCCACAAGTAATTGCTTACAATGATCAGGGGTTTATTCACTTTTCAGTTTATAGGTATGTGCAAGACTGCTAGACATGGAACCACAGCGTCGCTTCAAATCTGGCTGTTACTTCTGGTTGTTTGTTGGGGGTTTTTTTAAGAATTGCATATCTTCAGTAGAATTAATCCTAATTATTTCTAAGTCTTAAAAATAATGCAGGCATTTCCACCTCCTCAGGTTCAACACCTTCCAGAAATACAATACACATTAGTACTGTGACACTGACGGACGAAGACAGCAATACTGCACAGCTCCTGCTCTTTTCCTTAACAAATGCCTATAGGGCAGCTCCAACTCAATCATTATTGTTCCTAGCAACCTTCAGCTCTTTTCCCCTCAAAACCAAACAAACTTCAGTCAAATCCTTTCACTGATAAACCCTGACAGAATGGAGTATTAAGAGATTCAACCAGTATTATCCTTCAACCATATCTAAAAGACCAGACTAGCAAAATAAAAGTTTATATGATGTTATGAGTTCTACTAATACAGTTGGGGGGGGAGGGGGGGGAGTGTTTTTAAACTCCAAACACCAGGCCTTATTTCTGTTTAGTTATACAATATTTCACTAAAAGATTTCTTTTAATTCTAGTAAGTGCATGTACTGCTCACATTTTGCACAGAAGCTTCTACACTTAGCTCTCAGTCCATGCAATTCACTGCAAGGCTGCTTAAAACTGTGCAATAGCAACTATATACTAATTTATGATGGCAGGGTAGCTATAATCAGCAAGGGGAATACATGTTTATTCGACTGAAACATGCACAAATAGCTTTAAGAACTTTCTGAATGTACCTAAGTATCTTGAAGGGAGTTGCTAAAGTTTGTTGAGTAACTATCACATCACAAAACAGAAGACATCAAAGGAATTAAACGTTTGCTAAGTGGGTTGATATTACAGATCAAAAGACTTAGCAGGATTTAAACAGTATCTAAGAACTTGAGGTTTTCACAAGTGGTGGTTTCACCCTAAACTTTACCTCTGTTTATACTTTAAACTAATAGTAAAGGTGTCCTACAAGTTGGAACTATAAGAGTTCTAATGCTATCCTGCATCCCATGCAACTCTTAAAGCAAAAAAGACACGATAAAATTGTTCAAGTAAGTTGAAGGCAAATAGAAAACCTTTGAAAATACTTTTTAAAAATGGCAATGTAAAATGACAAGAATAACGATTTGTGAAGCTTTCTTATGTATGTGACGACTTCATCTGACAAGGAAGTAGAGAAGGTGGAGGAGTGCTACATTATTTAAAGGTGAAATAGGAGCTTCATGTTTCACTCACAGTCGAAACAAGCTGTAGCAAGCATTTATTAAAAATGCGCAATCATCCTGTCAATACATATTAAGGTCACAGGACTGACACATGATCTAAAATGCAGAACTTTTAAGGCTGCATTATTCTTTACTTCAAGTGTTTCTATTTAAACACTCAACACAATACATGATCAAAATGTATGAACTAATAAAAGCCCAAGACTACTAAGTATTTCTTTTGAAAAGGCAGCAAATTTTCCTGAAAATATTTTAGCAGAAGGATTTAAGCCCATCTAGAGGTATACAACACACTGCTTTCCTTTATGGCATGTTCAATAAATCAGTAAAACCATAAGCAGCAGAGCAGCACAGAAGGACGATGCATTGTAATTCAGAGAATGCCCACGTGCAGTAGGAAATGATTGTTATTTGACTGATGCTTAAAAACACTTCCTCTACGGCAAGAGAGAAAGTACAAGCATATTCTTCTAATTAAAGAACAAGACTTGCAAGTTAACTACATTTAACTCATCTGTATAAATACCCTCCAAAATACTTAGAATAGTTTTGTATTTGTTTGCATGACTCCAGGAATTATTTAACAGTATCACTGTAAAGTTTCCAAAGGATTCGTATCTGAACATTTACTCGTATCTGAAATTTCCAGGGTAAGCAGTCTCTTCAATCAAAAGTTGCATCTTCTTTAAGCAGAAAAAAACAAAGGGGAGAAAAATGAGACAATACTTCGCTATCTGCAATCAGATTGGGTCTCAAAACTTTGAGACTCTTTGAACATGCCTTTTCCCCCATTCCTTTCAAGTTTTATGCTATGAAATATTTTCTGATAACAGGCCTCATTTCTGTCTCAGCTCCACACCAGTAAGGTTTTAATACTCAGCGTGTGATGAGAGATGAAACCAAGTGTGAACAACTTTTGGGTCCCATGAGTAGGCTGACTGTTGAAGCTGTCAGGTTCAATTGCATCATTCCACATTATTCAATGCCCCAAACTGCTCCCTAATTGTTAGAGGCTTAACATATTCAAAACCATTGTTTAGGCTAATGCTGAAATGCCTACAGTTGAGTTTCCATAAAGAAAGGGGAGGGATTTAATTGTAGTTAAACCATTACTGAACTCTCCTCCTTTCATGATAGGGCAACAGGGATGGCCGGAACAACCAATTCCAAGACAGCTTCTTAATCAGTTTATATCCAATCAACACCCCTTTTCCCCTCTGCTTTAAAAATTGGCATTGCTATATTGTAGCTTTGTATTATATATCACCATAATGCTTTACAATTAGTGACACATCACCTAATTACCTATTTCCGCCAACATTTATTTGTCAAAAATAATTTCAAAGGTTAATTTTATTTCTTGTTTAAAATAAAAACATATCATCGTTCCTGTGGCTGGGGTCACACCATTTACCAACCATACCAGGTTCTCCATCACAGCACAATGCTGTGAGATGAAGCGCAGAACTCCCCCTTGCTCCTACCAATACGAAGTAAAGAAATAAAGAGCATTAGATATGCCACTAACAACTACTTGTGGCCAGCTACTACTGAAATAAAATAAAAAATTTCTATACAGATAAAATTTAAAGCTAAATTTTCGGCAAGCTCTTCTGCTACACTTCTGAGATGCTACGAACGCTTCCCATGCATGTCTAGCTTCATGAAATATGGAAGGAAATTCAAGCACAGGACCAAGTGTTAGCATCAGTTTACTTCATCTACAAGACATCTTAAGCTGATGCATTTTGGTCTATGGCAAGCAACACGTATCTGAACAATGTATTCATTAATTAAAACCTGCACTGAAATTAAATGAGACTAGATATAAACACATATTAATTCTAGGCACATAATTATAATAAAAAATTTATAATGTGCATATATAAAAATTATTTTCTGTTCTTGAGAGGTGAAAAGAGCTGCCTATCAAGCGACAGCAACAGAAGCAACCTTGCCTCGTGTTTCCTAGATTAATTTGGGCTAGTGAAGAAATATTATTTTTATCCCTAGAATTTTTAAGGCCTTTGCTTGGGTATTGAAGGCAATGGGAAGAATATGCTATTGCTTCCTTTTTTCCTTCCAGTACTTACGGTACAACCTTTAACTGCATTTAGGAGAGGTGAGGGAACCACCAATGCCCCTCACCACTCGCCTCCCGTGAACCATCAGCTGTTCTTAGGGATGGCAAAGCCCACCCGCAGAAGGGTGGTCAGAGCACAGTTCACTGCAATACACAGAGGAGTCCTGCCCCATTGACACCTTCTCATGCATCACTTCCTGCAACACAACCCTTGAAAATTTTCACCACAAATATGGAATTTACTTAAAAATCTCAGAATGCTTATCAAGACCTTGTTTCCAATGGAAGAACAAAAATCTAAATTCCTGTTTATTTTCCCATGTGCCAAGAAACACAGATGGAAGACAACACAGAAAATCCTTAATAAAATACTGTTTCCACATTTCTTCTGAAAATTATCATCTGACTTCTCAAAACAGCTAGCACAACACAGAACAATATTAATCTGTAGCATGATAATTACTATTCATATATTTTAACTAAAATGATACTTTGATTTACATCTTTTTAACATATGTTTTGGCTGTCATAAATTACAAGTTGAACATAACTAAATTTCAAGCAAACCATATTGGCCGCTTGACTAAAGCAGCTTACAACACTACTGATGACTGGAATCAGTGAATTTTTACAGCAAACCTCACCTCACCTGCTATCACACATCACCAATGCGAATCAAACCCAAACATCCACTGTAGTATTTTTTACACATTCATTCTATGAAGGCAACACCGAAATTGAAAAGACAGCCCTCCCATACTGCCACCATTACCATCCAAGCACTCTGAACCTCTTGAAGTTTGGGGATTTTTTAAAACAGATAATCAAGGTCCAATCACACAATAAGTGTTTTCGCTACCTGGCTGAATAAAAAGACTTAACTGAAAAGTAAAATTAGGAGGCTGGAAAAGTTAAAATGAAATCAGAAAAAGTGTTTATGATGTCTTAGAAGAAAAGAGAAACTTTTCATTCAAAAAGAAGACAAACATTAATTACAAGCGTACAAATTGCCAGAATTTAAATCTGTCAGGAAAACTGTATTTATGACATCATTCCATGGATACAACATTCACATCACTAGTACTTTTTCTGTTTGCAGCAAAAATTAATCCTTTGAACTTCTAGCTGTAATGAAGACTCTAGCTTATGAACAAGCTAACAATCAAATGCTGTCTTTGAGAATCAATTGTTTTGATTAAATGTACAAATAAATCCGTCAATTAAATGAAACCATTTAACCTTCAAACAGCAGCACTCAAGTATTTTCCAAGAAAGGCATGAATGAATACAACTGGGAAACACAGTGGGATTTGAAAGGCAAAATGAAAAATTAATGGCACACCTACAGAAACTAATTTATACCTCTGCCCAGTGTACAAGGGCACATAAAGTCATTAAAAACCACATGGATAGAAGGCCTATCTTCCAATAATGTGAAAACACTATAACCTCAACTGTACGACCACTCTGCTCCTCTCTTTCACGTCAACTAACTAAATACTATATAAAATTTCAACCAATTAAAATCTATTTATTTATACAGGAGACATAAAAAAGAGACTTGTACGAGAACTTATAAGAATGCTACCTCATTAAGAGGTCTTTTTTGTTTGGTTGGTTTTGTTGTTTGGGGGTTTTGTTTTGTTACGGGTTTTGGTTTGTTTTTTAAAGGAGGCTTTCCAGAGATAAGACCCTGGGATTCCTCCACAGACCTAACTGCAAACAGAGCTATCATTTCAACACAAAGCCCTTTTACCTTTTAAGTTGGTTGCTCTATCGTTTCCATCTACCTCTGTCTTCATAGAGGTACTTAAACGGTATGTGCTCTACATAGACACGGAAGTGCTATCTCGCCCAAGAATCTGTTTTATTTAAGAACTTTAATCTATATAATGAGGAATCTCAACTGCACTCTCATATTGACTAGGAGGAAAAATTACTTTATTGGGCAACAAACTCAGTATACCCACAGAGGAATCTATTTTCTTCATACGAGTACTCCAAAGAAAGCCAGACACTTGCAATATGGCAAATCATGGATCTGAGAGAAAAGCAACTACTTTCAAGACCATCCATAATTTCAAAAAGAGTAATAATAAAGAATCAGCTACTTATTCACAAGCACAGACATTTTAACTATCTAAATAAACATCAACAGTCTTTGCTATTTAAGTGATGAAACAAACACCTTCAGTAGCAGAATTGCTGCTGTGCAAAAACGCTTGCAAGATTCTCAACATTTACACAAGGCCTATAAGGACACCGCCTCAGCAACCAACTCTGCAGCTCGCAACAAACACACCACGTATACTTGAAATCTTTTTCAAGTAAGACCTAAACATTCAGTTTCATCTAAATAGTTTTATTATTTCCATTGCATACAAACTAGAAAATTTCATCACACTTTTTACATTCAACACCATTATTACTGTCTCAGGCAGCTAAATTGAAGTAGTGCTACACTCAGTTCAACGAAGAGGTCAATGTGCCTCAGTTGCCTGGAGACTGATGGTTGCTACAGCAGCACCAGATAAGCCAAGCTAAATAAGCTTCAGCTTGAAGGCAGAAAACATTTATTGCTAGACCGAAACATTGATGCAGTTGTCTCAGCACGCGGCACTGTGCAAAACCAGGCAACTGCCTTTCAGACTACCTCTGTATTGCACAGGGCTACATGAAGACAAGCTTTCTGAAGCAAGAGGAAAACAAGGTTTTCATTGGGCTAAATACTAGATTACTTGCAACTATGATTCCTTTGTTCTTCTAGTTGAGTCACATGTTAGAAGGAATTTTCCCTCTGGCTGTAAATTCTTCCTCCTTGCTACTCTCCTCCTCCCCCACCCCAAAAATCCTCAGTTAGACTGCATGAAAAGAAAATTCGATTTTTACCCGTTTTGCCCAGAACTAACGAGAAATTAAAACAGCTTTTTAAGTGAGAAACAAGAATATTCTGATGGAAAAACTTTTACTAGTACAGTTCTTTCACATTTTTCACTTTTCAAGACTCAAATTTAAGTGGCTGTGACACAAATATGATTTAGTAGGTTTGGAAGGAAAGTCTCTGTTTTGTACTGACATCCTACACCACAACATCAAACCACTCTGTCTACAACATACTGAAGGATGCATTTAGCACTTTCCAAATCTAGAAGTGCTGGCAATTTCCTGTGGCAGCGAGTCCCAAAGATGAGCAACATCATCTGTTAAGAGCAATTTCTTTTTGTTCTGGATATGCTGATATTTCCTTTTGTATCTTTTTGTTAAGTTGTAAGATAAGGAGAACCAAATAATTTCAGCATCCAAACAGCCGGTGATCCATGTTGATATTTTACCTTTGACCCAGTGGGTAGGAGCCTCTTTCAAGAGACTTTATCATCAAGAGGTGTTTTGATAGTAACATAAAATATGTTAATTGGTTTTCACATATTCAGCATTTCTATCGATTAGAGAATTCTAGTACCACAGTAAGGATCTAATTTCCTTTTTCTGGAAGCATGCTGCTTAAACCATGCAACATCATTATCTCCAGATGTTTTATTAGTCTCTTTTTAATTATCACTCATATTAAAGGTAATACAAAACAAAGAAACCTAAAACACCAAAAAGCCTCCAACAAACAAACAACACCCCACCCCCCAAACCAACAACATACACTGTATGACAATGTATAAACTGAACTAAAAAATGAACCAACTTAGTTGTTTTGGAGAAATTTAGCAATGTATTAACATATTGTCATAATTGCTGTCTATGCTTTACCTTAATGACTAATTACTAGGAAGTGAGAGGTTTCACCACAAGGCACCCACCAAATATGCAGTAGAAATCTATACTAGCTGCACTCTGGACTTCCTAAGAGCTGACTTCCTAAGAGCTCTTATGGCATTCAGTACCTCAATGATTTCTATGTTAAGGAACAGACTTCAGAAAGTTGCCTGAAAAAAATGTAAAAAGAGAGTAAGGTTCTTCTTAAGTTCTGGAAATCATCTCTGATTACATGTCTAATGCAGTTTAATATAATTATGCTAAGTTCCTTTGCACTGCAAAAAAAAAGGATCATTGCTTAAATTAGCTTGTTAATATCGTGTCAAAGTCTCTAGTTTTAAGATGTTCTGATCCAAAGGTGTCTGCAGGAGTATTACACTAACTCTTAACTTACAGATGGTTGTGATGTGCATCTTTGGGAGCGGAGCAGGGAACTCACTTAAGCAGCCAACCATCTAATGCAGGTCACATCTGTCACACCCCAAAGTCCTAGAACTGAGGGCAGCTTGGGCTTTTCTCTGTGTTTTTATTCTACTCACCAAAGAAAAGTTGATTAAACACTGACAGCTGATAAGACCTGCCATCTTCTAGAGTATCTAGAGGGAGGATGGCCCAGAAAACATCCCTTAAAACACTGCAGTCTGCCCAGCTCTAGCAAACTTCACGTGCTTAACCTGAAACTTTCCTTCCTTCCTTCCTGACATTTACTTTGTGCTAAATACTACATTTAAAAAAAAAAAAAAAAAAACAACAAATCCAAACCAGCAGGAAACAGGATATGTTTCTCTGAACAAGACTGGGAAACAAAAGTGGACAAAGGAGTATCTTCCCTGGCCATACTGAATTTAAGAATACGACATCCATAATTGAGGTTACAACTGTAAACTTGGAAGCAATATCAATCAGGTAAGTGCATTTTGCTGTCCCATGAAAATGCCCAAACTCCCCTCCTGCAGACTTGCAAAAACCCCTTTCAAGTTGAATTTTCAGCAAAGGAACAGCTACTTGTTTAAGATGCACTATTAAGTTCCTTCATAATTCCACCCCTGATGTGGAAGGTATAAATAAGATTGCTCCCAAAACTGCTCCTAACCGCTCTGTTGAAAGGAACGAAAACTAAGAATAGAGTTCCTATTTCCTGTCTTTTCATTTATTTTCCCATGAGTGCCAGAATATAAAATAAAAAGGACAAGAAAGTTCCCTTGATAGCATGCAAAATGATGAGCAGACTTAAACTATGACAAGGAAAAAAACCACTAAAACGGGAAGCCAAAAATAGAGTAGACTAGCAATTTGGAGAAAGAGCAGGGGACTACAGAGATCCAAAATTGGGGACTAGATTAATTCAGAAAATGAGAAAATAAAAACCACAGGACAGATGCATCTGAAACATCATGTGCCCTACATTCAGAACCCGAAGAGATCTCAGAATTCCTTAGCTTTCACATTCCTCTGTTGTTAACAAATAACTCCAAATCTACTGGAAAAAAATAAGCCTTATCTCCCCCTAGAAGCTGGATCAGACAAAGGAGGATAACCACCTCTATATGAATGCTAAAGAAAACCCTGCTGCTTTTGTACTGCTCCTAGGGGAAGTAAAGCCAAAGGAACTTTAAAAGGGACAATGGAAGTGATAAAAAGCAAACTTCTTTCACTCAGAATTGCAACTGAGCAGCAGCACCTACCTTCCCAATTATCACATCTGCACCCTGGAGGCAGTAGTTGATTACACTATGTTGAAGTGGACCTATCGTGCCATCACAAATAAATCCTGGACGTAAAGAATAACAAACAGCAACTATTCAGTTTCCCTATCTTTGTGCAAGCCACAAGGACTGCTGTTACAGATACTTCTTGTCCTTCTCCCTCTTCATTATCTGCCTCGGTGGCAAAGGAAGCACAGTGCATAAAGTAAGAGTTGGGAATTTAGGAAGAAAATAAAACAGAAGCTGCAGAGGGAAAAAAAAATGCTTAGAAAAGAAATAAGAATCTAGCAGCAGCAAAACATCCCACCGTAAGAAAATCTTCTGGATTATATCTGTAGAAGAGGGCAATAACAAGGATGTGCCGTATTGCTTGAAACTGCCTCCCAGGTGTGCTTATTACAGTCACCAAGAGCAGAGATACCATCGCACGGGAGAATGAAAAAAAAATCAACTACAAAGTGAAAATTTGATATTGAATTTTCAAAATAGGAATAAATCCTGAAAAATTCTCAATAAGATGAGATTACTACAATGTAAAGATCATACCTTACAGGATCATCCAATACCAACCCCAACATTTGATGAGCTACACATTTTTAAAGTAAAAGACTGTGTATTTAAGCAAACTACTACATGCCATTTCTACTCCCACTAAAAGCACTATTGAAATGAGATTACAAGATACTTAAGTGCATTTTTTTCCTGAAAGCAATACAGTCTGAACCATTAAATGGCTTTAACAATCAACGACTGAAGAAAGCCCCGTCAAAAACCTTTACTTCCAATTCTGCAGTTTGATTCTGCATTCAGAACCTGGAGACCCCAGAAACAATTGGCCACAGAGCTCTAGTAGGGTAATTTCACTAATTTAAGTCATCAAAAAGAACACACGGCTCAAGCAATTTCAATCTCAATCCCAGCCAAAGTAGCAAACATTCAATTATACAGTACTAAATGAATAAAACCAAATCCTGCTGTACAACACCAGAAGATACTGAGGCACCCAGGTCACCACTTTTTTTTAAGAACTTACGTTAATTACAAAGAATAATTTATCAGAAACAGCAGTATGGCAGAACAGCATAACAGACTGACAAACATTTTTGCTATAATTATGAAGCACTATGAAATATTTGAGATAAAACCTGAGCATAGGACATTCAAGTGGTGCAACTTGTGACCTGGCTTAAAAGGGAAAAGTGAAGATGATAATCAAAATTCAAATGGAAGAAAGCGATCTTTCTCAATAAGAGAGCACGTATCAACAACCATATGAAAGTTACAGACACACTTCTGAGAGGAAAGACACAAGTTCGGGATACAGCAATTTGCTGTTACATACAAAACAGGCAGTACCCACAACCATGTCAAGAGCACCAATTCATGGAAAAGCAGGAGAAAGTCTTTGTGTGGACTGTACCCCTTCTCTCCTGTATCCCTTTTTTACTACATTTTTGCGATTGTTAAATGCATTGTTAGCTAATAAAGCCTTATTGAATTAAGCAGTGTAACCTATCGAGGCTACGCCCAAGACATATAAAAAAAAAGGACAGCATGCAAAATAATCTGCATTTCCAGCAAGTGGCATTTTTACTAGTCCACTGGTTCCTACTCGGTGAAGAACACCAGCACTTCAATTCAGTTATGGCACAGCATGGAACACAAGTTCACAATTTATTCTTCTGGATTTATTAGTTTGGAATAAAAATTATGAGTGGCATGAGAGAAAAGAAAATGAGGCAGATAAGGGGATTGCAACAAGGTCCATACTGTGTTTTTGTCTTAAAAACAAACAAACACCACAGTATAGAAACTATCATACTAGTCAATATAATGAAAAAATCAAAATCCAGGATTTTCAAATGGTGAGGTTTTTTAAGCTTTAAACTCAGTGTTGTTGAGTTGTTGAAGGAAAAAACAGCACTTTGGGGTTTTAATCATCAAAGTTTTATACAGGCCTGTAAGTTATTAAAAATAACAGAAGTTACTTTGTCATTTTGAGTAGCATTAATTTAACAGCAGTATTTAATAATAGTATTACCTAATTTAGGGCAGTTGCTTTCAACTGTTTGCATCTTTTTTTAATGCTATGAACAAAATTTTCTGCATTAGATGCCTATCATGCCATTCTGATCAGAACGTATCAGGTAATTCTGAGACTAATTCTATGGGAACCCATTTTTTCCCAAGACCTTTTCTTTAGAATTTCTTAACACCCTTTCTTTTAAAAAAGAGACATGCAAAAAAATCCTTCAAAAATTGACAAATTTATGGTGTCCCCAAAATCATAATTACAAACGCCCAAGAGAGATCTAAGAAAACAGGTGAAATCTTACAGGATGCACCTTAGCACATCTTTGAGGCTATTCCAAGTTTTAGCACTATTCTGACTGCACATCTGCTAACATGACCGAGTAAGTGAGCAGACAAGGTTTGGTCATACTTGCCCTCTTAACCAATACTTTAAGTAAAACCTAATCTTTTAACTACTACTTTTTACCTGCTATAGAGGTACAAGCTTACCTTAGCTTATAACCTAGGATGATGGTTTTCTTTTAATCAGAACACTACACAAGAAACATGCTAGCACACTCTTATTTGAAGACTTCCACGGTCAAGAGGTGGGTAAACACTGAGAATACATCCACAAGAGCCCAGCAAGCAGACACAGCACTCTGATGAAACTTTGCAGAAGTAAGTAGGTAAACCCTAACCCTTGACATATAATCAGTCATTTATGCTAAATAGGAAGGGGGTGGGAGGTTGGGGAAGAGATAAAAAAAAAAACAAAAGCAGGTTGCTTCAAGTGGAGAACAACTGCACGGTAAACTAGGCTCTCCTGACTGAATCTCTTCAAACTAGTACGGCTCTTATGCACTGAAAGAAGACTCACTGAAGCAGTGGAGGACTTTGTTAATTCAAATACAGGAGCTCACCTTTATGGCTGTCAACCAAAATTCACAATTTCCATCTCCCTGTATATCTCAAAACAACTCTCTAAATGGTAGTACCTGCGAGTAAGATCCTGACAAGTAAATCTATGACCACTTGAAAACAAGTTTAGTAGGGAGGCAAGATACACAACTCTTTTGCTTCTCTGGAGATTGAAGAAAAAAAAAGCCCCCAAAGCAACTCCCAAGAAACAAAGCCAAAGGAAGGACAGGAATTTTAAGCAGTTAACCTATGGAGGGCTCTCTAGCTCAGCTAAATACTAAGAGAAGGTTCATCTCCTAGGGTATACTTCTCTTTTTTTGTGACAACCTGAAGGAAAAAAATACTATGGTATTTCTCTTCCTGACTCATAAATATGGGTTTTGTCCTGTTGCTTTTTCCATCTGTTTATCTTCTGACAGAGGTTAACAAATAGAAGTGATGGTGCACAACTCTTGCTTATTTAACTTTTCCATGTCAATTGATTTTACAGACCTTTGTCTTATCCCATCTCAGTGTCTCTTTTTGAGGCCACGAGTCCCTCACTATTTACTCACTCCTTATAGAGATGTTCTTTGCCATTGTTCACTGCCATGGCTCTTCTTGTACCTCTTTTGGCATGTACCGTATCTGTTTTGAATAGAAACTGTCCTTTCCCTTTAACATGGATTTTATTTGCCCTCTTACCACCTTGTCAACACAGGCTGGTGAGGTCTTTCAGCAGTTTGTGACAGCTGATCTTCATAATGGCTCATTGCATAACCCAGCATAATCAGCAAACTTGGCGTGTGTTCCTCCTCCTCCTTTCCCCAGATCATTTATGAATATGTTGAGCTGTACAAAAGGCCGAGTCTTTCCAAGACTCTCATGGCAAACCTCTCCTCTGTGAAAACTGAGCATTGACTTATTTGCAGTTTTTTAAAAACTTTTAATCTGCTACTAAACTATGACACAACCCCTCCCCTTAACTCCAAACTGTTCAATTTAAGTGTTGTCAGTGAGTTAGTGTGTATTGATCTTTGGAAATGGAAAAAAAAAGAGAACTTACTAAAATACCAAATTTTTAATTAATTTCTTTAAAGTAGTTTTGATCAATTTGTGCAAAAGAGATATCACTCGATTTTGGGTGAAACCACCTTGTTTCTTTAGGAAACCAGTCCAGAAGAATGATGTAAAAATGTGAATTGCCACCTATATGAACAAATTGCTATTTGATATTGAAATGTGATCTGTGTTGGCCTTCGCATAGTATATCTGCTATCCATGCACTATACACACCTGCTTGTGCACACACACACACACACACACACATTAAGCTTGATTTTAATTCTTCATGTTTATATCCACTACCTTAGATCACTGTAGATGAATTACAAGTTCAGTGCTTATAAGCACACAGAAAGAGATATATTTGATACATTCATTGTAAGAGAGATTCCCACCAGAAAACGAAAAATGCAAGAAACAAGGAGTATAAAATCATCATGTATAGTGTAGTATTCCTTCATACTTAAACACTAATCGCGGTGACTTTCTGCAACTGTAACTTTGTACTCTCTTATCTTGATAAATGTAATCTTGTCCAACTTAAATTCATACAAAATACTATCATAAAGGTATTTTTTCTGGTTCATTACTTCAACTATGCCACCCTTCTGCACTTCTCCCATGCCTCCCTTTTTCCTTCACTATCAAACATGAACTATGTATCTTCATTTGCATGACTTTTCAAATACAAAACATATATGTCAACATTCATTTGTTACCAAGATGTCAGCCTTGGCCATCCCTTTGCCAGGGCTAGCTCTGATGTCCATTTGTTAAACCTCCCAAACAAACCACTCTTTAACTGATACCATCATTTTTGCATAAAACATATTTTCCTTTTTAAAATCCTTTCTTATGTTCTGATAAGAGACTGGTTAGAACACTGATGAACTGCAACCAGCATTTACGCTACTAGCCATAATATAGTTGCTAATAAGCACCTCCTGAGACTACATTTTAAAAAAATCTACGTGCTCTACAAAATAAGACTATGTCATACTATGGGGAACTTCCAGCCACTACAACGTTTCACAACAAACATAATGTTTATTAACCTATTTTCCAAACAAATTACGGTTTCTTTTAACATTGAAAATAAGCAGGTCAGTAACACGGTTTTCTATCTTAAACTCTTGTGATAGTTTACCTGAGTTGCAGCAACAACAGTAGTTATAGAAGGCGCAGTTGAAGGTGATAGAGCTCCCACTTGCTGCAAGTGGCCTGAAGCCTGCTGAGGTAAATGAGAACTGGAAACGGGAGTGCTAGATCCTGAGCCAGATACTGCATTTGGAAATGATACTGCTACATCATTGCTGCTAAAAATACCTGAAAAAAATTACAAAAACGATTACATGCATCTCTCTCTCTCCCCCTCCCTCTGTTTACTAGTAACCATGTAAATATGCAGTAGAAAATTAATCAAGACAAACAAGATCACTTAATATGTAATGCAGAAAGCTCCTGTGTAGAAATTCTAACCATGCTGATTGATAAAAGTGCTCTTGTCATTTAACATTCTACAGTTCAGGGAACACAGATTGATTCAGTTTTAAGTTTTTGTAAAACATGTGTGATAAATCAAATATTTATGTGCATTACACACTGCTCAAATATTAACAGTGGCAGAATTTTTGGCTAAAATGCCTGCCTTCAACTGAGTCGGCTATCAGAGTTTGTTCTTTCAATGTATTACTGTTAAGTAAAGAGTGAAGTATTGGGCTATGTAACTGAACACACACCATAAAAATGGAAAAAATACTTTTTAATTTTAAAATAAATGTTACTAAACAACATACATTTGTCCAAAACTGTAATTTTGGCAACTAAGGATTGCTTGTGCTTTTTCAGGAAAATATTGACAGCAAGTCTGAGGACAAAGTACTCAGATTTGCCGACAGAACTGGTGATATTTCATTTAGTCACAAACTAAAATTCCATCCATGATCTATACGAATGCTTGACTAACATTTCTGCTAGAACAGCCAACAAATAAACGACTAAACACGTTAACATTAGTCAGACTTGTAAGTTAGCAATTTAAACAGGAAGAGTTCATACCCCTCTGTGAAGCCATTACTTCTGTTCATCTACATGCAGGGTAAAGTTCATTATAGAGGTTGGGAAAAAAAACCCTACTGACCAGAAGCCCAGGACAAGAAGTAGTACCTGTCTATGAAACCGTTAGGCTCCACGTGCATTAGATAAGTGAGCTGTCAGCTGGCCAAGGAATATCAAGCATGGTAGCACTGAACTGCAGTTAGAGGAAGAGTGCCACAGGGAGTAAACAGAAGTAGAATGAACATGGTTAGATCAAAAAAAGCAACAGAACTGAAATGCCAGTTAGAAGGCAAAGGGTGGAGCTAGTTTGTCACTCATACAAATAATGATTTGAAGAAGGCAGTGACAATAAGAAGATACGCAATGTTAAAACACCACTCGCCACCCAGATATCCCTCTGAGCACAGGCAGTCAAGGGAGACTAACATCATCCAAACCCACACATAATATGCAAACACTGATGCATCTTAAATTCCCTGACTCTATTAACTGGCAAGAAAAACGGAAGAGAAAATCAGCCAGACCCACTAGAGAAAGAAGATACGAAAAAGCAGCTGAAGACACATCGCGACAACACTTTTTTCCTGCCTAACCAAGGTTAGTGACTTATCTTCTCCCCAGCCTCTTCATCATAGAGAAATTCCATACCTGTTCTGCTTTTCTACTGATCTTTGTAGCTTTTTCCATTTAGTACACCTCCCCCACCTTGGTTTTTCTTTTGGTCACCATCCCCAAAACCTACGGTTACCGCCTTATTAGCGGTTAAGATCCTTGACGTGTTCGCTTTGCTATGACCTTTTTCCAGTTCTAGCTGGATCATCTAACTGGACAGCACATTTTATGGATCCTGCTCTAATTTGTCCTTATACACCACCAAAATGAACATGGTTAACAGCCTTGCTACTGAGTCTACTCTTCAATGTGACATAATTACAACCGCAAAACCTGAAATATAACCCAGGTCCTCAAAAGATTTTTTCAATTTGCTTTTAATCAACAATTTCAAATTAATAAAAAGGATGAGATTTGACCCTTTGTTTTCTGAATGCAGTAAAACAATCAAATATACAAACCTTCTTGAAAATATGAGACTCTCATGAATTATCAGGCTTCGGGAACCACAAGTTTTAAGAGTAAAAATAATGAAATATCACAACACCTATGAGTAAACCATAAGAGCTCATCACCACAAACACTATCACTCTCATAAAACATCAATAGCAATGAGAGGAGAAAACAAAATTTTTGGTGAGAGACAAGCACTAAAAATGAAGGATATTTTGTCAGAAAGGGAGAACAACTCCAAAATTTTAAAGCTATTGTAGACTGTAGACCTTTTTTTCTTAATTTTTAAAAATCTTACATATTTAATAACTGCAGAGCTTCTGCTGCTTCTATTTTAATGATAAGGTTTATTCTTCCTCTTAAAAATAAAATTCTGGAATACAAGCGGATAGTTATGAAATCACAGGCAAAAAAATACTTCAAAAGAAAGACAAGCAGCAAACTAGTTTGCCAGTGGAATGAGGTATGGTAATATTTGTTGCCGGTTCTTGTAGTAGTATTAAAACCACTATTTGTTGCTGTTGCAAAATACAGGACAAATATGACCTATCAGCAGACCCTGTTTGGGATAAGTATTTCCATTCAGCAATCCCTTACTTAACACGTAAAGTGCATGCACCTTCTGAAACTAGTCATGCAACCAAGATATTGCTCCATGCAGCATTCAAATAAGAACTGTATGCTGAACATTCGAATAAATTCTTGATTTTCACACCATTTCAAAAATACTTGTATAAAAACTATGTGTATATCCTATTAGAAAGCCAAGACAATACACATTTGAAATGTCTCTAACATACTAAGTTGTCCTTTGGGGTTTGGGGAGAGATAAATCACTTTCTGGATCAGGAAGGAATGATAACGAAAACCTGAACAAATCTCTGTAAACTACATTAATGTTTAAAACAAACAAACCACCTCAAAGTCCTTCCCATATTACTGAAAAGCCAAACAGCTGTACCTTGTGATGAATGGCATTGTGTAATTTGCCAGAGGCATAAATAGCATGGTCAAATACAATCTTCAGCATTTTAACCAGAACACAGTTCTTCAGCTCCAGGTGGAAATGGACATGTAGCACTGTTCAGGTAAAGTCTGACTGTGTGTGACACTACTAACACAGCTGCAGAACACTGACTTCAGGTTCTAACAGATAAAATGCAGATGTAGCCTGCACTGCTGGAGTGAAAGGCTTAACAAAAAGGCAACTGCAAACAAAAAAAAGTATCTCTGGACAACAAACAACTGCCTGCTTAGCACAGAAAGGTAGTTCTATAGAGCAGGGAACACATCAGATAATGCAGACTGGAAAAAAATGCATTCTTTATGTACTATCAATGACAAAACTGGTAACAGAGGAAATAAAATCACTTCAAGAATAGCGAAAACCAAAACAGCCTCAAATCAAAATTAGCAATATACACCAGGTGGCACACAGAACACTTTTAGTGGCTTTATTCAAAATCTCAAAAGTAAGTAGATCCATGAGCAGAAGAATTAACAAAACTGATTAAATTCTGGATTTCCACAGTGTTGCATCTCACGGATTACATCAATACACTAAGCTTTCCCACCACAATTTCTGTATCTAGCTATGAAATCATCAGTTCTTATTTTCTAGTGCTACCACCCCCTCCATCATCCAGCTCTCTTACATTCCCTCCTTATGCTGGTGACTGCCTAGTTCAGCAAGAGACAAAAACCGGGCAGTGGTTACTTCTGTAGCAATACACCGTCCATTCCTATTACAGGAACATGCATGTTTTAGACTTTTTTTTCTGTAAACTGGACAACAGACTTAAAGCTTACTGTGGGCCAAAATCAAGAGAGACACCATCTAGACTGCTTCCTTAGGAAGCTCGTAAAACGGTCTCCCTAAAGCTGTATTTTCTTTTGGAGGTCAGTAATTCGAAACTATTACAACAATTTTGAAAAGAGGAAGTTATCTGAGATATCTGCCATAGGTTGCTCATCTTAGCATTTTGTCAAAATTTCAGGAATAAGAAGAATATGGCCAAAGAGGCTGTTTTTCAAATGTAAACTTGCAGGCCCACAGAAGTTGCACAGAACTACAAAACCTTCCTGCTTGGGGAAGGACAGATGGGCATGGGGTTGAGACAACAACCTCAAGGGAACTCACAGTAGAATTCGAAGAAATAAAAGGAAATTTCGAGTTATAAGAACAAGAAGTTCTTTACACAAACTGAAGCTATAAACACGTTTTCGGTACCTTCACTTCGTGTGGCAATCTCAAAAAGTCTCCCCTAAACCCATGGCAACTTCCTCTACAGTGCAAAATGAAAAAGTGTCTTTGCATGAAGCAGTCCGTTAATTAGTAACTAAACACGTACAAAAAAACTGGTTAAGTTTCCATTACACAAGAAAGAACATGTTCTGCTCCAGTACAATGTTAACAGTGGAAGAAGCATCCCACTGTGTTATTTTTAATATTTTTTTTAAAATATTTTTAAAGTGAATCTAATGCAAAACAGATGCAAATAAAACCAGGTTATTTTTGACAGTTGTTTAGAAGGAGAAGAAAGTTGCACTTGAAACTGCCAAGCTCGCAACAGTATTTCACTTCAATTTATGAGATAATGAGCTTGGCTGCTAGGGCCGATCTGTTTCCTTCAAGAAGAAATCGGAAATCTAAGAATCAAATAATCACGCTATTTTCCTGCTGGTGATGAGGAAAGTGGTAGTGTTGCATTGAGTTGGGAAGGGGAGGTCAAAAAAGATATTAAACCATGATTTGGTCCAAAGAAAGCCTCTCCGTTTGTAGGAGAAAGCCTCGCCCATCGACTTATGCATATTCATGTACCCTGTAAGCTGTAACCAAACCCTCATGCCTGCCCCTCTGCTCCCATTGGTTGGTTTGTAACACCCGCCCTTTCCTCCCTCTCTCCCTATTGGCTGTTCTGTATCACCCCGCCCCCTCAGGAACCCCTTATAACCCCCGTGCCAAACGGAAGTCCACCCTCTCGGTTCCTGGGTTCGCCATGTGGATCCTCTCCTTTCCCGGGGGGTCTACGGAATAAAAGCTATGGCGGCCAGCCCGAGGGCCACCTCCATCACCTCTGGGGCGCCTTACCATCATTCGCAGGGAGGTGCAAGGCCCACAGCGGCCATGAGTGGGGACAGCTAGCTAGCAGAGGTGCTAACCTCGCCCGAGACCCCGTGCAGGGGCTTTGAGGAACACGCAGCAGCTTGTCCCACTCAGCACCAGAACCTGCGGGCGCATTTTAAACATGGTAGAGTTCACTTTCAGATAGGTTTCTACAAGATTCTGCAGTAACAGTTCTAGAAGTGCACGGAAATGAAAGTTACTGATCTGCAGCTGGATAACAAGCTACCATTTCCCTCCCTTTCAGCGATGGGACATCCTTTTTTGATGGAGGCACAGCAGCCTGCCACAGATCAACAGTCAATGGCTTCCTTCCACAAAGGGCATTCTGAGTACTCTCCATAACTGAGGTAGAAGTCAAAAAACCCCACAGACTCAAAATATCCTAAGAACACACACTGCTGAGGGTGCTGGGGAGGAGGGAAGATACAAAGTGCAAGTGTACATGTTTTCAAAAACTGGTTTTCTAACTGTTTTGAAATAGTTGTTCCAGTTTCGTATCTATTGACAACAGAAGGCAGACTGCCACAATTACTCCCTTTGAGAATACTCTGTAGGGCAGATTTCCAGTCAAAGACCAATATACTTGACAAGAACCTTGACACCACTGAGGAACACAATCCAGCACGGCAATATGACATACATATGGTGAATCCATGATCGTATCACCAACATACACAGCAAAGACCTGACGTTTGTGATCTAACTCCATTAAAATTAACCTCGAATCCTTGGCAGCTCAGCCAGCAAAAGACATTCAGTTAACCTCTTCTGTCTACTCCCATCCCTGTGTTCAAACCCCTGACTGCACAGCTATCTACCATCAATTAGATATGTATTCAACAACAGGGTGGGGGTGAAGGATCAGAACTGATGTGCTACCAAAAGGGTCTACAGTGTTCAGCTAGTCCCACCTGCTACAGTGAACAATGGTATTTTACACCTGATTCCATGTTCGTTGATGACCACTCACATCAGCAGTCATGTTCCCACTTTGAATTAATCCAAGCTGATACAGGTCTCACACTGCAGGCCTCCACTGCAGAAGGGCTCAAACCCACTTTTTCGTAGCCCACCCAAGATGAATTTTCTCTGTGAGAGAAAAGGTCTGAATATGCCACCAGGAGACAGACAAATGATGTGCTGGACTAGGAACACAGGGAGAACTGTACTGTTTTTCTAGCTCACTATGTCCATCTCCAACAGCGAACAGTAACAGCTACACAAGGAAAAGTACAAAAAAAGGGCAAGCATGTAGTAATATTTTCCTCAAATGTTCTCCCAGCCTCTAGAAATCTATAATGTATGAATTTTGAATGTGAGGAACTGTCTTTGTAATTATTAGCCTTAAATCTGCTTCCAGACTTGCCCCAATGAACATCTTCCAATCTTTTCTGAACAGCTGTAACTTTTCATACCGTCTCATGGCAAAGTTATACCTTAGTTAAACTGTGTGGTCTTTTTTGGGGGTGGAAGATGGCCGACACAGGGACAAAACTCCTTTCACTTGTTCCCTCCAGATACTCTGATTTCCCACAATAATCTTTGAAATGCTTTATAACTATATACATTTCACAATTAATTCAGCTTTATGAAATAGGACATGTTAAGAATTTCATGCTTGTTCTACCATGAGTCAAAAAATTTTCAAGTACTCTTCTAGAATAGAATACTAAGATAAAGAGCTCCGTGATCATATCTGAGACACATATGCTCATAACCACAAAAAAGGCCTGTAGTTCAAGTGTGTCACAGCACAGAAAGATCTTTGTAAAAGAAGAAGTTGAACAGATATGGAAGAACGATTGATAAAGACCTTAACTTTTTAAGGTTTAAATTTTTAAATGTTCACTTTTGTAACAGTGAGCCAATACATACAAGCCTAAGTGACTTAAATATGACAAACTAAAACCAAAGCAGTTTTAGGCTCACTTAGTGAGTATTCATGAATAGGAGCATGACTTGTGATCTACGTTTCTTAATGATTTCAGAGAAAATGTACGGTGTTTGCTTACGATCTCTGACAACACACCACAGCTTCAAACCGTTCTGACACCAATCTACCTCGGTGCTGAAATGGTGAGTCACTGGAAGCACTAGATTCCTCTTCACTGTGAACATAATATAGTCTTTTATGGGAGCTTCTACCTCAGAAGTTCTCTTTTGGATTCCAGCGATCTGAGGCTGTCTTCGAAGGGAGGGGCGGGGAGGGGAAGATGGGACAGCTGTTGCCCAAATTTCTGAAGGCCTACAAATAGTTGTCACTAGCAACAGTTACAGCTTTAAAGTGGTATTCTAGAGCCTCATGGTCAGATAATTATACTTAAGACTGCAGTATCTGACAACCAAACAGTAATTGCTCAGTACTTCGAAATGTGCATAACAGAACTATTTCAGGATAACTTCTTAATTTACCCTTCTCTTGTTCTTCATTTTCATCAATTTAGATGGTTTAACTGAGCACTACTGTCTCCACGCTTCAATATGGGCAGATGCCTTTTTATCAACACTGAAAAACTGTGCCTAAGTTGGGCTAGATTCAAAAATTCTAATTCACGCTCAGTACAGACTCGGTTTAGTTTAGGTTATCTTGTTTAAAAAATCATACCATATATACTGAATTTTGCTTGCATTGATGCAGAGACCAAGGCTACAGAACTGAAGTTTCTTTGGAAACATGTTGTCTTCTAAAAACAATCACAGCACTGAGACTGGCACAATGGATGTCTGTTCTGTATTATGACTCTCGTCACTGCAATTCAAAAATCAGCATAAGACAGAACAATCAATAACAAAGACCTAGAAACAGAAACAGGAGTATGAAATAAAACAGAAGACAGAACAAGCAAGAACTGAAGTAACCACAAAAAGGCAACAAGCAAACATTACAATTTACAGCTATCCCTAACATAAAATAATCAGGTCATCACTTCCCATAGTCTTTTTTGAAAAGTATGCACTAAAACTGTCAAGAGATATGTATGCTCTAAATGTATATGTACGCATATAAAGATATGTATATATATCCTTCTTGCTCCTTTTCAGTGGTCGACCCATAGCAGAAGAGACAAGACTGCAAGGCCAAGTCAAAAAAGTTTGACTGTAAGATCCAGAGTACGACTCGGAAGGACAAAGCACATTGTTATCACACAGTGAATAGCAGTGACAACTTTACATCTATCAACTGCAAATTTTGTGGGTTTTTAGGAAAAGGTTTTGAAAAAAGCATGAAAAATATATTAGAAGTTGACTATACAACTGCAAAACACAGCACTGAGTATACCAAGTCTCTTACTGGCAAAACTGCAGTGTGCCACTGTGTGCCTTGAAGTGTCTTGATTCCTTTCTATTAAGGCAGGCATCTTAATGGAACAGCTTTCATGACTCCATTTTCTAATCCTCTTTTTCAGGACTAGATCCTTTCAAACCAGTTCAACATTTTAGCTATTACCTTTCCTCCTTCACAGCTTGTCAGCACCAAATTTCAACTGACAGGCTTTGTCCATCACCTTTATAGCAAAATTATTAATAATAAATCTCTCTGCTCCAAACTTGTATTTGTTTCCACTCAAACTAAAACTCACAGGTTTTCTTTTTGGTACTTTATTGCTGATGTGCAGCCAGCTTAAACTCAGTGCAATGAAAAAACAAGCTCCTGACACAGACTCCATCAAAACTCTTACTGACAGTGACATTTACAATCCTCAGCATTACCTGACTCATAACCTGAATATGCTGATGGAGTAAATGATCTTCCTTTATTTAAATATTTATCTCAAGTTTTAATACTTTCTTTTCATCCTATATAAACACGCATGACAAGATCTTTTCTTGATGATCACATTATCAGAATTTCTACCTACCCTCATTGATTTCACCCAGATAAATGCTTCTGACAAAACGAGAGCCCTACAATACTGGGAGGGGGAGGGGCAGGGAGGGAAGGAGGGAAAGGCAATACTGGGGTAAAAAAAGTAACCAACTTCACCTTGGAAGGTACCACGAAACATCACCACCACCACCACCACCCCATGGTCCCAAAAGAAAGTAATTAGATGATAAATCCTGTCCAAACACCACTCTAAAACAAACATGTAGCTACCATTATTGCTGTTCCACAACAGTAAGTTACATAAAGCATTACTACTGTCTGGCAATATACGCCCTTCCAACTATCTACGCCATCAGTTTAGAAAACAAAAAGTGCAACGTGAAAAGAAGTCACAAAAGGCGTTCCATCAATTTCTATTCTGCACCCTCTTGTGAATCTATACCTCTTCAACATTAAACAGCAAAAAGGCTCTGCTTATAAAACAGCAGAAACTCACCAAGTCCAAATTCAGCACACTTTGTCAGATACCCTTCAGATGTTTTATTTTTGTTCAGAAAAATGGTGAGCTTGCTTTCCTTCATCTCAAAGCTGGTTCAGAGCACTGTATACCTGGGAGAGTGAGAGGGAAACCCTATATCAAAAGGAAAAAAGCTAAACCTATTTTACTAAAGCAAAGCAAATCTAGAGAAATTTCAGTATTTCTCACCACATGTAGACTATGAAACATAAAGGTAATGTAACATTAAAATTTTTATTATTTAAGAGATCCACCACTCTTGGTATCTGCCTAACAGGTGTAATTTATGGCTCTGACAGTTTGAAAAGCAAAAGTTCTATAAAACCGTAAGGACCATTTTTGCTCTAAATGCAAAAAACTTGACCATGCAAAGTTTCAAACATTTAAATTCTTTTGCATATGCTGAATTTCAAGTCAATACAATTAGCAATGCATACAGCACTGCTCTTCTAACATACATGCACAGCAGTAAGAAAACTTCTATTTAGCTGGCCCAAACGGATAAAAAAAATCCATTTTTTATTAACAGATCACCTGACACCAATTAAATATCACATTGAGAAACAAACTCGATAATCTTCAAAACTAGCCTCATGAGAGAGTTTTAAATCTTTGAATAACTTGTGAATATAGCTATGATTGTTTCCTACAAACTAACAATAGCCTTGAAAAAGTAAACCAAGTTCTAATTTAATAAGATATTTCATTTCCACTGGCTATGAGTGAATAGAGAAACAGGGGTACAAAGCCAACGCTGAATACTAAAGGGAAACAGCCATTAGATACATTAAAGATTCAATATTGCTCCCTCTGAAACTGATAGTTCTGTTATCAGTGACACAAATGAGCAGCATCAGGCTGTCAGAACAAAGAATGGACAAAACAAGGCTACCTTCACATGCATTACTTGTAGTAATTTAAGTAGTCAGGAAGGGAAGTGGGAGAATGCCTGAGGTAGGCACCACTATAACACACCTATGAATGGAGCACAGAAGAAGGACTAGAAAACACTATTCACAAAATTAAAGAAAAGGATCTCAGAACTGGAATAAAACTGTTATCGTTTTACTTCACACATACAAAAAGATCATAAAAAGAGAACTGAGGAACTATTGACCTATCAGGCTCCTGCAGACAATCTACAAAAGTTTTCACTCAAGTACTGAACAATTGACGCACTGCAGACCTGTATTTCACCCAATCCATAGAATATGCAGACCTTCAATCAGGCTTTTCCACAAAAGGCTACCCTTTGTGATAAATGAACCTCTGAAAAAGATTCTAATATAACTTACCATTATGTATGGCATTCATCAACTTCGAGAAAGCTTTTGAGTTAGGAGAAAAAGGGCTTCATGTTAAGATCATGTTTAACAGACGCACAAAAGAATATATGTATAGACAGGAATTTCAGTGAACAATAATATACCTGAATACATCTTTCTTGTGTTAGAGCTCTGATCATTTACAGTAGCACAAATTGTAAAATGGATTTATTTCTATCCACTGTAATTTTTTACTTATATTTCTTTTATCAGTGTTGGTTAGATTTTAAATGTCGAGTGTAAGAACATTCCAGCACACGCCAATTAGCTGTATTCCAAAGCTAACATTACAAATAAAAATTCAAATTCTTTCCAGTGCCAATCAGTCCCCCCAAGAAAAGACTGATTTTAATTTCATTGTCTGCAACAAATTTAGAAACTCAAACGGAAGTTGCCTTGCTAATTTTAATCACGAGGCATCTGTTTTGCTTCGCTGATAGATTGAGATGAACTCAAGCAATCAAGTCTAACAGAACACAGTTGTGTTTCCTGGACTTTAGAGAGCTCAGTTCAAGAACAACTCGGATACAGAGAAAGAACGTTCAACTAGTGGTACGCCAAAGGAGATGCTCACATGAACTTCCTTTCCTACACGGGTTGGGGTTTTTAGAGAGTACTGATCTCTAGTCCCGAAGTGCCAGAACACACTCACATCCTCTGCCGTGCAGCTGAAGGCTCTAACGCAGCCTCCGCAGCACCACGCCATCGTCGTGCCCAGTTGCAGAGTGGTGGCAGTCACGCAGACGCCAGCCCTCTCCCACTTATCCCACCAGCTTATTCCTGCTTAGGATAATGACCTCACGACTACGGAATTATTTTAGTATCAGTTTGCTCATTCACTCTTTCACACTCCTAAGGAACAAAGCCCTCAGTTCACGCGTCTGGTTTGACAAGGTGATCGAATGAATGATTTTACAGGCCAGAGTGGGGCGAACACCTCTGTCATACTTCCATGGGGGAATTTTCTACCTGCATCAGCCTCTGAGATGTGACTGCAATAACTATTTGGGTTCCAACAGGGCAACTGCCTTTAATGCTTTATTTTTCTCTTCTTTACTCTTGCCACAACTGGAAGCTACTAAACACTGCTGTCATAAGCCATTTTTTAACTGCCAGGCTCTTCTGAACATCAGAATTTCAAAAAAAATGAATGAGAACAAAGACACCTTAAACTTCCATCATTCATACTCAAACATCACAAAACTAATTCAGAAGCAATTTTAAAACATTTTAAAGCCTTGTCTTTTACCTGCTGAATAAAACTGAATAACTAGCCAAAGGTACTTCAATGGAAATACTTCTAAAATTTGGAATATTTTAATTAAAGCATTACATAAAAAGTGTGTTCTCTAAAAAACATAAATACTAATGTTGGGGGGTTTAAATTTTGTGGTACAGAAAAAAATGCACAATATACAAAATTCTGTATGATTCTTGACAGAAGTGCATTAATCTAAAATAGATGAAACTGATAATTTTAATTAACCTTCTTAGCAGTTTTCAGAGAATTAACAAAATACAAAAATACACTATAATTTACAAGGAAAAAAGTCACTAAAATGCACAGTGCTAAGATGACTGGAATCACATTATACTACACAGACAAATTCTTTCTCAGGTGCAGAGGACACAATGCAACTGCAGTCTGCCACTCTCAAGTGCAGAATCATTTCACCCACACCTACTCTCCACAGCCGTTATTTGATTATATCGGTTCATTCCAGTTATGCTCAATTTTTTGTGCACATGAAATAGCAGCCATTTTGATCCATCATTGCTTTCAACACTAAAGAAAGTCCCTTTCAAATTTAAGGAACTATTGGGTAGGTTTGGAAGGAGGCT
>VZTA01007281.1:45147-56781 GCA_013398855.1 Mohoua ochrocephala | reverse complement strand
TATTCTCTGCTTTATTTTTTATTTTATTCAAACAAGCTCAGTCCTAGACTTTTGTTTCTTTAAAACTGTACCACACAGGAGCTACCACTAATCCAAGCAATCCCACACAATGGATTCCCAAACATCACTCAAGAGGTATGAGAAAGTTCCAAAGCAGAATACACTAGGTATGTCCCAATGCAAAATTTACTACTATCAGATAACACTTCATAGACAAATGAGGAAGAGATGCAGTTTAAAGAGCTAACAAAACACGAGCTGTTCTAACACAGACCTCATCCAATTACACAAGGAAGGGCCAACACTAGATCAGTCCTGCTTGTGACTGCTGGAGCTAATTCTAGACTCCCCCCCAAGCCTCTCCACAGAACAGAAGGAGAACTGTTCCCCTACCACCACTCCCTTCCACACTCCATAAATTAGTAGAAGGCAGATGAAGAAAGGTGTTTTATTCTGGAAGGAAAAAAGAGCTACTGTCTTGGTTCCTGTGGAACTGCCTTTATTGGCAGCTACCTCTTTCCTGACTCCTGCACTGAAGTACCCCCTCCCAGCCACCCAGTTTTCTGCTACAATGTACAGCCAAGCTATTGAAATCCAACATGCTAAGGTGTCAAGAAAGATCAGGGATGGTGAATGGTGTGTGTGTGTATATATATGTGTGTGTGTGTGTGTATATATATATGTGTGTGTGTGCGTGTGTGCGTGCCAAAAAACTATGTGCTGTAATAGCTGGACTTCACTTCTCATTGTTTTTGTTTATTTGCCATCTCTGTTGCCTCTTGCACTTTCCTCTCAGTCTTGGCTAAATCTTTCCTCTCTTCATCCATTCCTTACAGCAGCTGCTATTGTTTGCTTTATTTAGAACCTTATAATTATTCTTCCTTAAAATCAATTCTGCTCAGAACAAACTCTGATGCTTCCAGCTCATTCATTTCAATTTCTGAAATGACTCTGTATTAATACCTGCATCCAAGCCACCACCCTCTGGCTGTTCATTACTTGTTTTAAAGGGAATTGGTTATGCATACAAAAACTGAAGTTCCATTCTCAGCTTACCACTACTCCACAACAGAAAAAAGGCCTAGTGACTTCGTCCCTAGGAAGGATGTTATTTGCTGTAACTAAGCCCTAAATCCATCAGATTAGGCATTTGTCCATGACAGTTATCACACTTCATGGAAAAAAAAAAGTTAAAAAAACCAAACAAAACCCAGCAATTTGCATTTGACATTCTTATGTAAAAGCTAACTATACTGACAGCTTATGAGCCACTTTTTCATTTGTCTGGGGGAACAGGGGGTGTGTTTGCTGTTTGGTTTTTTGTTTGTTTGTTGGGGGGGGTTCTGCTGAGGTTTTTTTAATTTACATGGAATCTCTAGCCATTCTTATCTCACAGATGTTCAAAACAAAAAAACAATGGGAAACAGAAATAAAACCAAGTCAAGTACATGGGATTTAACAGGATTACTCATGCACAAGTCCCAGTCGCATGTTCATATTCTTAAGTTCTGTTAGCAGCTTCCATGAATCCCTTTCTCAACTCAGATTTCTAGAGCTATACTGGTCCAAAGAACATAGATGCTCACTCCCTTTTTTATGACAAAATTTTTCCATTTTTTCCAGTTACTTCGTCTAGTGAGAACCCTTTTCTGAACCTTTTACCACTGCATGTAATTCTCTCACACAAAAACATATGCAGCAAGCTAGATCACTGTCAAAATGAACAGTTGACTTCCTGCTATCCTTATGGCCTTCTCACATATCTACCAAACCTGACACTTAAAGATGAAGACTTCTATTTAAAAGCTGAATAAAAAGTATAGAAAGAGCAATATGAAGTAAAGAGTTTGCATCTAAACTAGGTGTTAAATCCCAGTTTGGTTCAAATGGACAAAAAATGGCTTTACATTCAGGATCAGATAAGAAGTAGCTTTTCTAACAGTACAAAATACTTTATTTCACTTACTATTTCCTGCATTACCACCACAAAAGCCCTTGCAAGAACTGTCCTGCTAAGTATTCTGACAGCACACTTTGGGTATATGGCATACCTGTATATCAAGTTCCTACAACACCTTTTCAGGTATGCCTAATACCCTTGAAAGAGAGTTTTATTTGAGCAACCTTCTGGAAATACATCGTTGGCTTACCTCTGCCAATTTTCTGCATTTTAATCATGTTAGGGAGCTTTATCAAAAATGAGCTCACATTCAGATGGATCTACAAGCAGATCTTGCAGGTACAGGCAATGTTCATACAGTATCAGGAACTACCACGCAGTGAAAAGGCAGTGGGACAGTGTCACTTACTGTACCTACGACACATCTTTATGCACATGGAGCTACCAGGGGACCACCTGACCGCAAATCCTCCACCACAGAGCCAGAACGGCTGGGCTGCATTTGCTGCAGCCTTGTGCCAAGTGACACGCCACAGTACCACAGCACAGGCGGCCCGGAGCTTCAGAAAGCTGCTGCTCTTAGCACTACCACATCCATACAACCTGCTTAAGGAAAAAAAATTAATTACTTACATAAGAAGGACGCATAGGAACTTGATAATCAGGCACTTGGCCCTATTATATTTGTTTTAAAAAGCAGTATAGCCCCTATACATCAACATGTGAATCTCCCCATTCGAAGTCTAAACGGATTTGTCCCTGAGCAACATCTTCCACTGAAAAGCTCAATTATTTTAAGGTAACTAGTCTTTTTTATGCCACTGTACTATGTTAGCATTTCTATTTAATTTCTTTGTTTTCTTTTTGAAACTTTACAAGGGAATTGCAGAAATTACTATGATAATCAACAACAGCTCTAGACATCACAGTCTCTCCCCAAATATAATCCTAAGACAACCAACCTTCAGTCAGTTTAACTTCTGGTACTGCAGCTCTTCACATCAAATAAATGGAAAATTTAAAAGCTAAGTACACTTCCTTCTGATTTTAAAAACCTGACTGTAGCGCTGTCACCTCTGACTGACAACAACAACAAAAAAAGAATTTTACCATATGAATTGGACAGTCTTCAGAGGGACAAAAATGCTTCAAGAACTATCAACATATACACATCACTTATTTTTCAGCTATATTTGATTTCTGAAAGACTTGAAAGTCTGTAAGATCTGAAAAGTACAATTTTCAAGGAAGGGTA
This sequence comes from Mohoua ochrocephala, assembly GCA_013398855.1. NCBI lineage: Eukaryota > Metazoa > Chordata > Aves > Passeriformes > Acanthizidae > Mohoua > Mohoua ochrocephala. The sequence continues at coordinate 53,626 of VZTA01007281.1, read as the reverse complement.
AAAAACCCTACTGCTCCTTTTATAGTCAAGCCTCTTCTCTACCCTCCCCCACATGCACTTTTTTATGTTCCCATGTCACCTTTAACAGATTTTATGGAGTTAAAAGACTGATTGCTATCTCACATTTGACTTACAAAGAATGCCATACTCTAGTAATTGACTCCAGATGCTGAAAAATGTTCACACTCAAGAAGATGAATATTTTAATTTTAAACTATATATACAAAAAACCTCTTAATTTGATACCATTTTGAAAGTCCATTTTTTAAAGTTAAGTCATTTTAAAGGAGTTTCTGGGAACTCAACAGTTACAAGTAAGAAAACACTTGTATCTCACTTTATTTTCCATGCAACAATAGAATTAAGGACTATATCCTTGATCTTCAGAAAAGGGATACATCTCTAAAGCAAGTATCAAATTCTGCAACAAACACATTTGATCGGATAGAAATCATAATTGCTTCACAGTGTCTCCTTGTTCCCTTGCTCTATTTAAAATTCTAATTCTTAGTTTTATAATAAGAGTTAGAGAACTAACATAATCTGAGCACAAAACGGGAAGTTTCAGTACATCTTCTCTTTCTGCCCTCATTTTTTTTAATGTAATAATGATAATACCACATACTTTACTCCATGTATCTGCAAAGACAATCAGCCACTGGAAAAGCAGGCAATTTATTTTCTTCCCTATGCAGACAACAATAGCAGCAAAGCTGTCGGCCAGATCTCATTCATGCAGCGTAGTTTACGCAGATTACGCAGGCCTAAAGTGAGTTTTTATTAGGAGTTCAAACCTAACACCAAATACATACAAAGCTCTTTGGAGGCTTATGGGTCAAATATAATATAAAAGCAAGCAGTTTACAAAAAGCTCATGGACTTCCCTGAAAACCTTCCCTTACCAAACAAAAAAGATTTATAGCTAAATTTGGAAAGTGGTAAGTACAGAAACTTAAGTAGCCTTTAAGCCCGCCCCAGCCCATTTTCTTCTCTGCTAGTAAAGATACAACTAACAAACAGTCATTGTATTCATACAGATACTTATCATGTTTCAAAAAGTTTGTATTTAGAGGCCAATTCTGCAAATAATTCTGCATGGGCAAAAACCCAGACCTGCAGAATTTCTTGTAATTGTTACTAAATTCATATTTGGGTAGAAGACTCGCAAAGCTTGAATAAAAACAGTATTCAAAGCGTTTAGAAATATTTACATCTTTTTGCTAAGCTGTTTAAAATTATGTCTTTCTCCCAAAATTAATAACTACCAAAATTTTCTTTATTTTGTTATTAAATGAAAGACCTAAAAGGGAAGTCAAGAAAATACACATTCCCTTTCCTGTATTAATTTTTTTGCTTTGTCGCAGGTTCTTTTAGCATCTGAAATGTATCACAAGTTCATAATTCAAGCATACTATTTGCTATTGACTGTCAGAGAATAACAAATAAATAAATTATGACATCTTTTGAAATGTAAATAGAAGCTAGTGCCCAGACTCACCATAATTTGGGAATCCAGTTTAAAGACATAATCTTCAAAATTTCTATTTTAACCTGACAGACACATTCTCATACAACAATTAACAAGTCACGTAACTTCCATAGCTGCCAAGATCTTCTCTGATATTAGCAGGCCTTAGCAGCTTGACATGGAAGCTCTCTCCATGACCTTCTCTGGGACATTTTTTTTTTCACTTCAGGAAGCCCTCCCATCTGTTTTCACTCAAAAATAAAAACTTTACAATATTTTTGAGAAAGAAAAACTTTCGCCTTGTTTTAAATAAAGTTTTGTTTCAAAGTGATGCTCCAAGAGTTTCTGGTCTTGCAACATTCACAGGGTGGCTGATTTGCACCTCATGCACAAAACACTGCTTCCACGGAAAGTCAGGAAGCTTGGAGTCTTCGTGAGTGGAACAGGCTGAACATTTCTTGTTTTCAGCAGCCCATCCAATTAAACACTATATGTCTGTATTTTTCCATTGACTTTTTTTTTTTTAACCAGAAAACAGGGCAATTACCAGTATGCAGTATGCAATTACCAAAAAAAATCTTGAGCAGGAATAGTAATTCTTTTTGTATCACAATTATGATCGTGCTTTTAAACATTTTTGTAAACTGAAATATTCTCAAATGAAAGATATTCCAGTCTAGCAAAGAGCTTCAGACTCCTTGAAAAGGATGTTTTAAAAATATCAATCATTGTATGCCTCTTCTCAACTTTCACATTCATAGTCATATTTTAGGAGGAAATTAGTATCATAAATAAAGATACCTGCAACATGTATGGAGGAATTTCAATTAATTATGATGTAACTTTTCTACCCCTTCTTGAAATGAGTGTCACAGCGATGACAATAGCCTTTTTTCCCCCTAAAGTATAATAATGTTCAGTTCTCCATCATGATTCAGAAGTTTTTCATAACTGTCTTCAAAACACATCTCTGTTTAAAGGTTCACTGTTCAGTATTTTTTTGTCCACAGCCTTCTTAATCAAGGAATTCTTATTCATTACATCCAAGTTCATTTTTTACACCATACATTTTTAGAAACCACTCTGAACCCCCAGAGCAAGCAGCAAAGATGACTTAACTTCTCAATCTCTCATAAAAGCATAGAACATACTACACTGGGAACCAATTGTTGCAGACCCATGCTGCCTGAAAATTTACTACTAACTACTGTATTTTAAAATGCATTATTTACCCACTTACAGACTATTTCATATGCTAAACTGACACACCGTGCTAAACTCTCTTTTACAAAACCAAAGAGATAATACAGCACAGAATTAGGCTCATAGGCAAGGACCAAACAAAAATCTCTGCAAGCACATTGATTTCTTAGCTCTAGAACTTCCTGCACCTGCAAATCAAATAAATATGTTCGACTAAACTGTATCTTCTAGAAAATAAATTTTCAGAACTGAGATTTGTTCAACTACTACTTTCTCTCACTTGATCACTTCTTCGTTAGGTTAAGGATCATTGTAGTACCAGTTTTCAGTTCCTCATGTGATATCCATAGTCTGATAAACTCACTCCTTAGCTATTCTCCAATAATGTGCTTTTTCCAGCCGTTGAACCCTTCTTGTGGCTCTTTTCCTTACACAGAGGAAATCACAGAAGCACACACAGTATTCAAAGACCAGACACGCTCTGAACACGGAGCTGCCTTTCTCATTAGCTTGCTGTTTATGCATTAAAACCTTTTTAAACACAGCTCAGCACTGGAAACTCAGCTGATTAATCACCTTTATCCTTTTTCCTCTACAGCCCTTCTTTCCCCAGAAGGCCATCCTTATCCTGAAAATATACATCCATCTTTCTAATGCATAATCTTCTATTTTAGCTCCACCAACATAACTCTTAGTTTGTATTGCTGACCAAGAGATTCATTTTACCCTGTCCTCAAAACCAGACTTTTTCAAAAATTGCAGAATTTTCCAAAAGATTTCACAGACTATTCTGAATTGGAAGGGACCCACAAAGATCACGGAGTCCAACTATGCAGTGAATCGAGGATCGGAGCTGTGACCTTGGTGTTATGAGCACCATGCTCTGACCAACTGAGCGTAAGGGGAAATAACAAAACAAAGTAAACATTGGTTTAATAATTCTCTGATCAAAATAAAGTTGAAACTTACCCATTAACTATCGTTAATGCAAGGATTTGCTGACTTCCTATCAGTACGAGCCTTTATTTAAAATGCCATGCTCGATTGTATCATTTCAATGTATCAAGTGAAATGTAGACATCTACTATGCCACTTTTATTAAAAGATAAGAAATAAAACTAGTCCAATAAGTTATTTTCCATAACTCTCAGTATCCACCACTAATCATTACACCTTTGTATGTCTTAACATCTTTCTTTCTTCTGTCAGACACGTCCTAATTGCATAACATTAACTACTTGCCAGTCTCTTACAACTTCATGAGTTTTAAAGACTTACTAAAATGTAACACAGACAGTCTAAAAGCATGGAAATACGAGGTATTCATCATCAGGAAATGTCAATACTTCTGAACGTAGCTGCTGATAACAACTCTTTTACTTAAGAACTTTGATCCATTTCATGATAATCACCATTTCCATAAGCTACTACCTCATGTGATTTCTTCCCTGTTACCTGATGAATGTCTCCATGTTTTCTACACCAACAATCATCAATTTTAACATTTTAATCTTGTACACCATTCACCAATCTCAACACCACTTCTGTTGAGCCTCAAATATGAAGAATGAAATTCTCTGCGCATTGATTTTGCCCTGTGTGCTTTCTACACCATTTGCTTAGTCCTAAAAGGCCATTAATACCTATTAGTATCAATTTGTTCTTTATATTCTATCTCCTCTGAATACAAACTGGCTTTTTAACACAGCAAGACTTCTGCTTTGGTGCACTTTGCAGATAGTACAAACTGTTTCAGAACAATTTTTTCTAAACTCTTTCTCCCAGTAGATTCAGCTACTAAGTCAAACTTTAAACACAGCATCATGAAGATTTAACGTAAGCACTTGAGGGACTTAGTATCTCAACGAGAATAATTTCAAGTTACTCTTCTACTTTGAAACTCAGAGTTTTCTTGCGTCATCAGCGCGACAATGAGCTTAACAGTACGACGATCCTGTACAGCATAACATGTGTGACATTGACAAAAGTTTCAGCATTGCTTGAATCAGAAAGGAAAGGAGAACAAAATACATGGAACTAATCTGAAGCATTTAGCAAACTTGTATATAAAGCTGAAACCTGACTGCACAAGACATAAGATCAACTCAGAGGTACCTGTGCCAAAAACATTAATGGTTTCTCAGAATTTGAAATACTGCTTTGTTAAAGTACAATACTGGGTCTGGATGAGTCCTTTATTCCAAAAAGTGTCTAGTGTTACCAACCACAGCATACTGAAGACTGGCTAAGGACAGAATATATATGATGATATATATATATAGGCAAAGATAAAAATGTAGGAAGATAAATTTTAATTTTGCCTCAGTCAGGAAAAAGGAATTCCAGAAGATGGACACAACAAGGGTGCTGAAACAATGGGCTAACCATTTCAAGGCCCAATTGGTAATTTAATCTTTTCCAGTCTTCTTAAAGAAAAAAAAAATTATAAGCTTTTTTAGGGTTTACAGTACACACCAGGGCACAAAATCAATTTCACAAAAATTAAAATATTGAAGAAAATAATCCCCTGAAGTCCTTAGCTACTGAAGCTGATACTATACAATTTGTTGTACACTTGAAATCAAGAGCAGAACTAGGAAAGGCAGAGAAGTGCCTGAAGCACTGTAATAATTCCAGCAGCAAGTATCCATGTTGAACTTGGAAGACAAGTGCAGAAGAAGTTTATCTACCATGAAACAGAAATTTCAGTTAACTTCTGATACTTGATTGCTTTCCGTTTTACATTGCTACATTATTCCAGAAAAGTCAGAAGGTACCGTAGGTCGCATAAAATGTTCTTTTCCTTATTGCCATGAGACACAAGCTCTCAATGCTTTACAATGCTAGATTAGAAATCTTTAAATATTATTTCCTAGAAGGATGCTGAGAATAAACTTAATCCTGAGAATACAGCTCGTGTGACCTGGAAAGTTAGACTGCTCCATAAAATTGTTGAGTTCAGATGAAATTCACACACACAGCCCCCTATTAAAAGATTCAGATCCTGAAATCACTCCAAAGACTAGCCCTATTTGGGGTGAACCATTATCAGCTTTATCTAAAAACTCTTGCAGTAACTGACTTACACCTTTTTAGACAATAAACTTACACTGCTTGTGAATTCTCAACAAAAAGTGAAGTATGGTTTGTAAATGAGCTGATATCTAAAGAAGTTTGGTGGGCTTTTTTTAAAGAGGGACAGATGTGCTAGTCAAATGCTAATTTACTACAAAAATTCCTTATCACCCTGCCAGTTTAAATTTTATTTCATTTTTTTAGAATTTATCTTATTCCTTTGAATGCCATGTTAAAGTAATGTATACGATGTTTCCTATCAGGTTATAAATACATTTCAGAAAGAATAATAAAGAGCATAAAGACTGAACATTTAAGTGATCAAACCTTGAACACATCAGATCAGTTGCATGGCAACTGAAATACAACCTGAGTGTATGTTTTGTAACAGCCTCTAACTACATGTCCTTATACCATACCTATATTCATGGTACATCTCTGTTCTTATTAAGCAGGAAAAGAGAAGGCCTGTGGTCTGGGTAAGTTTGGAAATGACAAATATTTTTACAAAATGAGCTGAATATACTTATTCTGAACAAAACTTTTTGGGAAGACATTTAATTACGTATAAATAGCACATGATGAATCTGCATTACCTTTTAAAATAAGCTTCCCTTCACATTTCATCTCATTGGAACATGAACTATGAACACAATTATCATACATCTGTGAACTCAGGTTTTTCACAATTTTTATAGATCTCAACAAGTGCTCTTAAGAAAACTGAAAGAGAATGATAGCTTCAGATAGCTGCTGTTAGGAAGGCTATTAAAAAAAAAAAAAAGAGGAGGAGATTCTTGCAAAAGTGCCTCAAAAGCTTTGTTTAGTATGGTCTAGCTCATTCCTGATTCTGCTTCTTTGAAGTATTCAAGGCAATTCCAAGAGGCAATAAAAACTTTTTGGCTTGAGTACCCTGTGTTTTCACTCACTACATTTACATGCACAAAATCTTATCTGGGGGCTCGGGTCAAATAATGCAGATTCACTTGTCGCATCTTGTTACCGGACATGTGGGCACATTGCAAAGAGAAACATTAACATATCACACCTGAGAGAATACGTGTTTCTGATAATAGTGATAATACTCACTTGTCCTTCCTCATTGCAACAGAGCTGTAAATTTGGATTATTGGGTTGCTAAACCCAAAAAATGCTTATGATGAAGTGAGAAAAGCAGCACTACAACCATAAGAAACAGGGGAGATGAGGGAGAAGAGTACATTACAACAACAATATGCTCTGATTCAAGCAGAAGTTTCTGGATAAATTTAGAGCTCGTGCTCAAAGACGAAGACATGGCATTGGTTTTTGAACCTCTGGGTTTTCTTGTTTGTGCTGGGGTGATTCTGTTTACGAATTCTGTTTGCTTGTTTATCTATATTCATGTTCTTTGGCATCCTCAGAAAATACCACTGTTTTAGAGTACAGGTCTAACACTGGCTACCAAGAATCTTGTGGCTCTTTCTCTGACGTGAAATTACAGGCTGAGCATCATGACAAAAGTAATAAAACCTAGATGGTATTTCCATCCATGTATTTATTTACAAAGAGTTTAACATCATCACTGGCATTTTCTAGATGGAAGAGTGAGATGCAATAAAGAGGACAAAGGAAGCAAGAATGGACCTGGACAGGGAAAGGCCTGTTCAAGGAGCTGACAAGAGCAGAATATTCTGAGACAAATAGAAGAGGGGAAACGTAGGTCATTCACTTCAAACCAAGAACTTGTACTTCCATCTCTTACCCCAACTACAACAATACACAATCCACCTCAAAGGGATTATAAAGGAGTAAGAAAGTTCATACTGTAATAATCAGAACACCGATGTAAATGTGTTAGATGGTCTCTGTTTGTAACAGATAAGAGGTGAACGTGTTCTTAAAACTGCATTTTAAACAAGAAGATAAACAGTGAACCATGGAGTTTTGTCATGTACCATTTCTCTCCATTGATTTTAATACAGGAAAAGTATTTTTTAATATAGTTGCCACTGCTATTGCCATTATTACCCAGAGTAAAAACAATCATTTGCCTGTATCTAACTGCTTTAAAACAATGTGGCTTTGACATCAAGTTTTTAAGAACCTGCCTCGTTCTGAAAGAAACACAAGGGTTTTTTTCCTCGAACTATGTATTTTTTTAAAGTATCTCTTGCTTATAAAGTATACAATACAAAAAGCATAAAACCCTCCCCACAAAAGCAAGTACGCAAGCTCCATTTCTCTCTTCCCCCAAAATAGAAAAATTAAGCAAAAAAAAATAAACCAAAAAACACTATAACAACAAAAAGGACAACATTTCAAAGTTTCAAGAGTGAGGTAATTCATTATTTTTTTTATCACAAAAGCTTGGAAAGAAACTTCAGGGCAACAAAGACTTCGGCAGATAAGAGTATTCTGCCAGGCCATTCCACACACAGGTTTACTGGAAACAGAAAGCCTCTCGCAGCCCCAGATGCGCATAACATTTAGAACAGAGGAAGAACAAACCAGCCAATTTCAATTGCTAAACAGCACACGAGAATATGAAAAAGTCATCCAGCTGCACAGGAGTCCAGATTCAGAATACAATTTTACATGTTTAAACTGGTCATTCTCCATGTAGACATTCTGATTTTTAGTTAAGCTAAATTGGGAAAGTGCAATTGAGGGACACATTCAGCAAAGCTGACATACCTGAGTACCAATTTTGTTTTCTCTGTGTAACAGAACACACAGGCAATGAAGTCCATA
>VZTA01007281.1:10893-45107 GCA_013398855.1 Mohoua ochrocephala | reverse complement strand
TTTTTGGCTAAACCTGTCACATGTAATTTTCAAAGAACCTATTTTTATGCAACTTTTCCCCCTACAGCTTCAAAACCTGCATTTATACAGCCTATAGGTCAATACACAGGTCAATCTACTACAGCCACCTACAGCACAGTGGCACCTATACATGGAACAAAACTTACTTTGCCAACAGTCCTTTTTCCCCCAGTGTGATTTTCATGATATTTTAAATGATATTACGTTCTTGAAAAGCATACTCAGAACTATAGCTAAAATAATAAAAACATATTTTGAGGTAATAAAACAAATCCAATAAATGCCTACCTGAACCCACTGGAGATGAACCAACACTAAGACTTTGTAAACTTCCATTCCTGAGCAAAGTTGGAGATTTTTGAAGACCAGAGCTTGTCACACTTCCTGCAGCAGATGCCACAGATGAAGTTGGGGAAGCAGAAGAAACTGAAAGATGGGAAATACTTTCTTGACTTTTATTTCCTTTAGGTCTACCAGGCCCATGTTTACTTTGCTTGTTTCCTTTCCGTTTCTTCTCTGTTACAGTTTCTTCTTCTATTCCAGAAGTCTGAGCTCGTTTGTATGCTGTAGAAGTAAGGCTTGAGTTACTTATGTCTCCAGGTGAGCTGTCAAAGTTTTTAGATTGGGAAACAGCTGCTGACGATGAAGGGAGACCAATTAAGGAAGTGAAACAATTGACTCCCCCCTCTTGGCTCCCAGCCTCTCCTTTATGTACATCTTTGGTTGAGGAAGCCTGTTGAGAATGCGTGAAACTGTCACTTCGCAGATCTGTGTCTGTAAAACTCAAAAAATCTTGAGGAGACTGAACTGAACTTCCAGAAGATGACTTTATGCTCCCAGGAGTGCCCAAAAAGCTTCCTAAAACAAGAAAGAAGTACAATTATGTTTTTCCATGTCGTTGATGAAAACTGATGGGAAGTACTACTATCTTAGAATAAAAAACTTTAATGGGGAAGGACTTTGTGAAAAGCATTAACAAGAGCTAAAGAATTTATTTCTTAAATAACTCATTGGTTCTCCTGCTGATCTTCACTTTGCTGAGTATGATTCTCAGATTCCTGTCTGAGATTCAGATTTGAATCTGGGGCACAAACAAGGTGAAAATGAATAACAGAAGAGTAACAACTTTGCTGCTTAGGCAACTTTGACATCCATCACGTTTTGAAGCCATTGCAAACACTTGGTGCAAACTGGAGCAGGTTTTTTTGAACATACACATATATAAAAGGAAGGCTGATAGAAATGTGCTATGATCTCATCTACACTATGCCTGCAATCTTCCTTACCATTCTACCTAAAATCAAGGGTCTGGCACAGGTCAAGGGAACAACAACTGGGCTTAATTTTCCTTGGCTGAGGAGGAGTTCCACAGAAGATGTGTTTTTCAAAAGTACAAGAGAGAAAGTGAAAAACTGTGTATAAAATGGGCATTTTAAGACTTCTTTGTCACTGTCACAGAACCATAAAGATCTTTTGTGTAAGAGAGTTACATTCCTTCTTCACTATTCGGAATGCAGTCATTTCATCACTGTATTAGTGCATTCAAGGCAGAAAATGAAGCACTCTCGGGAAATACAAACATCTACTTGCACTGAAATTCACTAATTTTATACGGGTGGGTGTATGTGGGTACTGTTTCACAGAATTCAGACTGGTGACGACATCAAGAAAATACTCCTAAATACGATATTAGGTATAAAAAAACCCATGCCCTTTAAAAACTAGTGTTTTATCATTAGTACTTCACTAAACATTGTTAAGAATTCCATTTAAAATACAATTTACATAAATACAGCTATTTTTAAAAAAACCATAAAAATATCATTGTTTTGTATTTTAAATAAGTTATATCAACTTCATTTAATGCAGCCTGAAAGAAAATACATGCACATAGTAAAGACCTATTTTGCCATCTGCAGTAAGATTTTTCTTTAAATGAAGAATTGCAGAAGGCAATTTTCAAAGTTTTGAGGATTTAAACAAAAAACCACTTCCCCTTCTTTCAAGTAAAAAAACCTGAAATATTGGAAGAGTTCTAGACAAATTTACAAGTGTTCACTGCATAAATAAACTCAAAGGAAAATCAACATCACAAAGTATAAAGGACAGTCAGCTACTAGACACCACAGTGAAAATCACTGAACATTACTTTATAGAAGGCCTAGCTTGTTGTTTTCCAAAATAACATGTTTTATTAATTAAGGAATTTTTAAAAAACTTTAAATTTTTAAATCTTTTTTTCAATCCTGATGAAGATGCCACAGTAAAATTTGCTTTATAGAAGTGCCCATAGTGCACGTAGTGGGTTTTAGCAAGTTCAAAAAGTAAAAGATTTCATATTACCTAAGGTAAATAAACCTTACATACTCACCTTCTGCTTATATATTTCGATGACAAAAAAATTACGTAAAAAGGTCTTTCACTCTGAAGAAAAGGGTATACTTTAAATACCTGCATCTTGAAAAATTATTGAGGGGCCATTGCATCCTATGCATTAGGTAGTCTGGTTCTGTTCTTTAGCCAGTGCACTGACTAAAAAACATCAGTATTGCTCCCTTAAAGAGCTACGACCTCTAGACTCAAATTCATAGTAAAGTTTACCCCAGACTAACTTTTTGGCACATAAAGACACTTCTGCTAGCAGCTAAAGAGAATACTTTAACAGTCTGAACAAAAGCATCAGTTTTGCCCTTTAAAAATGTACAACCTTCTTTTTCATGGTATAGCAACAAACATTTGTACCCTGAAAAAAGTTGGGTTTTTCCCTGAAGTGAAACAACATTCTCAGTATTGAGGAGAAAAGATTAACTACTTTTCAAGTTCTGCACACATAAAATTTCTAATTCATGTCAAAGCAGAAGTTGTGTTACAGCATAACAATCAGTACCTTGCTGAAAAGGGCTAGCTGCAGTCACAGTCGTTCCTGGATTTCTTCCAGCACCAGGCTTTCTTCCCCTCTGACCTGAGCTGTGACCCGCAGATTTCTTCCCTTTGCTCTCTGACCCTCTAGCCTCTGAAGAATCTTTTCCACTTGAAACGTGTGTAGGAACTTCCTGGAAATTTGCATTTGTAAATCGAGCTGAGGTATCTTCCAACCGCTTCAAGGAGCCTGACATGGAGTTGTTGCTAGTGCTTGTGTATGTCTGGCATTTTGAAAGAGAGAAGAAATTAAAGAAACAAGTCACACAAAAAACTGTAACAACTGTTTAAAAGGCCTCATTCTTTCAAACAAACACGGAAGTGTTCAAATACTAACGTAACTAGAAACAGCAGGAATTACAGAAGCTGGACTGTGAAGATTCTTAGCAAACAACTGAAGTACATAAAACACCATTGTGTGGGAAAAAAGTGCATAATGGCTTCGGTTGAAATTTTTACTTCACTGAGGTAAACGGAAAAATCTAATGGCTACAGTCTTTATAGTCTATTTAAATGGGATATTGTTATTTTATGCTTAAAATTAAAAATTAGAAACTTTTCTGAACGCACAATTTTTATGCCTTTTTTGTTAAACTGGAAATGTTGTTTCATCAGCAGTGGAACTGTTGAAGGCTTCAGACCTTAAGAACTTGGATTTTTAAGACTTTATAGTTTCAACACCAAACCAAAATCAACTCCCTGGCATGTGAACCATCCCCCACTCATCCAATTCCTTAAGAACCACCAAGTAAAGAAGACACATGAGAGAGCTGACCGAGACACACTTAATTCAAACCCTCTCTCTGACAGGTAGGAAAACACTCTCGAGCTCCCAATGCAAATTTCTTCCTCAACCCCTACCCACCCCCAAGAATTCTGGCCCTTCTCCTACGCTCATACACTCTCCACAGGGCTTTCAAAAATTGCATCTTTAGGTCCATTATTCGTCTGTTAAATTTTGCCAGAATTGTTCCTATTGGTGAACAATAGTCAAAAGAGGTTTCACGGAAAGTAATTAGGTGGGCAGGGAAACTGCATGCACAACATCGGGAAACCATACAAGGGAATATTATTGTTCTCATGACTGAAAAATATATGGAGTTGTGATAACAGAATTTTAATAACATAAGAAAGAAAATGAAAACAAAATCAGGAAAAAGAAAAAAAAACATTCTACTGTTACTTATAGCCACTTAGTAAAACAGCTGTTTAAAGCTTCTTACAAAAATATGGATCAAACCTAGAAGCTACTCATCTGTTCAAAACGAGCTTGCCCGTTTTTCAGTTCTTTACAGAACAGAATTTAAAACAGGATCTACAGTTATCTCCATTAAAGACCACACAAACACATGCCTCTTAAAATTGAGCATACACACACGTTTTCCCTGCCCCAAGTGGGATGCTTGCTGAATTTAGGCCTACAACAGAATGTTTCTTTATCTTTACATAAAGCTTTGTATACCAGCTATACAAAGTTTTCCATATTTTACTAAAATAGCTAAGACATTTACATAAACCTTACTTTTCAGTTGCAAATGACAGAAGACAACTAAATATATAAGCTTTGAGGGAAGCAAATATTTCAATCTATTTGCATACCAGGGCCAGACAATGACAAGTAGGCATTAATTTGCAAACACTGTGCTGTGATTTGGTTTGACTGCAAGCCTGAATCCCACTCCTGGCAGATTTTGAAGAATATGCATGCACAACACGGTTCTGCTTTGGAAAATTTTGCTCCAACAGGTATTTGCATTTCAGAAGGTGCTATAAGGGGCACTGAAATCTACATGCTTAGTCAGAGAATCATGAACACCAACATGATGAAATATACCCTAAGCACAGAGAGCTACTGTCATTTTTATGGTCTCCATCTATCACTCTGTGCACCCTGAAGAGTTACACCATCCATCTGCAGCAACTCTTAAACCTTCTAGGGATTTATGGTAAACGTGCAATAATCACTCTTGGTACACAAAGTACGCTCCAAGGTTTGAGTGGCCTTTAGCCCTGTGCAGGCACATAAGGAAGCAGCCTTGCACAGAGAAGGGAAGGACCACGGCGAGTAATTCTCCACAAAAACGCCAGATGGTAAGAGCAGAGCCCAAGCAAAAACCAACCAACCCAAAACACCCCCAAAACCAACACTGGGTTTGCAGGGCCAAGTTCAGGTAGTGGGGGGTCTAGAGGGGAGGTTTCTGTGAGAAGCTGCCAGAGGCTTCCTCCATGGCCGGCAGAGCCAATTCCAGCCGGCTCCAGGACTGACCTAATGCTGGCCAGGGCTCAGCCCACCAGTAATGGTGGTACAACTCTGTGATAACATACTGAGGAAGGAAAAACAAAAAAGGGTTATTGGGCAGATGTAATTGCGGCCAGAGAAGAGCAGAGTAAGAGCATGTGAGAGAACCAACTCTGCAGACAAGGTCACTGAAGAAAGAGAGGGAGGAGGTGCTCCAGGCACCAGAGCTGAGATTCCCCTGCAGCCCACGGTGAAGACCATGGTGAGGCAGCTGTGCCTCTGCAGCCCATGGAGATCCATGGGGATGCAGAGATCCACCTGCAGGAGGATTCCATGGAGGAAACCCACGTCAGAGCGGGTGAATGCCTAAGAGGAGGCTGCGACCCCCTGGGAGGTCTATGCTGGTGCAGGCTCCTGGCAGGACCTGGAGACCTGTGGAGAGAGGAGCCCATGCTGGAGCAGGTTTCCTAGTAGGACTTGTAACCCTGTGGGGGATCCACAGTGGAGGCAGGCTATGCCTGAAGGACTGCATCCTGTGGAGAAGTGATCCACATTGCAGCAGTATGTTGAGAAATCCAGCCCATGGGATGGACTCATGCTGGAGAAGTTCATGGAGGACTGTCTCTCACGGGAGGGATGCTGGAGCGGGGGAAGGACGCTTCTCCTTTAGCAGCTGCAAGAACAACCAGTGATGAACTGCCCTCACTCCCCATCTCCCTGCACTGCTGGTGGGAGCCAAAGCTCAAAACCTGAGACAGAAATTTTTTACAAGGGGTAAATATGGGGCTGATGGCTCTTCCCAACTAAGAAAGAGGGCAGAAGAAGAGGCAGCAAGAGAATTCAAATTCCTAAGTTATTGTAGTTCTTCTTAAAACATTCTCTATCTACGTCCCAAAAGTGAAAAAATGTAGTGCTACTCCATTAATCAACGAGTAGTCAGGCATTTCTCATTTCAAACTTTTTCAAACTTAACAGATTCAGACTGAACAACATTTGCTGAGACATTGCAGGGATGCGCAAAAGTGCCTCTCAAAAGAGCGGGGACTGGAACATCAGTAAAATTTCTTGGAATTAAATTCTGCAGAACAAACAGGCAATTCAAGTACACTAACAGAAGGTAAATCCACAGTTTATCATGCAGCCTTTCATGATTCTATCTTAAGAAACCATTCATCCAGATAAAAACATGCTTTAAGAGATCACCTGCCTAAATGGTCATTACCATTGGATTTACAAAGGATTTAACATCTTTAAAAAGGAAAAACAAATTTCATTTCAAATTTCAGTTCCCCCCACAGGAACATTATGGTAGCAGAAGTGATTATAAACCATGATAAAATCATGGATTCAATACAAAGAAAGATTGCTGTGAAACAGACATCAGGTCCAAACCAATTCTAGCACCTCTATGTAAAAGGACACATAAAATTAATATTATTAATACAATATTCTGAACCAAATATTCATCTTAGAAAAAAATAAAGCTTGTTTCATGACTAAAATTTCAAAGTTTTGAGGATCGCATTATGAGTTTATAACCTAGAAAAGCAAATGCATGCAAATGGTGTTAAAAGGACTTAGGAAAAAAAATTAACTGAAGGAACTAGCCACAAAAAAAAAAAAATCACTTCCATATATCCAGTAGATACTTTTTAAAAATACATAATCACACTTAGTAACCTCATTGAAAAAACTGAACACCAATTTTCCTGATGATTTGAAGTACTATAAAAAAAAGGCAATATATGAAGCAAACAGGTTAGGTAAAGAAAACCCACATGCAAAAGATTAAATAAAAAAACTAAAAAGGCATGATGGTATTCAAATTCCACAATTAATATTCTGTTTTGGTTTAACTGAGTTATAACTTAAGTTCTAGAATTAGAGATTTTCTGTTCACTTTAGTGTTTGCTCTAGCTCATCCCTATGACTACCCATAGGAGTAAACTTTGTAATTAGTAAAAGGATAGGGAGGACAAAGCAATCAGAAATAAGCTTAGCAGAAAAACAGAATCCAACTGTGTCTTTGGCATTAAAAGCATGTTCCAATAGGCAAGATGCAAAAGATAATCAATATTTCCATATATTCTCTTTAACCTTTACAAAAATATACAGTAATATCACTTTTCGTAAAAACTTATGATGATTAGATAATCAAAGTACAAGAGGGATGTAATTCAAGACAGATAAGATCATACATAGTAAAAAACCTAAACAATGATTATAAAGTTTAAAGAAGTTCCCACACAAGAAGCCTCTCTTACAGGCAATGAATTTTAGAAATTGTCTCAGACTCAAGAGGAGTATGTTTAGGGCAAGTTAATAAAATGAAATAACAAATCATGTGGACCAGTCAATACTACTCAAAATGTTCTACAACCTAATTTCAATAGAAACTGTCACACTCACTGATTGCAATCTCTAATTGCTCTTAAATCAAAACAGCAAAGTGGTAAATTGACTCTACCTTTTCTTCTATTTCTTTTAATAGTTATTTAGAGTTTCAGAAAACCACTAAGTCTCACTTGACACAACCACATCAAAGAGAATACAGCAGAACCAGAAACAAGACTCTTGACAGAAGTGTGAGTTACAAATAATGGGATGTTAGCAGGTATGCACTCTCAAGTTAATAATCTTACTATTGAGAATAAAGAAATATGCAAAGCATACTAAAAATCTAACTTTCTTGGAGATTATTCTTGAAATTGATAACACTAGTTGAGAGAATACTTCCAGAGACCAGAGAAAGTCAGTATTTCAATCATTTCACCCCATCCTGATGAGGTCTTGGTGTACCATATGCAAACACACATTTGTTGAATACAACACCTCAGCAAGCAAACCACACAGAGCCTCAACACCTCTGCTAAAACACGAGGATCTATGAACTGAGCACGAATGAACTCAAACCATGATTCCCCAACTCTGATGTCAAACATCCCCACATGAACGGGACACATCTTTTCCAACTCTGAAATCATAAAACCCATTTCTCAACAGTCCTGCCCATTACTCTGTAATGCCAACATTAGTGTAATTTTACTGGTGTATAGCAAAAGTGATTCTTGCCGAGTACAATGGGAACTGTCATTATTTAACCCTGTATGTCACCCCTGGAATTAGGTATTTTCTAGCACGTCAACAGGAAGGAAAGGTCACAGAACCTAACAGAACCACCTGCTAATAAGGCATATTGTAAGTATACAAAGCATGAGCTGTAATTTCATAACTACCAGTTTTAACTTCCACGTTCAGTGTCAGCTCAGCATACACAAGTGAATTTTTAAGGATAAGACTTTCTAAAACTTCTCCAATTATTAAATATACCTCAATTAAATAAAACTGACTTGAGTATTACTGGCACCTGACTCACAATTTAAATACAAAACTCTAAGCCCTTCTCCATATGTTAAACCTCGAAGTATTTTAGGATTTTGCATTATAGGAAAAAATACCAAGAGTGCTTGATAATTACAGAATTTATGCCATTATAAAAGTCCTGTATATATAGTGGAATAATTACATCACGAAATTTCAACAGAAGTAACTGAAGTGGAAGAGGAGAAAAAACACATTGACTTACTTTTTCTGTAGTTACAGTAAGAGATGGAACCAAAGATGGTGAGGACTCCGACTGCTTCTTATATTTTTGCTTGTGCTTATCTTTCTCTTTATATTTCTAGAAGTTGTAAAAGACAATAAAAACTAAGTTCAGCTTCACCTTTAATATAACCCATTCTATATTGCCTCAAGTGTTATCAAAATTTAAGAGAGATGGCAATAATGTCCTGTGCTATTTGAAAAACACATTAATGTTTTGAATGTTTTATAATATAATTCTATAAAAGCAAATCAAGTATTTATATTTGTTTTCAAAGTGCACAAACTGAAATTCTTGAATTATCACCAGCATTTATTAATGCACTGTTGTCAGTATAGTCCATCTTTACAATAATCACTTAATCAACAAAAGAAACTGGATTAGAAACAGAGACATGGCTTCTGTTTCAGAGACCTTCATTCCTTTTTCACCAAAGATTTCTATCTTTTTGCATCTCTGCACCTGCACAGTATTTTTTGTTGGGATACTAATGTAAATTAATGCAAGGTTTTAGCTTTAGCTCCCCTACTGACATCTCCATGCATAAGAATGTGAAATCTGATTTAGATTTCACTTCCAAAAAAGGAACATACATTTTAGAGACTAAATAAGTATTTTCCATGGTAAACTGAATAAAATATCAAAAGCTATACAAATCAAATGTGCTTCCTAAAAGAGCTGAGAATTTTATCAGGGTTTTTTTTTTTAATTTTTATTTTTTAAACATGAATGAAGCATTGGCAGTGTGAACAAAATTGTGCAAACAGAGAGAAAATAACTTCTTATCCCAGAGCCTTTATAGTGTAACAGAAGACTTTCATACTAGTAGAAATCAATTTTTGGAGGAATACAGAATCAGATCCAAACTGTATTTGTTTGAATAGTTTAGACAAATACTTTACAAAAATAGCCAGTCTGACAAAACTAACAATTGAACTTAGAATCCAGGAATTCGGTATTTTTTTTCAGTCTAATCATAAACAAGTCATTTTTTCCTTACCAATATAATATGATTTACTTCGTCAGTTTCAGAAGATGCAAAGAGACTGCAGCTGTGAGAGAAAGTTACTTACAAGCTACTGGCACTCAAGCATTTTATTTCTTTAACCATGTATTTGTGGAGTTTTTGTGAACTAACACAAAATTCTGCAGAACAGCACAATGTATTTGTTCAGACTGAGTGCTTCTACAGAGAGCTAGAAAAAACATGCATACATATGGATTGACACAAGGGGTATAAAAAACCTGTTGAGCAGCTTGAAAAGATGTGTAAGTCTGAATAGCCATATGAAAACTCAGTAACTGTTTTGAATCTTAAAATCTACCCATGCTGATCTTTCTCTAACTATTAAAATGATTGTCCAGACTTGACTCTCACCAAGCACCAGGATGAGATGCAATACGTGCATACTCTATTCAGGTATGACCAAGTATCACCTTTCTATTTCTGTCACAACAGAAGAAATTACAGAAACTTATTTCACGGAATCAGCCTGAGAGAGTAAGAGAACGGGTTCTAAAATTCTCTAATAAAGTAGAATCTGTTAACTGACAACCTAGATGAAAAGCTGAAAGCAAAACACATTTATCTCTACCTTTATGAACTGTAAATACCAGGTGACTGACTTAGAGATCACCTTGTCTCTAACCAGCCCAATTCCATGTAATTAAACTTATAAACCAATTTTGCCAGGAAGGAAATACAGTTTAACTAAAAAAGTTCATAAATCAAGTAAAAAAGCGATCATCACCAAAATATCCTGTAAAACTATACTTGCTAGAATACAACACATAAAGTTCTTTTAATTCTTGTACACTTCTTAAAACTCAAAGACAGGCACAACGGAACACTTTAAAAAGCTGATGGGGATTTCCAGGTTTGGGGTTTTTACACACTCAAGTGAACTTGGGGGGGTTTTTTTCACTCTGCCACACGGATAGACATATGGAGTTTTTCCCTTCACAATAAAGTGTGCAGGTGTCATAATTACAATGCTGTACACCATAAGGTAGGTTTTAAATTTTTAAAATTTGGTTTGTTAAAGGAGCTTTAGATAAGGGGGGTTGTTTTTGTTTTCCTTTGTGTTTTTCTGGAGGGGAGATTGATTGTTTATCTCTTTTTAAACCTGGAAAACACATTTGAAAGAAAAAAATTATATGGAGAGGAATGATTCAAATGCACTGCACAGTCTTTTCAATAATATCTGAAATGTAACAGTCCCCAAAGTGCTACCCATACTAACAGAAAAGCAAGCAGGGATCAAGAAAAAACAGAAGCGTCTACACCAAGACTGCCATGTTATCCATCAAATCTGTTGATACAAAAGACTTTCGCCAGTGCTAAGCTACCAAAATTACTACATCGTCAGTGTATGTGTTTAGAAAAACTTGAGTAACAATTTCACTGAACCCCAGGCAAGCTTCAAGAAGGAAGCTATGAAATGGCTAACCAGTGCCTGAGTGAGTTTAGCTTTCATCATTCTACTGGGAAATTCAAATAATCCTAAATAATTTTTTTTATTCATAATTTTGGAGCCAAGGGGCAGTGACTTTAATACACTTTAAGATGAAATTTCACAATAATATCAGTAAACAATAAGAAAACTTTTAAATGAACATGTTTTATAATCTTTTCTGTTGACTTTCTAGTGTTCTTTTACTTCCAGTGTTAATTTGCTAAGCTACCAAAAGAAACATCTAAAAGGCAAAGAAACATAAAATTCTAATCCAAGGAACACTTAGGAGGGCTTTAAATTAAGTTTTGTAACATACTGAAATCAACAGTAGTCTCAACCCATAATGAGGTGTCGGGAAGGACAAGGGACACAAGAACAGCAGGAAGGAAGGGGGCATAAATGACTACACGTCTGGAAAGAATAAGCTTGATTTCTCTAAAGTGAAGCATCAGCAACCACATCAAATTCCTCTCCCAGATCCAAACCATCAAGACAAAGTTTGCCAGGACAGCTTATCGAGGTTACAGCTTTCCATTCAAAGTCACTGCAGTAGTAACCCATCCAAAGGCCTTCTGCATACAAATATTTCATTAACAAGACATCTGCTGTCCTTAACTCTACATTCCCTCCTCCTTTAGGTTGTACCTCCTCTCACCATTTTTTCCTTTTTTTTTTTTTTTAAATTTTCTTTTTTCTTCCCCAAGGAAAGTTGAGAAGTGCTACTTCTGAATGTGAATTCAAATGCATACAACATCAAAGAACTGGAGAACACTTCTCTGCAGGAAAACCTCAGAAAGAAATGCTCAGCTTTTACACTGATAAGAATAAAAATTTCAACAACAAGCTGCTGAGACAAAGAGACATAGCTCCCGCAAAATGGCTTCTTGCAGTTGCATCCTCTTATACCACAAAGATGCATAAAAAGTATAAGAAGGGTTCTGAAATATCCACTTTGGAATCCAGAAAAGGGTTAACAGAGGGACATGAATTCCCACAATATTTAACAAATACGACAGCTTTCAATCAAGTCTGTCTCAAAGGCCACACAAACTAGCCATCTTCCCTATTGCCAGAAAAACAACGAACGGTTAGCTCCTCGTGGACAACTCTGCATGCTTCGCTTTTGTAAGAACTCTGTTCAGCCACAGATCTAAAAAAACTCCAAAAAACGTAGCAGCAGCTCACCAAGATAAACATTCATCCATAAAACGACATGGGAACCCTCCCATTGTAGGGAAGGTAATGATATCAAATGTATGAACTTTTATAAGTCTTACTGTAAGGAAAATAAAGGACAGAAATTACTCTTAACAAGGACTGAAAATAATATTGCCGGCAAATGAAAGCTGAGGGAGCATTAAGGGCAGGCAGAATGCACATATCCCGTTTATATACTTAGGCATGAGTTCAGAAGCTCCAAACTCCTGTGCAGAGCTGATAAATGCAATCTGTACATTCTGTAAAACCAAGATTTAGCAGAAGACACAATTCCAAGGAAGAATATATTAAAAAAATACAGGGCCAACTACAAAATTGACAAAGGAAACTTTAATCTTGGTTCACAAGTAAGACAGTTGAGCAGACAAGACTCAGGCAGCTCCTGAAATCTTTCTTACAGTAAGAAAAATAAGGCATGATTGCCATGCAGCCACTGGGGAAGCACCTGTAACAATATTCATCCTGAACAACTTGAAGAGCCCTGATTTATGGTGCAGGCTAAATACCAACACAAAATGCCTTGAGTTTGTAAATCATGATTAATCAGAAAGCTTTACTTCTCATCAGGAATCTCACTTTTTGTTTTTGTTTCTTATCTAAAAAGTTATGTAATCCCATCTTAACTCCAACAGCTACGTGCTGCTAGATAACAAATATGGTGCAAGATTTCTGGAATTCTATAGCACCTTCTGTACACTGCTTTCTTGTAGAGCAGGAGGTAGGGGGATGACAAAGGGGAAGGAAATACATTCTGATCGCTTCTATTTCTCCCACAAAGATCCAATCTACAAAATTATTACATAATAGGACTTCACGAATACACTTTGGTTCCGATTCTTCATTTTTTAGCTGATTTACTTGTTTCATCACGCTAAAGAGCAACAGTTGCTCATTCATTTTCTTTAATGCACTTTCAGAGAAACATTTGTCAGACTACTGAAAAAGACCAACATCTCATCAAAATATCAAATTAAGGATACATGTGTAACTACATTTTAGCTCTGATCTGTTACCAACAGAAGAGATGTTACAAAATAGATCTTTTCAAGCTTTGGACTTCGATGTTTGGAAAAAATGAATAATACAAATGAACAGTAGTTCACTTCCAGTGAACTAGAATTTCTTCTAGTACAGAAAAAATGAATGAGTTCAGCTTTTCTTTTAAATGGCATTAATAATTCATAACATTTCCACATGGAAGTATCATTTAACTTGCTGAAGGTATTTACACCTATTTGCAATTCATTTTTGTCTCAGGAATGCACAGCCTTCTTGAAAGGGGTTTCTACAGGACTTTATTTCATTAAAATACGTTCTGAAGTTCAGCATTTAACAGTTCACTGTTACAAAGGAAGAAAAAGGTTTTCTGACCCCACTCTCACCTTTCTCAGAGTACTTAGCTTGTCAGACCTTCTGTCTGCCCACTCAAACTGCTGAACAGCAGCAACAAAAAACCAAGTGGAGAGTTTTCTGTTGTTTTAGTGAGCTACATTAGTTCTGTGAAGGAACATGAAAGACGGACAGTAACAGGCACAAGAGAAAGACGCAGAACAGAGAAGCAAGATCTCACTGGCTCAGGGAACAGAAGACTAACTTCTGTTTTGGAAGAATTAAAACACATGCACACTATCAGCAACCACCTGTGCTTAGTCCTTCAAGACAAAACTGCTCGGGTTGACCTAGAATTATTGCATTTTTATGCCTTCTCTATTACAAAAATCCTTGTCCTCCACCACTTTTGGTTGTCCCAAGTTTTTAAACCTCAACAACATACTTAAATCTATTTTCCTTATTGATTATTGTAAGCAAAATCATCTGAATGCCTAAATCACTAATTTTTCAGCTGCTGTTTGACTCCTTCAAATAATTTGCATGTATCAGAATGCTATATTACCATAGAGTACTCATACCGGTTCTTTTGTCATTTATAGATTTTCTGCACTATCTTCCGTGTCACCAAAGACTGTAAATCCTGAGCTGTCACATCACAACTAACATCCTGAATGGAAAGCTGTGCATAGCTCTTGCTAATCCCCAATACCAGATCTGCTTGGCCTCTTATTTGGGACTGGTAGCTATTAGCAATACAACCATAATAATTGCAGAATGAAAGATGACCACAGTCCACGAGTTTCAAACTATTTTTATAAGAACAGCCCTTGCTCAGGCAGGCATTCATCTAGCCAGCATTTTAAATGGTATAATAACCCACAGCAGAAAAATTCAATGCAGCAGCACTGTTGCTGCAGTGACAGTAATAAACGGATACAGACAAAAGATAGTTTACAGGGAGAGGTAGGACACTACTGCCAGCATTACTCATACACATCCAGCTCTAAGCATAAAACTTGTTCTCAAGAACCAGTCCTTGATTCAACTACTTAAATACTCAAAAGCCTCACTTAAATACAGAAATAATGGTCATCATTTTAACTGTCAAAGGTAAAAAGACTCAAGAATCAATGATAAAAAAGCCATCCAAAGCTTCTATGAGGTGCAAGACTACCAACTGTTATCCAGAATGAGCTACTCCTTTGATATTTAACGCTAAAATACGATGGTTCTATTATTTGCACAGTTTAATATTAATTGTTAGTAATGGATATGCGGTGCTGAACATTTGAGTAGCACTTTATAACTTCAAAAATGGTGCAAGATCAACTAAATCGATGCAACTATGTATTGTCAGTGCTCACCTTCATTCATCCCTAGAAAAATTACAAGTTTAAAATACGTATTATGTTACATACTGCGAAATGCTCCACTGTCTGCAAGATAACTTAAAGATACCTGTCAAACAGATATCAAGAAATAGGCGAGCAGAATGGCAAACAGAAGAAATCCATTCAATTTTCCTGGCTCAGTCAGTTAACATAGTAGATCATCTTCAACTGCATATGATCTACCAGCACACAAAACATACTAGGGGTGAACAGCACATACATACAACTTCGTAAAAAAGTACCCAGATTAGCTTCTAGAAACTGTTACAAAGGCAAAGTACCAGTAATCTTGTATTAATTCAGGATCCAAAGCCAAGAGAGAGAGTATCTTAAAGCATCTTTTGCCTCTGCATCTCTCACAGTAATAGCTACAGAACTGAAATTGTGCTGGTTTTGAATGGGATAGTTAATTTACTTCACCTAGTTGGTGTGGGGCTGTGTTTTGGATTTGTGCTGAAAACAGTGTTGATAACACAGGAATGTTTTCATTTTTGCTGAGCAGCTCTTAAACGGGGCCAAGGCTTTTTCTGCTTCTCACCCCACCAGCACCTGGGCTGGAGGTGCACCAGAACCTGGAAAGGGACACAGCCAGGGCAGCTGACCCTAAGTGACCAAAGATATCCCATGCCATATGGCAACATTTCTCAGTATATAAAAGGCAGGGAAGAAGAAGAAAGGGGGGATGTTCGGAGTGATAGCGTTTGTCTTCCCAAGTAAAGTTACATGTGATGGAGCCCTGCATTCCTGGGGATGTCTGAACACCTGCCTGCCCATGGGAAGCAGTGAATGAATTCCTTGTTTTGCTTTGCTTGCATGCACAATTTCTGCTTTACCTATTAAACTGTCTTTATGTCAACCCACAAGTTTTTTTCGCTTTTACTCTTCTGATTCTCTCCCCTATCCCATAAGGGAGGAGAACGAGTGAGTGGCTGTGTGAGGATGAGCTGCTGGCTGGGGTTTTGAGTTATTTTCTTTCACAGTGAAAACTCAAAGACTAAAATGTTTACTTTGAGATGGAAAAAGACAGTTGTAGCTTAGGCAGCCTTAAAAATTCTACATCTTGCAGAACAGTTTTTAGGTATACCTGAGGTGGTGTGTTCGTCCTTTTGATTTTATAATAATTAATTAACCCCAGCTGACAAGCTTAATACTATTGAGGTGTGTGCTGTGCTAATGTACACTAAAAGCAATATTCCTTTTTCAATAATATATATGATGTGTTACTGTAAGGTTAAAAAAATATGAGGTAGTCAAATCAGTAATTCCATGATAATCTTGAGAACTGAGA
The DNA here is from genome assembly GCA_013398855.1 of Mohoua ochrocephala. NCBI lineage: Eukaryota > Metazoa > Chordata > Aves > Passeriformes > Acanthizidae > Mohoua > Mohoua ochrocephala. The sequence continues at coordinate 28,639 of VZTA01007281.1, read as the reverse complement.
CAAAAAGTTCCTACTTTTTCTCTTATTAAAATAAAAGAAAATATAAATTAAAATGAGCTTATGTTCTTATATATTTTTTCTTGACCTCCACAAGAGATCATTTTGCTGTGCCATCTATATATACCAACTGGTGCCAGCTCCAGTAAATTTCATGCAATTGATTATCAGGATGACGGCTGCATACACAGAAAACAGCACAAGTTAATGGACAATTTTAGCGAGCAACAAGTCAAACAAGATTGTCACCTTTCCTCTTAATCCCACAGATAAAAGTCTCTATTACTAAATATACTCAGCTAGAGTAGCTTTATAATGAAATTTTGTTTACACAGTCGCATGCTGGCAGTATTCCCAAACAGTGAGACTTGCAACAGAATTTGACATGAAGAAATGTATTAAAATAGAAAAATCTACACTCCTACAACAGTCAGTACAGAGCAGGTGCCCAGAAAGAGAAATGCTATTCGTTGGCAACAACAGTGAAGACTGAAGGATGAATGAAGACATCCCCCTTTTTGAAACCATGGCACCCACACAAAAATTCAGTCTTAGGAAACAGGAACTGGGTTCTGCATCTTAGATATTAGTGTATCTATACACTGAGATACATGTGATTTATATTTATTGACCAGCCTTTAGAGCTGTTTTAGAGGCACGCTTCTTTCCCTCTGACTGAACAGAATCTGGAGTAAGTTAACATGGATAAGCATCACCATTAGCACCTATACCACACAGTCCTTATTCGAATAATATTTATCTAGTATTACTTCAATTATTAAAATTGAAGTAATTTCAAAGTGGTTGCAAACCACTTTTCTTCTAGTTATCTTCAGCATTCTTACAATTCTGCTTTGTCCATCGAGAGCCGTTGAAAGGATTAAACAATCAAATATATTAAGCTGATTAACAAAACTTACAAGTTTAACAAAAATGCAATGGGATACTGCATTTCTGAGATGAGTCTGGAGCTTTTTCCCCCAAAAAGTTACACAAAAACCCAATGTTCAAGTAACATCACTTACTTTATGCAATGAGGCAAGTCACAGAGGAATGACACAATTAGAATGATCTTTAAAACACTCCATACAGCACTATAAAGTGACTCTTTGTGACTAAATCAGATTTGTTTTGTTTTGTTTTTTAGGAGAAAAAAGAAAGCATTGCTTATGCAGCTGAATGGTAACCCAAAAACCTGCAATCTGATCCTATTTTTACCAGAGAATCTTATGTGATGCATGGCAGGTCCATTTTACCTTTTCACAGTCGGTTGTTCAGACAGTGAGGAAATGCCTCAGGAACGCTTGATCTGAGTGTTTACGACTTGCCTTTTAACAGCTTACAACAGCATTAAAATACATTAAATAGCATCAAGCATCTTTCTCCCAAATGAAATTCATTGCCCTGACACATGAGCATAGGCTCCTTCACGACATACTGGGAAAGTCTGGGCAGTTCCGAACGCAGTTACAAACCAACACGCAGTCCATGGAAACTTTCAATGCACAGAGACGTGTTTTAAATTTTCCCTTCCCATGGGCCTAACAACCAAACTCCTACAGCGGAACACACGGAATGTGACGCACTGCCACAGCCTCTTCTTGGGTGTTCAGGTTTCTAGCCACAAAATCAGAAAAGCGGTAAAGTTTCTTTAAGAACAAGACAAGCAGCCAAAAGATGCCCATCATGCATTAGCAGCTCAGTGTTTACAACACTTATCCTGGCTCCTGCATTCTAGGTTCTCCTCTGATGCTGTCCGACTTCTGTGATAGCGACATGAGGCTCCTTGACACTATTTTGTTCTTTTTGCCTCTTCAATCACAACTTCTTAGACATCTGCAGTCTTCTGTCACAAGCCCATTTTTGTTTAATTTACATTATATGAGCCATTACAGCAGAGAGTTTTAAATTTCCCCTTCCTGCTCAGCTCAAACCAAAGCACTTCTAGTAGAAAAGGCAACTGTGCAATTCAGCTGCTGTACAGTAGTTACTCACCGCATAATATATTAACATTTTTCAGAAGTCATAAACATATAAAGCTAACGTTGCCTAATTCTCATGTTAGTGGCAAAAAAAGACTTCTATTATACAAAGGTCAGTTCCAGATATGTTAGGTTCCTTCTTTAGTCCTTTCAAATATAAGACTGCCAGTAACATTAAAGCAAGGCTTTCTTCCACAGGATCACAGTGGCCTAAGTTTTCCCAAGAAAGCCTGAGGTAAACACCTGGGCCCTGAAGAAAAGGGATATTATAATGGAATGTCAAGCAACATACTACCAATCCTATTTATGAGGGACACAGCCTCATCACTAATCATTTCTAAATAGCATCTCTGCCACAGAAACCAACAATGCTTAGGCAGCAGTAATCAGAATATAATGAAGCTATTTATTCTGTAGTTTCAACATCATCGTGAAAATTAAATCATACCAAAGATTTGGCTAGATTTGTTCAGGGTTTTTTTTAATTATTATATCCTTACATATTTGTTACCAATTTTGTTGGCAGAGTGCCCAGAAGAGACTAAACACACACCATGAAGGGAAACACAGGCTTTCAGCTGAGTCTGTTTGTAAAAACGACAGTTACCTACACTAACATTTTTAGACCAGCCTCTTCTTACTGCAATGTAGTATTTCACATGCACAAAAGGACAGCTTTTGAGGTCTGAGCAACAAAAGTGGTTCCAAACCACAACTCATACGGCTACTGCTTGGCAAAACAGAAAGCTTTAATGATGCCTACAGATCAGATCATCCAAATTTCCAAAGAACAAAGATGAAAGATAAAGCAGAAACTACAGTGGCCTTGAGGGGGATGTGGGTGCCACACACACACACAAACACTACTGTATCTGTGAAGAAAGAGATAAATATTTACTGTAATATGACAAAAATCTAGATTCTCAAGGGATTGACAGAAGAGGAAATAAGGAAAGTCACTCTAGAAAACTGCCTACTCCTCCAAGATACTTAAAACAGTATATCAAATATACAGCATAAGCTGAAAAAATAGCTGACACCATTGACTGAACACACTCAGTTCAAAAGTCCCTCCAAGTGTACCCTGAAGATTTCACAGGTAGCATGACCTGGGAAGCACAGTATCTTCAGTCAAAGTCATTTAAGAAAAACAAAAAATAAAACCCAAAATGAAACAAAAAAACCACAAATTCACCAACTTACAAGTTTTGTTAATGTGAATAAAAATCCATGCATGTACTTTGATAAAACATGACCTGAAATACGATAGTAGTGAGAAACTAAGAAAAAAACATGGCAAACATTAGTAAGGGTTTACCTTGCAGCTAATTCTGTAGTCTGTAATTCAAAATTGTTTTTTTCTACCACCATGTTACTGAGGGGAAAAAAAGCCTGCCAAAACCCCATACTTTCGTTATTTTAGCCCTACATTTAGATTCAGAGGTCAACTGCATCACAGTGCACACTCTTTTCTCCATTACCAGATAAAGATGGAACGACTCACCTACACGATTAAAGAAGTCTAAAGATACTTTTTTGAAGATTATCCAAGAACATTTGGCGATCAACATCCATCCAAAATGGAAGGGATCTTAAAATCCAAATCAAATAGTAAGGAGACTTAGAGTCTAAAGACTGACATTTGCTATTCAATTTCCTGTTTCTATAAAAATAGCTCCTTTGTATAATAGACATTTGGTCAAAAGAGTCTTTGATTCCAATTTTTATGCTATGATTTTTAATAATGTAAAACTAAGTTTACCCACATCCACACAAAATCCTATTAAGCTATTTGTACAGGATGTGTGCAAGTGAGCAGTTTTGCATGTATTCTTAGAGGCCTAAAAAAAGGGCCAAAGCATATTTGCATTATTGAGCCTGTTATCACCCTCCGTTGAATTTAGATGACAAATTTCCTACAGACAACCGTTAATTCCGCAGTAATAAAAACCTAAAATAGTAAACACCATAGATTTAAAATTATTTTTTAATAGTATGCGAAATCAAATTATTGAAAGAATACACCAACATTAGAAATCAGCAGTTATGTTCTTTGTAATCTCACAGCAAGATTTCCCAGGTGAGTAACAAGGTATTTTGCCAGCACAGTGGGCTTGACCACCAGTACCAGTAAAATGTGTTAAGAAGAGATGTCAGCTCTTTGATGAGAGAAAAAGATACAGCAGGTTGAAACTTAAGGAATTAGATGCACGTGTTTAGCCACACAGTTGCTAAAATGTCTACTGTCTTTCCCATGTAGTCACAAAGGGTATACAAGAAAAGCTCTAACAGAAAACTAAGGCAAAGGAAGTTGCATGGGAACAGCCTTCCCAATGGATATGTTTCAATGTGTGTCTCAAAACTGAATACAAACAGAAACAGCAAAGTGCATATACAAATGCACCTGAAGAGGTTTCTTCACTGGATGCCAGCACCTATGGTTTATCACGTATTACTTATTATTCAGTGCTTCAGAACAAGATTTTCTTCACGCTTTTCAGCAAAAATTAAATTTATCAGAAAGTGCTACTTTTAAGCAGATGTGCCACATAATTAGCAACGACAAATCCACTTACTTTTTTCTCCTTCTCATGATGTTTATCCTGAGAGTGAGAGGAAGAATCACTTAAACTTTGATCATATGACCTATTAGATCCCCGTTTGCTCTTTTTCTAAAAAGAGAAAATATATTTATGGACAGAGAAAAGGAACCATTTGAATAAATAAAAAGTATAAAGCATTTCAACTGACAAGATGCCTTATTGTTTGAGGAAAAAACTTCAGTGCTTCAGTTACTGGCAAACTGACTAATTACTGACACTAAAATTCACAAGACTACTTGAATGTACACCAGGAAAAAAGCCTATCCCTGTATCAACTTTTACACCTCCCGCAAATTTGCAAGACATGCTTTCCACAGAGAAATGAAATATGCCACTTTTTAAAGGTTAAAAGATGCTAGACACATTTTCAAGTTTTTGTAACATAAAACAAAAAAGATGCTGCTCAAATGAGTATCATATGAAGCCACAGTGACGCCCTGACACATGCTTGAAATGCATTGTAAGGCGACTTCATGACTTATTTATTATTCAAGCGATCTGTCTGGTGTATTTTCATTAAAATGGATTAAAAACCAGGACACAGAATGCTACAGTCATGTCTGTGATTATAAGTGGCAGATGTAATTGCCTGTATTTCTGTAATGCCTGAGAGTCTAGCTCAGAACTGCAAATACTTCATGCTAGGCCAGTGTTCTAAATGTTGGTTATTTTCTCGTAACTGAGGTCTCATTTAAAGACACTTCAGGTCAGTGCTTTGTCAACCAGTTTTCAGTGCAATAGCAGATATACAACACCCACCATCTGCAGCAGTAAATACTAAGCACCTGCATTTACCAGGCATTAACAGTCACAATACTACTAAAGAAAAACTGAAACACTTATAACAATCTTGCCAGTCTTTACTGTTCTCACCACTATAGCTTCGTAACGGGAAGCTAACTAAATTATATGTCAAATATAGAGTTATGTCTTTATCATTAAACTTGTTTTTTAAATAAACATACCTGTTCTCAATCATAGCAGCACTGCAACAGTCAAATCAAAGGCATAACAGTGCAAGGGTTTGCCTTCACCACTAAGTAACAGACCATTTTCACTCTTTTTGCAGAAGAGTTAGGTCAAGATAGTTAGCACTCAGCTCAAGATAGTAAAAAAAAAAAAGCTTAGTAAGGGCCTAGAAAGCCCTGACTTATCTTCCTTATGAAGCAAATTCATCAGTATTCACAAGAGCGCAGAACTAACCTCACCAAGCTTATCTCCTAGAAAGCTGAAATGGCTCACTAGTCCTGTGTTTTTACCTGGCTGCAACCTAAAAGTCACACCAAGTATTCAACTTTTTTAGCAGTGAAAACAAGTCATCTGCAAGTTTAACTATACTTACAACAGCAGTATCTGAATATAAGGCTATATATTTTAGTATTAATGAATAACATTTTTTAAACATCAGCAAGTCCCTCAAGTCCACCCACTCGCGCATGTACACAGCAACAGACATCTGAAACTGACGGACTGATAAGAACTGGCAGGAAAGACTGCACAGGTCTGATCCAAAACCTACTGCATTAACTGAGAAATTTCAATGGTTTTCATTTGCTTGTTTGCTTTTTAAAAATCAAACCTCAAGTCACTTCCTTGAAGGGTGTGTTTCAGAGAACTTACAGACAGGGAATACTCATTGGCTACACAGCGAGAGATAGAACAAAAGAGGTGGGGCAGATGAGTAACAGAAGCCAAAAGAAATTGAGTGCTTCTTTATTTTCTAGAAGTAATATTTTCTAGTTTATTCCAAAATGGACTGAATTCCTTGAAGGCACCTAAACAAATAGCAGAAGAAAACATTCCAGGAACTCCATGAAAAAAAACCACTACGTGTGCATGCTATTTCTGGCAGAGGGGGAAAACCCACACATCTATAAAGTAACCACTTATAAAAACATTTCCAGCTAGTACTTCTGTAACTGTGATTAAAACATTGTTGTAGTGAAATACAATCTACTTTTTGAACTACATGGAAATATTATTTCTAGTGCTAATGGCAATTCAGAGTAAAAAAATAAGTCAGTAACATTTATTTATAGAATTTAATAAATACATACCAGTTTATTAAAATGGTATTTGCAGTAGCCACAGTACTGGACGTTATCTGCACCATTGCCTTCCTCTTCACAAAGAAGTCCTGCAAACTGTGCACTAAAAATAAACCAAACAACATTCAAGGAAAGCCATTTTATACCAGTTTGTACCAGAATATCACAGCTGAAAATGTAAGGATGCTTATGTCTAAAATTAGTAAGAGATTTCCACACAAATGACTTCCAGTGGCATGTGAGCACACAACCAACCTTTGGAACCCAGGGAAAAACATGTATCATTCATACTTTGGCCTGTTGCCTTCTTTCGGAGTCTCTAAGCCACTCACTCAAGCTTATAGCTTGCAAATCTACAATTACTATGCAGCTACTTGCACAAATAATTAAACAAAGTAATCTAAAATGACTCTTAGTTCAAATTCAAGCCAAAAATTATCTAAGGAAAGGAGAGTTTTTAACAAAACTATACTATAGATCCAAAGAAGAGTTTTTTTCAAAACTTGCAAACATCCTTCTCCGATTTGCCATGAAAATAACTGGGTTTTTTTAACCTAACTGGAATTACATAGTAAACCAAACTGTATTTATTAGTTTAAAATACTGTGGCAGGCTAATTTCTTCTAAAAAGAACAACACTTATAAGTTGCATTGACTGGGCTAATTATTACCTTATTCTACTACATTTTTTTCAAAACAATTTGCTTTTCACCATTTGTAATGTTGATATATTTTCTTTAACAAAACCAACTTAGATATTGACAAACCAAATATTGTTACATTTTCCATATAATTTTCATTCCCATAATAATGCAATGTTACAGTCAAAATGATACACGGGTGCATTTCAATGAAAGAAGACTGTATAATGTGGTTCATTTTCACTGCTTTTTAAAAATATATTCTTGGGAAATCCAGAAATACATCTACAGCTGATAACAACTAGAAAAAAACAAATAATTAAGAGGATGTCTTTAAGCAAAGATTTATTGCTCTAAGCTTGTCTTACAAAAACCAGATGCACTCAAGCTCATTCTTAATTAGACATTAGTTTTGATAATCCCAAATTGATACACCTTGCCCTGGATTTCTGCCTTCTGTAGTCTTCACAATTTTCTTCCAGTTTTTTAAAATACTACGGCAGCCTCTAGTTATCTCCAGTTATGCGACTCTCCAGCTAGATATAATTTTGTAGTATAGACCACGTTTTTGAACCAAAACATTCTAAAAATTGGCAACATAGATGTTTTAATTTTGAACGTAAGTCTCATGCTCTTCACAGCATTCACTGAAAACAGGGCTTTGGAATAAAGTAAAAAGATGAAAAGGACTCTTGCATGCATCCAAGTGTTTGAAAGGAAAGAGACCTTTTCGTACAAGCACTTGGATGTATACATTTTTTCACATCTGTAAGTAATCCCTTTACATGGTATGCATGCTTTGAGGAACACAATCCATTTCCACCATAAAAAGAAACTTGACATTGATCACATCCAATGAAAAATTAGATGCTTATGAAAGAATATCACCTACAAAGTAGTCAAGCAATTAAAAGAAAAAAATAAATGAAGAGTTGCCAAGATATCAGCAACAAAACAATAGAATTAAATCCTTTAAGATCTGCACAAGACATACAAATTATCACTTGGGTACACTGAAGAAAATACATTGAAGTGATGTGAGTTGATGTGCAAATACCATTTCCCTGACTAAACTGGTCATGAAGCAGCATACTGGGCCACTCATAAAACACAGGTAAATCCACAGATTATGTAGCTAGACAGCCTATATAAATCTGCTACCTACTGTAAAATAACTTCAGCTGAAATTGAAAAAACAAATAATGCCTGTAAATTTTGGAGTAGAATTCCTTTTGCTTCTTTTCACCTGTTGACATGTGGTTTAATGTAGTTAGCCAGCCTCTTTTCGAAGTCCATAAAGTGAAACAAGCATCTCCTGAATGCAAGGAAAACTAAATATCTTAAAGTGGAATGAATCAGATGGTGGAGAACACAGCTGTTTTTCTCCAGCAGTGATACATGAAATCTGAATAGTTCAAGATGATCTGCACCACTTAGATAAAACGAGTGAAGAGAGTTACTCCCAAATGTTTGGAAATCTGTACTGGAATGGGTGAGTCTAGTGCATTTTTACGTACAGCTCAGTAATTTTCCCAGTGATTTACCAAAAGTAAACATCAAAATCAGTTAGTAGGCAAACAAACAATGTCTTCACACTCCCATATCCTATTAAATATTCTCTAAGAAAAATAACCTAAAACAAAGAAAAAAACCCCAACCCTCCCTATACTTACTCACAGGAGCACACACCATTTAATACCACCCAAGGGAGTATTACCAGACAGTTTTTGCAGCTCACAGCACAATCTATGCTGCTGCTGCTGCAATATTGTTAGCAAACACTATTATCATAAAAAACAAACCACTTTACTGTATTTCTTTACTCAAAGATGTACTAAATAAGGAGTTTATTCATTACACTGTGTGCATTGATTCTTCCTGGAACATCAGAGATATTAAATAATAAAGTATACTTACCATGTTACATGAAAAGCTTGTCGACATCCATGTTTATTACATGTCATACAAGCACCAGTGGCTGCTTTACTTTCTCTGCCTTGTTCATCACAAATATAGCATGTCTATCAAAAAGAAAAAACTTGATAAGAAGCATACAAATAAATTCTGGGTTACAGGAGATTCTAGGCTGAGAACTACTCCATTTTGCAGCTAAGCCTGTGTAAGAACTTCTTTATGAAAGCCTCATCACGCTTGGTAGGAAAAGGAGATCACCTGACAGACCCTTGGGATTTCAGTAACACTTCACCAGTGTGAAGGCAGTACAAACACTAACTTGCTTACATTTCATACCACTGTCAACTAACCAAAGGGTTAAACAGCCAAGGCTTAATAGCATTAGGCTTTCCAACTGTCCTTGTTTTCAAGTTTGTGTTTATGTCCTTTTAAGCCTCAATCATTTTCATATCCATTTAACATAACCTGCATTGGTGGCATTCAGAAACATCAAATTGGACTGAATGCCTAAAGGTACAATATACCATATGGTGTGTATATAAATATATATACAGAATTACATACAGAAAAACTGCAAACTTGAAATTTTATTTGTACATTTAGTGCAAAGAATTTTCAGAAGTGTCATAGCATGCTTCAATATTCATATGACGCTCAGCTGCGTTTAATTAAATTGGTGTTTAACAGAACTCTGCTTTACTTGGATGACTTTACTTCAGCATGACTTGGACAGCCCCGTATTTTGGAAAATAATCAAGCGAGAACCTTCTGTAAAAAAGCTTCCATCACTATACCAAACCCATTTTAACCTCCAAAACAAGCTAAAATGAAAATAACCTATCTAGTACCCGGAAATATTTTCATAGCATTTCTGTCAATTTACTGCTATGGCAGTTTTTAATCTTTTCAAAAACATTTTTAGTAAAACAGAAGAAAAAAATTAAGACAAAAAAATCCAAATTCTTCCCCATTATTCAATACTTTTTCTTTTTTTTTAACACGTGGCCAATAAATACGGATGCATACTGTATGGAAGCTCACTACTATACTAGGCATCACTACAATCTCTCACCAGCATTCCAGGGAGAAACATCAGGCAAAACTAAACCTCACTTTTTCCTTTCCTAATTACTGAAACAGCATTTAGAGAAATTCTATACCATATCACATTCATGTGCAAAATTTAACAATTTAAGAAGAGATTCTTAATGAAAGTGTCATCCAGCACTGAGGTGGTTTAAGTGTTTGTTTTTAAATTACAGAACCTTACTGAGTAATAAACATTAAGGACACTCGTACCTCTGTAGAAACCCCATTATAAGATTTTAAATGAGAGTCATATAATGCAAACCAGTACTACTTAGACAGGAAAATGAGTGAAACTCTGAGATCAGAACAGCCTTTTACAGATGTTTTTAGAACAACATTTAAAAGGAGATGTCAGCTAACTAAAGCATTTTTGTTAATATGCATAGCTTGAAGGTAGCCAAGTTATTCTTCTAGACTTTCCACAAGACTTAAAAAAGCTAACATATCCGAAAATCATACCCTATAACCTAAGATCTGAAAGATCAGAAAGGGGATAATCCGACTTAATTCTTTGCCTTGCTTCTTTTGTACATCAAGGTGGTGCACACTGATAATTCAGTTGTTTGACAGGGTCTGAGACTGGCTGCTTTTTAGCTTTCCATACCATGACCTGACACATTTAGATTTTAGGAACAAACAAGGTCATGATCTATGAACCTCATCTGAGTCACTATATTAAGTGTAAGTAACTTCAAAGTAAGATACCTCTATAAACAGAGAGTTCAACAAACCCCATAAAACTCCATCTCCAGTTACTTTCTGGTTTTTTTCAGAGTTTTGCTTCACGTTCTTTAAGTTTTTTCCTCACTGAAGCTCAGAAAGAAAAGCAATACAAGCATTCCACTTAGCAAAGACGTAGACTCCATTTTTCCATATTTACCCTACATACAGGGTCTGTGCTTCAAGACCTCTTAAAGCAATTTACAGTAAAATGACTGAAAAATGACAACAAACAACCAGCTACATTACGAACAAGTTTAAACATAACATGGTGGACTGACTACTCATTTTAACAAGCTCAAAGAACTTTCCTACAATAGTCATGAGAAGCATTAAACCTGTTTCCTAGTCTTCCATATGAAACAGATACAAAGAAGGTTCACCCTCCTGTTCCAACATGGACAGTAAGCTCTCTAGAGCTGAGCTTCTCATATTTGTACCATCTCTTAGACACACAGACAATTCCAGAAGCCTGAGAACCTTTGTCCTTCTTTCACAAAGGAAGACCTGCATGCATTTGCAAATCCATGCAAATGCTACACCTCTGAAGCCTCTGGAATGTGGAAGTTTAAAACTGTGTCCCACCATCTGCAGCTGCACTCTTCTTCAAAGCTCTTACAGGAAGAGAGTACTCTCCCAAATTCATTGGAAAAGAAGCAAAATCTTTTGACTCAGCAAGGAAATTTTACTCAAAAACACAATAAATACCTTACTTCCTTTAAAGGCAGAATATATATTTTGCACAGCTGCCTTTATGCTACTGTCAGTATTCCCTTCAAAGTGTAAACCTTCTTTGCAAAAGCAAAGACAGAAGGGAAGATGAGGCAAAAAAAAATTTACAAGGCAAAAAGTAATTTGAGCAACAGTTTACTCATAACAGCTACCCAATGGCATTCCCTGACCACAAAATCAAACCTAGGAATGGTACAGAAATTTCTCATTGTTGCAGCAAGTACTGAAAGAGAAGTTTACCAGCTGCATTCACTACTAGGCAAATCAAGAAACTCCAAATGCACTTATCTTTTAATCAGTTCTTAAAAGAGATTCCTAAAAGCAGTAATTATATACAATTATCACATAGTTTCGAATGAACCTGAAAGACACAAATAAAGCTGACATAAAATAAAAAGATATTATGCATGCACAACCACCCAAGGAATAACAAACAAAAGAAGAGCAACTAATAGTCCATTTCTTTTTTGGAAGCAACTGCGTAAGAAGAGCTTTCCTGATAGGTAACCCATTAATCAAATCATTCAGTGGATTCATTCTGTAATGTGATGGGGTTTTTATCCCAGAAGCAGGCAAACTTCAGGGAAATAGCAGCCAAATGTCTCTATATGGACAAGCTCCTTGCTTTGGCATCTGCTGCATTTCTTCTTGCATTTAAGATTACTGTACTGGGTAATATTGCATATTTTGCAGTGTTTAGTAAAGAAACAAGTGCATAGGGAAAAAAAACCCTAACCTTAAATTAAGTACTATCTCCTGGCAAAACTTCAACTATATTTACTTCAAAGACTACAGTATAATTTCTCCCTCATGGTAATTTTCTTTGGCCTTTATTTTCCTCCAATTCCATATGCTAGTGTTCTATATGTATCCAGCCATGCAGAGAGAATTATTTAGAACTTCACAGGAAAGAATATCTCACTTAAACTCTCCTATTCCAACCTGAGCTGACAGAATGAAATTATCACTAAGCCTCTCTAAAAAAATAAACAACTCCAGTCATTTTTTCCTAATTACATGGTTACATTTGTTCTCAATGTGCAACAAATGTTTCAAGAACTGTTTGTCATATCTACTTCTCAAAAAACCAGCTTTTCTTTCCCATTTCTCCCCAAATTCATAAAGTCAGAGCGAAAGGCTTTATAAAATTTCTGATCTAAAAAAAACGTATCATTTAAATAAACACAATTTATCTTGAATAGCAATGGGAGTAGAAGGTGAAATTATTGCAGGCTACATGAAAAGGGAACTAATAGTTTTATTGGTTTTGGGGAGTATTGCTCAAGAATAGCCTGCTTGGGAACCGACGGCAGTTCAGCCACAGCAGTACCAAGCTCAGCACCAGCTACCGACTTAGCAAAAAGGCTGAGAGTCCCCTGTCAGCCACCACCTCTTAAATTCTGTACTGTTAAAACTAGACTGCTGTTGGCACTGAATTTACACTGGTTTCAGGAGGTTTGCAACTGCAGTACAGGCATTTCTTGGATTCCCCTGAAATCCACAGCCACTATCTCCCTGACCCAAACAGACCAAATAATGTCAGCAAAATCTGAGTTCTGTGGAACGACAGAACAAAAAAATTAATAATTTGAAGGCTAGGAGTGTGACCCCAAGCCTTGACATTTCTGACACAGGTCTCATTGTACTTCACAATAAACTGTAGTGGCCTGATGAAAGTAGTTCTAGGTTTGACTGCTAACATGGAAAACAGGCCTCAATCAGAACACCTGCCAAGAGCACAGAAAGCTAAGAGCTGGACAACACCAGGAACTCTCTCTACGTGAACTATATGGCGCTAGTAACTACCCAGTGAGAAAAAAATCATAGTAACTACAGACTAATAAAAATGGAAACTGGAATTTTAGCAGCAAAACACAACTATATGTCATATATTTAGAACAAAAACTGTTTGAGAAAGAAGCAACTTAAGTTACGATGAAAAGGAATTAAAGACTAAAGACACAGACCAACAATGGATTTTGTCAACAAGTAATAATAAAAGACGCAGAGCACATTTTTTGAAGTACATTTTTGAAGGTTTTACTCATTCAATATCCAATTACCATCAATGGAAATGGTGCAAGATAAAACAAAATCTAAACTGTTCCATGAAATTTCTGAAGTACATTAAGGGAGAACCACTACCAATTAAAAGAATAATTATGACTGACTACTACTCAAGGAAAAAGAAGAAAACAGATGTTCTGTTTCCTCAGAGTTGAGGAGAGAGAGAAAATAAACTCATCTGTTATAGCAAATCTTTACTGCTTTGTGTCCAAGCACAAACGTTTTATTAGTTCTGCACTGAATCTCACTGTTGCATGTTCTTGCTAATGCAGAAGAAAGCCAATAGAGAGATGCCAATAGAGATGCTCAGGCAGAACGTAACAGAAAGCTTGAGAAAAACCTAGACTTTGACTCCTGGTTTTTCAGCTACGCTGGTAAATAAGATGGACAAAACATATTGATAGCAACTGGAGAAACTGACACAAAGAAAAGACCAAAGAAAGAAAAAAGGTTAGAAAAATGGAGAGACAGCCCATAAATTAAAGATGGAAACTCGGAAAGGGGGTGTGGGGGCTGTGAGAAGTCACAGAGACAACGAGAATAGGACTGGTCTCCCTGTAGGAAGAACACAAGAGGTGATGCATGCCTTTTTCTTCTTTCTCTTTTTTGTAACATAGTCTATTCCTACTTCACTCCAGTGTCCACAAACTACCACAAAATAAAGCAAAAAAAAGAAACTAGAGGTTAAAAGAACAACACAAGAAAAACATGTACCACAACTAATCAGAAATTCAGACAGTTTGCATCTGCAAAAGGAAACATACAAAGACTGATGTAGTTAAGTGAGGAGAAAGTAGCACAAGTGAAATAAGAAAATGCAACTATCAATAAAGAACACTCACAAGTTACTGGTTTATTGCTTTGCTTTTTGGGGTGTTTTTTATTTAAAGTCTCACCACACTTTATAAAACATTCCATCTCAATGACACTTATTTAGGAGCAGTTCTTCTATAAGCAAACAGTCCCACTAAAGTGAATGTTGTCTACAAAGGCAAAAGTCTGCAAGCATTTGCCTTAATAGATTAGCATACCTTTTTGTCCCAAAATAAATGTTTATGAGCATGTTTATGTTCATATCAAAACTTCAAACACTAAGATTTTGTGGTAATTGATAATAACATATCATATAAGCTGCAACAGGTATTTTAACCTATGGGAAATATTTCAGATTCCTTTCAAAATAAACTGTTATTCAAAGATCATGATATTTTTAATTAACAAAACAGTCCCTAATCTGTAAAAGACTAATAAGACATGGCAGATAACCTTACAGCTTAATTTAATAACACAGCTTTCTTAATTCTTCAATTTACCATAAAGACATTGCAGAAAACTTACAGCATTACTGCACACATTTAGGAATTTCATATAAAGTGCATTCTAACAAGTGTAGTTTTATATTATTAAAGCTCACAAGTTTTAAAATAAATACATTAGATATAAAAAGACATATAATTATACCTTATTATAACGATCATGAGGAACAGACTGCAACACGATAGGCTCCATTGTAGAAACATTTGCAAACTGCACCTCGGGAATGTACAGAGCACAAACCACATGAGCCCAACCTACAAAAAGTTATAATTGTATTTAATGTTTTCTAGAAGCTCAAAGGACAGTTCAATGTAGTACAATTATAGTGCAAAGAACCTTTTATAACACTTTTTTTTCCCATGGACTATTTTAACTCTTTAGAATATGAAGGACAGAAGTTACACTTAAATCATGTTTACATTTCATTTTTGTTATCCAAAGTTCAGATGATCAGTAATACATTTTTTAATGTAGTCGGGGAGAATTTATACAAGTAATACTCTATGAAATTCAAATATTAATGATTTATACAAACAATGACACACAAACAGAAAAAACGATTATTTTTTATTTTCTTGGATTAACTCAGTCATTGCATAAAAGCTACGCAAAGCCCTGCGAAAAGGAAGCATCATCTGACCAAACCGGTATTCTTACAAGCATTACCATCACAGAAGACTTCTGTGTATAATTTCTACTTTAAAAATGTCATTCTGATTTGAATAGACTCCTGTTTCTTTCTGTAGAAAGAAATCCCAACACATACACACACCCTCACATCCCCTCTACAAAATCTCCTGCTCTTCCATCTATAAACATGTGGCCAACTCATTTTTTGCATAGGAATACTAATACCTATATCCAGTCCTATTCTAACTCATTAACTTGGGGTCATCAATAAACGCTTAGTTACTTACCGTATTGTGCTTTAGTAACATTTTGAGAAAGCCAACATTCTTAATTGTCTGACATTTGGTCAGATAGGAGTGGGGGAAAACACCAAGTCAGAAAAAAACCTACTAATTTGAAGCCTTTTTTCAACACAAAGATCCTGAGAGCTGTTGGTTTGTTTCCGTGGAGGACCCTCTGCCATAACTGTAAATTTAGCAGAAGCTGCTGTATAGCTAACCCAATATATTGCTATGCTGACACTAATAATAGAATTATTGAAAGTAATATCACCTCATCTGAAAGTGAATTTGGTGCGTCTAATCATTTGGTGTGAATTCTGTTCTTCCCCAAGAGGAAAACAAAAGTCTCTTGTCACAAGACCCTCAGCATACTTTAAAAATAATTCTGCTTTCCTCCTACCCAGGCTTAGTTGTATGCAAACATTAAGGACATAAAATGACAGATTTACATAATTAGATAATCTAGCAGATTATTAGATTAGGCAAGCAAAGTAAATTATAATTGTGCAAATGCATGCTATAGTAAAAAAAAAAAAAATTATAAAATTTTTTTAAAAATAAATTTTAAAAAAAAGCCAAAGAAATAACCAACCAACCAAAGAAAAACCAGAAAAAACCCCCAACACAAAACCCACCATATATTGTCTCACTGTAGACCTTTCTGAGATTTCATCTCGGATTTTCTCTTTTCAACTACTCTACAGAATCTAGAAGTTCTTAATTTCTTCACCAAACTGTACTTTGACTCTTAAACTCAGCTAAACACAAAGCTGTGCTTGCTCACAGCAGTATTGTTGAGACTCTGGAATGGTATTTGGAATAAAAAGTACATATGCGATTCCAGACACTTTTCTTAATGCACAAATCTTCTCCAGTTTCTTCCAACAGATCTGGTGTCCCCCCTTCCCATTTACTAAATTGACAGTTATAATTAATTTCTATGGAAAATGAAAAGTACACACACACAACAGTTATAGTCAACATTCACAGTCAACATCACACATATTGATCTAGTATTTCAACTGCAACTAAATACAGTATCTGTGCTGCTCCATAATTTTATTCACAAATAGTCTGTAGAATTATTCTGTACAAAAAAGGCATGAGACTAATAAAAATGTAGAGAAAAAAAAAGTATAAACTGCCAACTGGAGCTGCTTTTAAAAAACTGTTCCAACAGACCATTTTAAAATTAACAGACAGATTGAAAAAAACCCAACCCTATAAAAACCACAACCTTTTTTTGTTCTCTTGTCTACTTGAAATATCTTCAGGGAAGGAGTGTTTATAAGGGCTTTTCCAAGACTTGCAAACTGCCTTAAGCCAGAGTCATCTTACTAAAGGCAAATAAATGTTAACATGGTGTTAATGGTGAATATTTGTCTTTAATTTTTCTCTCAAAAAATTAACTCAAATATAAACACCATTCATCTAATGAAGCCATTAAACCAATAAAAAGTGACACTGAAACTTTGAAAAAAAAAAACCTTCTTCTGTTGGCTACACATAATCAGAGGGCAAAAACTTTTACTTCAGATGTAATCAACCCTGTATTCCAGTTACACTTACATCTAATGAAATATTATTATGTAAATATACAAAATATACCAGAGATATTAGGGGGGGAAAAAATCACTTACTAAGCAAACTGAAATTTAGGTAGGTAAAGAATTTTTACTATAAGGAACCAGTTTCAGGAGTAACTTTAACTGAATAGTGCTCCAT
>VZTA01007281.1:0-10853 GCA_013398855.1 Mohoua ochrocephala | reverse complement strand
AAAAGAAGAAGAAAGGAAAAAGAAAAAATCAAAACAATCCAATATATAGCTATTTACAAATACAAAGCACAAAAGCACACATCCAAGACAGCTGTGGGCAGCAGCAGGCTTTCAATTTTCATGAGACCAAACCCAGTATCTATACAATGAAATAAATGAAGCACCACAGCACTAATACACTTTTTGAACATGGGTTAATAAGTGCCCATGGAATTGAGGACAAGGGACGTTTTCCATTGGTTTCCATCTGGCACCTTCAGATCCCAGATAATCTGACCTTGCTGAAAAGCCACAATCTGTCCAACATTAATCTAACCAGAGGGGTTGTTGCAGCACCCTTATGTTACCAGCCTCAAATGCCTACACCAAAAAAGAAGCCTAACTCCAGCACCAGCTCCCACTTGGACTCAAGACACTCTGTACACAAGTTTTTAAATATTCTTTTGCCCAAAGCTTAACTGGTGAAGAAATATAGAATTTCGAGAGAGCAACACTCAGCTGACCTAGAAGTGTCAAAAGAGGCACAGCTGTCCCTGAAGGAAGAGTAAGGAAGATAATTCTCCGTAACAAGTGTGGTTTAAGAACTGGTTGTCTAAAGTTGCTATGCGATCTCCACCTTTTGAGAACTCAAGGTTTGTAGACTCCTCCACAAAACTTTTCAAGTTAAGGGAGGTCAAGAAGATTCAGTTTTGCCATATGAGGACCAGACAGTAGGAGGAAAACAGAAAAGGAAGCGAACAAGAACCATTTTCCGAAGCATCGAGAGACTAGTCACTATTGCTACAAAGCATAAGCATGGAAGTAAGGACAGCTCCAGCCAAAGCGTGATAGATCTCTTCTGTCCCGCTGATGAGAGAACGAGCTACTAAACTATACACAGATTTTACTTGTAATGTTTTGTGCCACTGAGAGTGTACCTGACTATATAACGCAGTACAAAACCACCTTCCCGATCCTCTGCTGACATTTCCTTCTCTTGTGGACAACTACTCAGGCTGAGCACAGAGCTCAGAATCCCAGCAGAATAAAAGATCTACTGCCATGTTCAAAGCTGAGTGCTTTTGTCTACTGTTTCCTACTGGATGATAACTGCCTTCTTTGTCTGCAGGGATAATGAAGCATTCTAAAGACACCCATCCAAACTGTACATAGAAGCCCATATGAGAAGCAAGCATTTAAAAGGATGTGTGGTATTTAAGACTACGTTAAAATACGTATTTTTCCATTTACTCCATCTAAGTCATAAAGTTTGCACTATAAACTTCCTATTCAAATCACTTACTACATTAGTCTAGGGCAACTAAACTTTCGTCAGCAACTACACACATTTTTCCTCCTTTTCAACCAGGAATAAAAAAACATCACTAAATCCAGTCCTTTCGAGCTTCACAAATCTTTAAGTGTGAGAAATACTACTGTATACTCATGTTTTAGATTATAAAATAAAAACCTCCAATAGCACTGTTCTACACATTCAAAACCATTTAAAACATTCTTCCGAGTTTCTGTTGCAACTGAAATTATGTTACCACCTTTCCTCTTCACCCAAACACTGCACAGAAGTAACAGCAAGACATTCCTATTTTTTCTTAATTGTCCTCCAAATTTAGCCAGGAACTCATGCCATTTTTGAGATCACTTTTGTCCCAAATGAGTTCATTAAACCCGTCTCTATAAACCATATCATTTACTCTTTAAATCAATGATAAGCTTCCATTCACTTTAGTTGTGCATGGTTTGAACCCAGACAAATGGCCACAGATCTATTACTCACTTTTTAAATTTTGCTTATGAAACTTGCCGTAATTGCTAACAAACTCTTACTATTCCCACTGAATTGCTTATATGCAATTTACTTTTGGTTTCATCTCCCTTTCAGGACAACTTTAACTGGAAGAGAGGGCAGGACACATGTTTTTACAAATAGAGGTACTGGCAGCTTGCAAAATGTTCTTAAAATTTTCCCTTATACTCAGATTTTTTTATTTTATTTATTTTTCAATCTTTGAGATGGCGGCCTTTTGACACACATGCCTTCCCAATACTAGTACTTTTACCAGATGATATTGCTTGCCTTGCTTACCTTAAAATAAACTTAATTTCTTGCTTTTAAATTAAAGCCTAAGAAACATATCATAAGGATTCAAATCAGCCATCAAGTTTGCTTGTTTCCGTGCACTCTTATCAGAATTGTTTTCTCTGAAACTGCTGAAAAAAAACCCCTCAGGCTACCATGGGCTGACAGAGTCACTGCCTCTTTCGCTTCAAAAAAACCCAATATTCTACAACAATCAATGTCTCCATTCAGAAATTGTAAAACATCATCATTTTTAATTTCTACTTATTGGTGATAGACAAAGTTAAAAATATTTACTTCAACTGTACTTTCAACTTTAGTAACTTTGGGAAATGCTGCTTACCTTTTAAAAAAAATCCAGTGTGCTTTCTAAGAAAACATTGCACAAATATAACTAAGGCATTTGCCTTTGGAAAGATCTTAGAAAACAACTTCTACCCACTTTAAAACAACACGAAATACCTCATATAAACCAGCTCCAAGATCTGCTTTGATAACAATAATGAAAACCATTTTTTCCAATATCAAAAACTGGAAATTCATGCTGAAAAGTCTTCAAAGTTTAAATACACCATATGAGACTTGTAGCATTTCACTTAAATGAATTCTCTTTTATTTTGATTTATCTCTTTGAAAGACACACTATCGAGTTTTGCCAATTATTAGGTTTCATTCTAGTTCACAAAATGTTTAATTACCACCACAGAATCTATCCAAATGTTACCAATCTTTCACTGAGATTTTTCTTTCTGGTGCCTTACTGATTTTTAACTCAGTGCAAACCTAGCAGTCCATACTTAGCAGGTATAATTTTAACGTACATTGTTCACTAATGTTCAGAGTAACAAAACTCAGACTTCAGACCCCTAGCCAAAAATAAATGGTTGATCTGTTATCCCAACGTGACAGAGAAGTAATTCCTAGCAATTTCACCATCAGCAAACACAAGATTTTTGCCAACAAAGAACTCTATAACTAGAAGTAAACTCTACCAAAGCAAATTAACAAAGAAAACCCAGGAAGATAAATTATATACAGTATGTTACCCATCTAACTAAATTTTTCCCTTTACAACTACTGCTTAACTGCCCAAAACGTGATTCACAAGCACTTTCCCTGTAAAGAAATTCATAGTACTTTTAAATTGCCTTCCAGCGCAAATTTTCAAGCCTTGCCTTGACTTCATAAAAAAATAACAGCACAAACTTATAATCCATCCTACTAGCCACCACAAGGGAAGCCCACGTCTCGCTTACGAACTAAGAGGCACAGAGCAGGGACTTCACTACAACCCACGGTCGGTGCTGAAGCTGTGCAGCAAAGCACTGATGCACTGCAGAGGCCAGAATCGTGAAGCCACACTGAACTCCAGCCACAGGGCCAGCCTCGGAGCACGAGAGTTCTGGGATATTATCACCATCCCCTAACCATGCATCAATGTCAGAGCAACATTTGTTTATGCATTCTAAGTTCCTAAAGAGTCCATTATGTTTCATCAAAGAAGTCTTACTTTATTTCTAACTACAGCTCACTCCCAAAACAAGAGAATTGTATTTATTATTCTAGCATAGAAAAATCCTTCTTTATTGATACGTTAGTTTCTCATGAGGGTTGCTCTAAGTTGTCACTTAAGGATACATCTCGATCCATTTCAGCTGCGGACTGTCACTGAAAAGCAGGATCTCACCTTACTCTTCACTTTCAGCTGTACATTCTTGCCCCCTCCTTGCAGTATGAGTTTGCTATGCAGCAGGGCAAATAATTTTTTTCATCTCATTACTAAATTTGTGGGAAACTTAAAAGTTTGCCTTCGAGCAAGATCAGTCAATGGCTTGATGCAATCCACACTGAGGTCATATGATTACCATACACGAAACCACCAGTGCAGTAACACCCAGTCAGGGGAAAACCAGAGTCTACTCCTTTCAGCAGAGGTCAACAGCTGTCCTAGATTACATGAAATTGCACCCTCTGTTTCCACAACTATCAGATCTGCTGACTGACCCAAAGGCTATCCAACTCCGCTGGATTCGCCTTTCAAAGATGTACTTAAGACCATTACTGTTACCCTTTGCCAAAGGGAAAGATTAAGTACTATTTTAAACCTTTAGTTAAGTGTCTCTTCATTAAGGCATTCCATATACTTTTGTTTTAACCCTGATCTTCCTTTCCTGTAAAAACAAGAAAACTTGCAGATAAGAAATCTGTCAGCTGAAGTTACTGTCTTTTTCTTACTCTATTAAATACAGATTTAGAGTTTGCTATAGTTAATATAGCATTATTCGTACTACATTGTTTGATCCACTCTTTGAAGAGGGGTAAAAAGAAGGTGCCACACTAACCACTCGAGCTCTCACTGCTGTGGTTGGTAGTCAACCTCGTCACTGGTACAGAGTGGACAATTTGTTAAAAAGGTAAAATAAATACTCTCTGTCTATGAAGAAAAGGCTTCATCCTACGAAGTCCTACTACTGAATTTCACCAAATTCTCCATTTAGAAAAATCTGCTCCTCAACTAAAGAATTGATTCATTTTGAATCGTCACTTTGCAGCACAACAAATAGTTTGTTTATGAAACAGCTACAGATTAAATTCCATTGGTCCACTGAGTAAGCTAATAGCTTCAATAATTTTAGCTGGAATGCTATGGAATTAATGAGTTTCTTCCACCTCCCTCAAGAAATCCTTTCATACAACAAAAGGAAGAAATGTATACATAACCACCTAAAACTCTAAAAAAAATTTTCTACATATACATTATGATAATCAGTAATGTAAATCATAAATATACAATACCTTATATGGTAATATGTGCATTTATAGTACTGCAGTATTTTAAATTTATCATCAATTTTTTCTCTTTCCCAGTAAAAAAAAAATACACACACTGCTGTAAATCTGCTCAAAAAGGCCAGAACATTTGTAGGTAAGCACTTGCAAAATGCATATGTCTCAGTGTGTATACATAACATTATTCCATCCACATTCTTAGACATTAACACCAAGAAAACTCATAAGAACAGTAAACCAGACAGTGAGATTCTAATAATAACAACAGCAACAGGAAAACTAGCATATAATGTTTTTACAGACTTGGGAGATCCCGCCACTAACCCAAGGGGTGGGAAGAGGGCCTGGACCATGACAAAACCACCACATTGTTTAGCTGGCCTTTCCCCAAGCAGCTGCATGAAAGAAGTCTTGGTGAAAAGTCACACAAAGAATGCTGTTACACAGCATTCCTGATCATCATCCACTGGAATCAGATTTCAAAGTAACAACTTGTACAGCAAAATCAAACCTTTCAAGCTTACAGAAAATTGGGGAAAAAGATTACTGCAAGAAAACTATTTAAATGGGAGATGCACTATATTAGATATAAGTGAACAATTTGCTTAAAAAACAGAATGCATACTCAGTATTATGAGAAGATAAAAGAATTGGGATTCAAAAAGCTATAATCAGTCCAAATGGTCATGATTTTATTTCCTCCTCACTGGGTGCCAAAAATCCAAAGGAAATTACTGCAACAGTTAAGGAAATATTACTGAACTGAAAGGCCCAAAACTGTCAAATGCCAACAGTTCTCAAGTATCTTCAAACAAATGCTCACTTGTTACTTCTCTGTTTTTCAAAAAACGTGTTTATATTTTATCCAACTACTAATCCACTTACCAATCCACCACGCTAAAGGAAAATTAGTCTTTCAATAGCCTTCTTACACATAAGACAGCAAATCAATAAGCAACTCAGATACGTATCAGGTTTTCTCATTTTAAAAAACTTTTATATTCAGTCATGTTTAAAACCACAACGGTTCCCCTAAATGCACATGAATACCAAGGAAATCTGTCAACAAATATATTCAGAGAGAAAAGTTCCTTTTCCAATTCAATCTTACTTTTCCACTTTCAGTGGAAATAAGAAAATAATAAATAAAAAATTTTAAAAGACAGTAAATAGCCTAACGGAATTTATATAATTCCCATCTCTGAACACTGAAAAAGTCCTAATGTTTATTTAAAAACAAAGTCCACATACAGGAAGGATTATTTTTTGTTCACAAAACTTAACCATAGCCCTAAGACAGTCACAGATATTAGGCAGACAAAACATTAAAACTTATTCAAAGCTAATTCCTAAAATTTCTTACAAACACCCTGCTCATAACTGTGCAATGTCCTATTACTCTTAAAAATTAATTAAATCAAATGTGTAGCTAAATACAGTCAACTCTTAACAATCCTTAGGACAGATAAACCTGTTGACAGACAAGCCACACCACAGATACTAGTCCAGACTCCACTCAGCTAAATCTAAGAGTATTGCTTCTAAGATCTGTGCAAGTGCAGGAGCAGAATGACCATTTTCTCACAGTACAGAGACTGAACGAGCACGTGCAAATGAACTTTGGCTGCTCCCGTCCAGGGTCAGTTCAGGTCTCTGACAATGGAAAGCACAGGAGGGACACTGAAGCAGACTAGGACATATTCCACACAAATCCACAGAATTATCTTTTTGGGGCTCACTACAGGTTCTGATTACAGCATCAGTAGCCACCATCACCAAGCCAAGAACAGGCAGGCATCCGTGTACTCTCCCGTGTACCCAAGAAGGTTATGGGAAGAGGTACTGGAAAGGTGAGCACAGAATGACTGACCTTTGCCATCCCAGTTTGCAAATACCAAGTGGCATCAAATAAAACCCTGAGGTAACAGGGTCAAAAGAAACCCACGGACACATCGTACTGACCAACTGCAAAATGCCTTGCCACACAACATTATGGACACGAAACTTTATACAGAAGGGAACGCTTTGATAGCGTGATGCACTCATCTCCCATTAAACACAAAAATACCATGTCTGGATCAAGAAGTCCCAAAGCATAAATGCTTGCAGACTGGGAAACTTCTGAGAAGGCACATGAGATCTTTCTCAAGAATCTAGTTCATAGTGACAAAGAGAGCAGGACAAATGTTTGGCCTCCATGATATGTTCCCCTCCTCTTACTATCTCAGACTGTCACTTTTAAGTTCTCTGTAAGATCCATGACAGTACTGCTCCAATAATGCCCTATTTAAGGAATCACTGAAAACTGTAATTCTGTATTTGCCAGGGATGACACTAGAGAACCCACATTAACCTGATAAGCACAACTAAGGCAGAGTCAGACAGACTCCAAACAGAAATACAAAACCTAAAAAGCAAATCTAAAAAAATGGTGATCTCCAAAAGGTCAGATAAGCAGCAACAGGCCAATAAAAGGCGAGGCAGCAGGAGGAAGAATGCACACAAAGGAACCTCACACTATTGGGGGGGGTAGGAGGGAGGGACAAAGCACTCACAAAATACCAACACAACCACACCATAGGCTACCATATTATACAGTCAATTAATTACACTTACAGTAAGTTAATAATACTTATAAACAACACAGGTTTGATTCCCAGACTACTTTATAATATATATATAGTGCCCCAGAGTTCTTACAGGCAAGGTAACACCATTACAGAAGAGCTCTAAGATTAGGCTGCCTTCAGTTACAGTTGTGCAATGACTTAAGACCGCTAATGTACAGGCTGCTGCTACAAGAATACTCCTGGCCATTCCTTGTATCAGCATTAGCATGGGCAGCTGGGTCAGGGGAATTTTCATGCAGCTGAAAAGGAATGCAAGGGCAGAAAAAAAGAAAAGTTTTAAATGCTAGTACCATCGCAAAGGAGGAAGAAGCAATGTATAGCAAAGACTCTCACTGCAGTAACAGCATCTTACTGCAGGTTAAGAAAATCATGGAACCCTAGAGTAAAAGCCCAGTAGACCATTAAGCTTCCTAACATAAAAGAAAATACAGTACCTTCAATGCCCAAAACACAGTTCTTCACCTTATTATAAAGCAAATATCCAGAAGACAGTTCAGAAAAAAAAAAAACTATCAGCAGGCCATATATGGGCTAAGCCATCTGCATATTCAAAACAAAAAGCACACCGTTTTTTTCTGGCTACAAAATGAAGTTTTTGTTGCCAGAAGGCAGAAAGAAGAAAAACCTTGTATCACTGACTCAAAATCAGCAATTTCTTCTCTTGTTCTGAAAAGCTAAGACCATTTAATTATTTCTATACTTAGAGAAAGACTGCATAATTACAAGTTTATAAAGCTGGATCCTTACCAGGTTTTATCAGAGATGTTTGTTTGCAAGTTTCTTCTCAAATACCTGCATCTCTTTATGATTCGCTTGCAACGAAAGGTGCAACAGTGTGAAAAAAAATTAAGTATTAACCTACTGTCAATGCCATTTTCAACTGGCAAGCCCATTACCTGATCTTCAACAGTATTTCCTTAAGTCTAAAAATCTTCTGGCACAATCTCTGATTAGGCAACTCTTTGAAAGGAAAGCTTCAGGTAAGACAGCAAATTTCTGAAATGCAACACCAGTCAAAGTATTTTCCAAGGAGCACATCCTTCTGTAAAGGTGTTATTTAAAGGACATTTGGTCCACAAAGTAGAATTTGCTGTTTTCAACACCATGGACAAGATCTGTTACAGAGGCTGGGTGTTTTCGGAAGGAAATATAAATTCTTAAGCCTCTCAGCTATGAAATTTTCAGTATGAAGCTTTCACTGATGAAAACACTTGGGTATTAAAATTATAGTACGGTGTAATATCTTTGCTATTTAAACTTAAAACATTTCAATCTTATAGAGTAATTCATTTTCAGACAAGAATTTATAATTACAATTAACAGAGCCATAAGAGAGATAACTAATAGGAGGCTCAGATCTTTGATGCACACTGTCAAAGTAAGTTCTCAAGACTTTACACAAAGAAAAAGTTTCAACACCACCACAGACAATAGCAAAGCATTCCCAAATACTACTTTAAGTATAAAACCAGAAAACACTTCAGCTACTTCATGCTTCACAAATTTTACTCTCTAGTTCAAGAAGTTTGAGGCTTTCTTATTACTATTTCCTAAAAAAGAATGTGTCCAGCTGCCATTTCTAAAGAAATTCATTCAACACTGCATGTATCAACATGAGAGGAATAATAAAGAAGAGACTTAAGTACTGGGCACTAAGCTCAGTAATGTGTTTGAGTCAGTTGACACCAGAATGGCAAACCTAGAGCATATTCAACATCTGTATGAGCAGAGCAGTCAAAGGTATACAAGGGGAAGGGGAGATCAGCACAAACATGAACAGGCCCTGTGTTCCTGCAACTCAACTGCAACAGAAATAGCAAAGCTGCATCAACACCAAGCTAAGATATGAATTAGCCAGAATATTTTGTACACAGCATAGAATCTGCAGAATACAATTTACACAGACTGTCCAAGTGAAATCCAGAATCCGATCATACTTTCTCCTCTCACAAGAGAAAGGGCTCAGTATCAAAATGACCAGGCTATTTACAGATAGATGATGGATGGGAATTTGGAAGTATCTACTAGAGAGAGAAGGCGGCATTCCAAAAGTAATTGAAAAGTTAATTGAAATTTTTCACTCATATCACCCAGCTATTAGTATAAACATAATCAAGACAGGATATTCAGTGGAGACTTTCTCTAGCAGTTCTACTCAGCAGGAGCAGAACTGATGATAACCTGAACAGTGAAATTAGACAGATGCAAGGGAGAGGTAATCACTACTGCAACTTTCCAGCTCTAACTTCTTTGTTACAGAACCTATTAGTAAATCAGGCATGAAAGAGCCAACCTTTGAAAATGCATTGGTGCATTCAGTCTGGGCTGCAGACATAAAAATTCCACTTTCCCCCATGAATGGTGCACTTTCAACAGCTTTCTATAAATGCTCAGGCTCCAACTAAATACACATAAAATTCATTCATTTTACCCATTAAAATCTTATGTTAAAATGCAGTTTTTCTATTGTAACTTTTTTCCTAAAAATGAAACTAAGCATAACGATAGATGTTCTCAAACTAAATTGAACCTAAAGTGGACAAATAAGCGTTACTGTAAAACAGTTATCTCTTTCCAAAGCAGTCAGTGTTTTCTTTTATGTTTACGATCCCTGTAATTTTTTTTTCCACAGATTTATTTCCCTCATACAAAATAAGAGAGTTCACAAAAAGCAAGAATAAAACTTACCCCCATTATCTGTTCTCTTTAAAGCACCATCCTTATGAGGGCATAATTCACATCTCTAGGAAAAAAAGCAAAAATAAAATAAAAAAATGGAATGATCATAGAAGCATTGAAAAAGAAACCACACACATTAAAACTGTTATCTGATATTAAGGAAGCAACCATTCTTTAAAAGTGAATGGGTGTGTTTTCCCTTAACCTTTACTTGAATATTAATGCTAGTTTGTGAAAAATAAAGCTTTCTCCTCCAGATCTTGAAACTGTGACACACATTAAAGCTACTCGCAGTTCTACCTCCAAGATTTTATTCCTGGATTCCACACCCTGGAATTCTGGAGACAAGCCTCCAAAAACTATAGCATAGGGTAGACTTACATGCCAAGAAGCTTGGACAAAGTCCAAAAACTCCCTACTGCATTTCCTTCTCCTAGCATCTCTGTATTTTCCAAGGTGGTCAATCACAAAGAAGTGCCGTGGATATGATCAGCACAGATGCACATAACTATGGCTGACCACACAGTCTCTGCTGACTCCCACTTATCCTGAGAGACGAAAATCAACCTCATTTTCTGTCTCAGAAAAAGGAGGTGGGAAGTTGACATACCCCTACAACTGTAGCGAGACTGCATGTCTGGAAATAAGCAGTTTGATCACAGAATCACAGACTAAGC
>VZTA01007280.1:198630-276203 GCA_013398855.1 Mohoua ochrocephala | reverse complement strand
GGGGGATGCTGATAACCAGAGCTGAGGCATGACCAAACCCTCTGTTTTTTCCACTCAGAAGCAGAATCAATGAAGTCAGTGTTCTCTAATCAGGCCCTGATTATTACAAAATTTTTAAGACTTCATTGTCTTTGAGGCCTCTGCCTAAATTGATTAAAAATGGACAAAAAGGGAGAAGAGGAGGAGCAGAACAGTGAGATATCACAATCTTATTCGCTTTATTTCTCATGAAACCAGGTTAAAAAAAAAAAACAAACCACATGTAATGTATTCATTAGAGGAAAACAGAGAAGAAAAACATGCCATCATCATTGGACTAAATCCTGACATGCAGACTTAATATTCTTGTAAATAAAGTATAAAAGTCCCTTTTAAGTGAGTCATCAGGACGTCAACTGTCCAATCAGAATAATTAGGGGAACTCAGTGGCATTCCTTATTTTTGTTTTAATTCTATATGGGAGGTTGAAAAATCAAATCTATACATTTTGGTCAGAAAGAAGGTCTTCGTGGCTGTCTCATGAAGGAGGAACACACTTCTAGGTGTTTCATGAGAGGAACGATATACAATTACCAGTACAAAGGATGATACAAAATGCACCCAACTAGCAAGTGAAAGAATATCTAACTTAAGGCTTGAAATTAATAAATGAATAAATGGATTAATTAAATAAATGCAACAGCAAAAGCAACTTCTATCAGAACTAAATGATTATCAGACAAAAATGCAGGTCATTTTTATTTCAAGTTCCTAATTTCTTTTAACTATAAATACCATAGAATCCCTTAGCATACACACTTGCATGAGTAAGTGTTTAGGTAGATAACGCTTCTATAAATATAACAAATGTTTCTATAAATGCAACTGCATCCTGATGAAGAATAATTATTTTTCTATTTTCTCAGATCCTTCAGCAATTGATACTTGAATAAATGTGAGACAGCATCACTCTAATAAATGTCTGTAGGATATGCAGCCAGAGAGATGTAAAGGAGACAGATCGTGAATTATTTATCATTGTCACTGCTACAGCTTGTTTGCAAAAAAATAATGCTCGAGTGCCACCTGGGACATGGGACATTTGTCCTCCTAACTTGGTGGAATTTGATGCTACTGGTGGAAGGACCAGGACCTATCTCAGTGATAAACCATTGACGAGTCTTCCAGTGGTCTCCTATCTGGGTGTAAAAGGACATCCAACCTGCCTATGGTGCTGTTTTCAGAGCACTGTTTTATACCTTAAGTGCTTCTTCTAGAACCAGTTTTTGGGTAACTGCTGCTTTCTTCACAAGGGAACTTCACAAGGGAGCAATAGGAAACTTCTCAGTTTTATATCTTACACTCCAGTTGTTCACTCTCATTTTCTGCTACATTCAGTGGAGAGAAGCACTTTAGTGGTTGCTTGACTTATTTTAGACATCAAATTTAAGTTTGAAACAATAAGTTTAGAATAAATATGTCTCTCAAGATTGATTCTTGTTGGTTGTTTCCTGTTTGGTTTTTTTTCCCCTTGGACGGGGTACAGGTTGTACTTACAGCACTTAATTACTCTAATTTTAGGCATCGAATTTAAAGTTGAAATCAGTTTTGCCCAAACAGTACCTGTGTGGTCTGAACTGAGGTACATAAACTTTTGATTGCACTCAGAGATATCTAGAAGGAAAAGGCACATTTTGTAGATGCATTTATTGCAGCGAGCTACAGTAGTGTGGAAGCTGTCCTGGTCCAGGCAGAAGGAAGAGGCGATCTGAGGACACACAACATGCCAGCGGCTGCAGGTATGGTAGGCATAATTCCAATTACACCTGACACTGAAGCTGATGCCTTGATGGAATAACTACTGAAGGTTGCAGGAAGCTGCCAAGATTCATACATATGCATCAGGAACCCTATGGAAACATAGGAGAGCGGCAGCAGACTTCAGCTCAGGTCATTGGGTTACAATGACAATTTTTTTCTGTCTTCCAGTGTAGAAAAAATAATTAATCCTGCCCACTAATTATTGTCTTAAAAACGAATAGCTATAGCGCTCTTGTTTTGTATACTTTACTTCTAAAATTTGTTTGCATTATACATGTGTAGACAAAAAAGTCTATTACTGAATTTTCTGTTGAGATTCCCACCAGCTAAAGTGCACTAGGTTTATCAGTGATAGAGAGAAAGCAGGCTGCGATGGCGACAGAAGCAGCTTGGAAGAACTGAAAGACCATCTCACTGGCTTGTGAAGAGATGTGCATCACCTTGAGAAGCAGCTCATTTTTGAGCTGAAGGGAACAGCTCAAAGCCAAAAAGGTGTGCAAGGCAGCTGTAAAGTCTGCTATTATTTCCCCTCGCTGTACTTGTCCTAAATAGAGTACATGGTTTCTTAGCCCTGCCTTTCAGACCGGTAAGCTCATTTCCCTGGGAGGTACAAGTTTGCCCAGTAGACTGGCAGCTTCAAAGGAGATCCTTCTGAAGGTAAGGTGCTGGTGGAATCCCAGTTGTCTCCCATGAGGAAGCACCTAGCCCCCACCCAGGAGCACCAGCAGAGCACCTGGTCTGCTCCCCTGAGGTCAGAGGGCAATCAGGCCAGGAGGGGAGAGCATGCCATGGGCAGGGTGGCAGGGCTGCCCTCGGCAGGCAGCAGGGAGTGTGAGGACAGCTGAGGTCATCACAGTAAACTCACTGCCTCCACCACACACAGCCACCAGGAGAGGAGCAACTCTCAGTTTATGTACATGGCCTTGTAATTTCCTGTAGTTAACTGAGGAAACTCAGATTCTATTTTGCTGGTTACTGCACATGTACATGAATGCAAAGATGGCCGTGGATGGAAGACCTTAAATCATATCTGCATATCAAGCAAAGATGTGAATTCTGAGGTCAAGGGAAATATGTTTCCCTGACTGATCCTTTCTATTCACGGCTCTGGCTTTGTGCTTACTTTTCATGGCAGGAGCAAGGGGTGAGTGCAGCAGATTATGTGTGTCTTTCCTGTTGGGGGGAGAAGGTGGCTGACAGATAACAATTCTCTGATTTATTAATTCTATTCACCAGCCTCCTCCCTCCCACAGTGTTCCTGCAAAAACGTCCTTTATTTCTTTTTTTACCACTAGATGGTAGTAGCAGGTAGAGACTTGCTTTTTTTTTTTTTTTTCCTTTCCCTCTCTTTCTCTCTGCCCTTTGTTTACACTCTGTGATTAGCTTTAGGACTCCGGTTCTAGTAAAAGGTTTATTGTTTTCTCTGAATGATCAAATGATTATGCAAATATTAAAGATTTGAAATGTTTTCAAAATAACCATTTTCTTCCTTTACTACAGCCCCGCTCCCCACACACCCTTGCTGAATGCAGTGTGGGTGCAGATCGGAGGCAGCAACTATTATGATCAGAAAGAAGCCTCACTTGCCTACAAAATCCCACTGAAGATTTTCCTATGTACTATTAATTACACTCAGCCTTTTCAGTAGTTGCTTCTTTATGGGTAGTAAAGGGTACGAGCAGCTGTTCTGCGGTCTACCGAAGCACCCCTGTGCTCTCCTTCAGTCTGCCTTGCCTTTCTTTCCCCACTTCCTGGGCTTGGGTGGGAAGAGGCATTCCCAGCCCTGGCAGTTCTGCAGAGGGATGCCTGCCATCTGGCTGGGACGAGGACAGAGCCAGGCAAGAGGGCAGCTACGTTTCCTGACATTGTCGGCCTTGGAAAATTTTTAGGAGAAGAGTGACTTCCCCATGACTCCAAATCATCTGTTTTGATTTTTATATAGGACACATTTTTGCTCTGCAGATGCGGCCAACAATTATTAAAATATTGTCTTAAATTAGTGCAAGCTGTGCCAAGCCCTCTTTAACAGTTCATCAGTGTGTTCTGTATCAAATCTCTTTTGCACAACCGTATTAGAAAGGAGAGAAAATGCAGTCAGTGCAGCTGTCATTAGATCATATCAAATATTATCCTTGGCTACTGATAAAGTAACACAAAAGCATCATTTAGCAAGTGCTTGATGACTAAAGTATGGATTTTAAGACTGCATTTCTCTATAGAAATTTGTTATAAATGGATGAGTACAAATTAAGGACCACACCTAATGAGTTCTGTATATACCCTCCCTGTCCCTCAGGTACATGCTCTTACACATTTTACTGCATTTATGTGACCCTTATGTGACCCCAAGGAGGACCCTTATGCCAAAGGGCAGGTCAGTTTACTGAGAGCTATATTTGCTTTTTAAATGGAAGGCACCAAACTGCAATAATGATAACTGAAGGAAGAGCCATCCTTTCATTCAGTGAGAAATAAACCTCTTGTAATTTTCTCAATAAGCCTGTCTCACAAACATCAAATTCTACACAGATAAAAGTGCCTGTTTAGCAGGCTGTTCAAGACTAAGTTCAGAAGGGTATTTTCATCCTTTTTACATAAAACACAAACCAAAATAACACCCAAGCAAAACAAAACAGAAAACATATTCCTACATCTATTAGTATTAGTCTGGATTAAAGCTTCTATTTTCCCTATGGCTACCTTTGCTTTTGTAAGGTAATAGAGACATACATCTTTCCTCTTTCGTACTGACTCCTTTCTGCCTCTTCTCCCTTTCTGCCACAGCAGAGGAACACTTGAAAAAATAATTAAAACTAAGAGGCAGATCCTCAGGTGCTGAAAATCAAAATTGCTCCAATGAACTCGAGTTATGCAAATTTTTATTAGCTGCAAAATTGGCCCCACTGGATTTTAATTGCACTTCAACATCTGATGTACCTTTTGATAGCAAAAGTAGGCAGTCCTAAGCAACCCTTTAATTTTCACTAGAGGAAGGTTTAACGCTCAGTAAAGCATTTTTCAGCTAGAATTTCTCCTTTCAATTCATAAGTACATGCATACTCTGCTCTGTAACTTCAATACTTCATATTCATTTCCAGGTACCTGGTCCAATTATAAAATGTTCATAGAAATGACTGCATTAATAAAGAAAACCTCTATCAGAAGAGAAATATGTTCTTATAGTTAAATCATTTGCGCTGGCATCAGGCATTTTGGACCACCTTCCTGCTCTCCCACAGGCCTTTTGCTGCAGCAAGCCAGCTAGAAATTCCTCCTCCAGCCTAACCACAGGCGCTTAGCAAAGTCCCCAAATTGAGAACATTGTAGCCCTGCACTCCAGCGTGCTCTGTGCTCACATGAGATGTCTGCTTCTGCTCATGAAAGGCAGGGTGGAACCCCAGCAATGACGGCTCAAAAAACTTAGCTGGGTAAATACCTAAAGTTAGGTGTGGCTATTACTACTCACGAATATTTTAAGCCAATACTGCAGTCCCACTTTCCCTGCCCCCTGGCACTCACCAGCCCCTGCTCCTCCCCTTCTCATGTGCCTGCACAAGGAGTCAGGATTTGCCCGATGAAGAGAACTGGTGGACAGGTTTGGACTAAAACTGATGTTGCAAAAAACAAGGATTCCTACCACCCAGCCCCACTGTCACCCAAAACAGGGAGATCTCACCCATACTGCTTGCTGGGATGAGTCTCCCAAGCCACGGCCAGACACAGTGTTAGAAGATGCTGGCAAAAGTAAGCTGGGGCAGCCTAGCCTGAGCCTGTTCAGTTTATTAGTGTAGACAGAGCACTGTGAGAGAGAGAGAAATATCTCCTAATGGTGCATCAGTGCCAGGTTCATGAAGTGGAGACAGGAATACCTAATTTACCTAAAAATATGCTGTCTTGTCTAATTAGCTTTGTGCAGCCTCTAATACCATCAGGGCACCATTGGACAAAAAAGTAAAACACCCACAAAAAAGTAAAACATTCTCCCACATCTCCCAAATGGCTCTGAGGCTCTTCTTTGAGCCAAGATATTGTGTTTTAACTCAGTTCAGTAGAAACCTGGTTTCGTAACAACACTGTATTTTACAACTGGGTTGGTAGTTTTAGCCTCATCTGTCCCTGTGGTGGTGAACTCCCGGCTTGGACTCTCTCTGCATGGATACAGCACTCGCTCTCCTCTCGCCACCAGCCCCACAGCTGCAATGAGCTCGCCGTCTTACCCACCCAAGACAGAATGACACCACAGGCAACTCAACCTCCAAACCCCACCAGGCAGCGAAACATTGCAGACACCTGCAGATTTTCTGCTCAGCTAGGAAAAGATCAGATGTTAAATTGTTTCTAAAGCCATGTTTTTCAGAACATTTTGTTCCATGGTGCATGTGGATATTTTCACTTCTTGTCCCAAAGTGGATGGAAATTCCAACTTTTGTTCAGCCCTTGCTGCAGCTTCTGGCTCCTGCTATGATAAAAGCAAACCAATTACAGTAAAATAAGAATAGCTTTTAACAAACTGTTCCATAGATGCCTTGTACAACAGTCACAGTATTTTAAAATTAAGCCCTTTTTTTCCCAGAAAACAGAAGATTTCCTCACATAAGATGGCTAGTTCCAATTAGTTGTGTCACATTTTGTGTGTGCTATGTATTTCTTCTTTGCCTGACTCATGACAGGACTTCCAATGTGTAATATACAGTACATTCTGCTCTCAGCTACTCTGGTGCAATCACATTGATTTCAGGGGCTGTGCTGAGCTCTGAATTCTGTTCCCACAACTGCATGTTTGCACACTCTGCAGTCAGACTTGCTCTCTGTTACACTCCTTCGGGACACAATTTCAAGAATGAGTCAAGAGGCTTTAAAAGTACAGTCATGGTTGTTGTTCAACAATAGCTTTCTCCTGACAATAGCAATAACTAATCTGGGCTTTTCACTCTCACTGACATTGTGACCACTTCTGTATTTTCTTCTGTTGTTTTTGGGTTTTTTTCTTTACAAGAGAGATAACTATGGAACACAAAGAACATTTTTTAAAATAAATTTCTGGAAAGGTTATTATACCATGCAGTGTTATTGCACGGAGTGCTTTAAAATTGGCAGCTAGGCTATGCCGGGATCAGGCTGCTCTGCTGCTTGTTTGCTAATGATTTTGCAATATAGAAAGCACTGCCTAAAGGATAATGGAGACAATGAATGAATGTGTTCTTGAGAGAAAAACTCTTCATTTCACATGGCATATGAGAAGGTGTACCTCCTAAGAGTCTAGACTGGCTATAGCTTCGTAATTCACAGAATTGTCCCAGCTGTGAGTTAGAGACTAGGGCCATCTCATTTTGGATTTCAGCAGTGGAAGCAGACACCCCAGCTGCAGAATCAGACTATCCTGAAACTACTAGAGAAACCTTGTCCCAATTCCAAACAAACAATGATTGCTCTGGCGCACAAGTTGATGTCTGTGCAATGCTGGAATAGGATAAACCACAAGAGCACAGGGAAGTGTGTAATCAATTTGGTACTGGCCAGTGAACTGCTGGAAGTTTGCAATAAGATCTTATCATGGGGGATGATGCTGGATGAGATAAGGAATATAACTTACAGTCAGTGAAATTAAACTTTTTGGTTGTTGTGGGTATGGCCAGGATTTTCCCTGAGGAAGGAGGGGCCAAAAATGCCAGAGGCAAAAGGTGTTTCACCTCGTGCCTGGAAGGCATGTGGTCTTCATTGATACTCATGTGGGAAGCAAAGGCAAAACATATAATGCCAGGGTATTGAGGAAGCCTGGCATTTATAAGCTGGGACAAATAGGAACTAATTTTCATCTTGAAACTGTTGTTATCAATGAGGTATTAGTGCCAACAGCTGTTCTGGAGGACTGACTTTGGCTTTATATGTCTTAGAAGAAGAAGTTTAGGTTAAATACAACGCAGTTTCCAGAGTACAGTGGAGAGCACATTTAGTGGGTTAAATGGAGTATGCATTTACATTGTAGACATTAACTAAAAGAGCCTTTGGATACCACTGTGACAAATATCATCCAGACTGTAGCACTCTGCGATAGAACTGCAGGGGGAAATTTAAGCACTTTTATAAGAAAGAATCTAGGAAGAATCACAGGGTTTTTCAACCGGTCGCACACCCAGAAAACTGTGGCATTCAATACTGAGACAAATTCAGAGCTAGCACAGAGGAGATCACATCTTCCTCCAAAACCAATACTCCAACAGCGTGATAATGGGGAGAGCAACTCACGAAAGTGTGCAATACATTATTGGTTAAGTGGAATGGGAGTCCTAATACAATCATTTAAAAAAGAAACAGTTATTCCATATGTCCTGTTAAATAATGGATTGGTGGGTTATTTTGTAAACACTTTGTAAAGATACTTGTACTGCATGAATGCTGTGAATGCACAGGGAAAGAGCTGTTATTATCACAGGATGGGTAGGGAGGGCTGCTCTTAGTATTTGAGCATGAAAGTGTATTTTCTGAATTCCAACTCTCAGCCTTGCCTTTTGTCTTGATCTTTAGATGTAGAGGGGACTAGCATAACCAATTTCAATCAGCATCTGTGTCTGAGAGTTGTATGAGGCATCCCATGTAAAGTCTAGATGATTTGTATATTTTGAAATTTAGTTTTTACATTCTCATACTCTTTATCGTATTCATTTATTTAATGATAGCTTCAAAATCATTACTGTGGAGAGGAACACGCATAATCAAGAGTGGATGAGCCCTACAAGTAAGGAAATATAAGGATCTGAAAAATATCCATATGCCAGTAATGGATATTATAATCTCTTTCCTATCTGTTACTGCCCGTGGAAAAATGATTGTGGAGAAAGGAAAGGACTTCTTGTTTTAAGATATTCAGATGAATCTGTTTGCACTGAGCTCAGTAGAGGGTCCAGAGTTGATGACTGAGGAATTATTTCAGGAATTACCTTCTGTGATCAGGAAAAAAGAGACTAATCCTACATGAATAACACCGGAATCGATAGTGGCAGAATGTCCCTTACACACTCCACCCTTCTCCAGACTTCTCAGTTTTTCTGCTGGCACAGGTTTTCCTTAGTGGATGCATACTGACTTATGCCTCATTTTTTCTTTCAGATCTTGACTGTTCTCAGAATATTTAAATCAGAACATTTTAAGCCTAATATTAGCCAAGCAAGAAATACCAGACCTCTGGAACCCCCTCCCAGGGAGCAGTCAAAATGAGGAAGACTGGTTAAAGCTACTGCCTGAACAATTTGGCACTTATCACCATTGCACATTATTTTAGCTGACATGCTCTTAAAATCTGGCCAGTGCTTTTACAGCAAAGGCATAAACCCCAGCAATGACTGATGTACCCACTCACTGAAATCAATTATATAAAAAATCATGCTCAGGCTGTGAAAATAATTCTATAATCATTGTAAAGATTGCAAAAGTCTGCTTAGGAAACAGTCAGGATTGAATGTTGAGGAGTTTTTTTCTCTCTCCGCCTATCATTCTGAACATATGAGATCAGAAGGATGTAGCTGGAAGTAGGAGACAGAAAATTAATTTTGAAAAGTCACTTTATATTCTCTGCTCTTAACTGAAACTAAGCACACTCCAGAAGTATTCTGTTTCTTGTAGCAGTAAATGTATTGGACAAAGCCCAGAAAATTATTCCCAAATACATTTGTATTTACGCTATATGGACTTAAAGGTAGCAATAAATAGGATAGATGGTCTTGATGAATTGTGGATGTATTTCAAGTACATGCATTCCCCTGTCTGGGTCCGAGTGACATTCCCAGATCTGCCCCTATGTAAGTCTTCCATTTTTTTAAAGTCATCTATTATATCAGCTTTTTTATTATGTCTGAGTCTCATTGATTGCAGCTGATCCATGATAGCACTACTCAGAACCTGGGATTCCTCCCTGAGATCATCTCCTTGTCTGTGTTAAATTACACTTTTGAAAAGTGGAGTGGGGGGAGAAAAAGCCTATGTGCTGTGAGTGCTGAGTAGGGCACGTTGCAAAAGCACTAGCTGTGAATTCTGTGCTCACCCTAGGGCATTTGTATTCCACAGGCTTGAACTACACACAGTGCTCGACTGCAATTCTGGTGTACTTTCCTGGATAAATTCTTCACGTGCCAGTAAGTTATCTTTAAACTGTCATAGCAGGGATAAGCTGTGTCTAGTCTGTGGTTCAAATGTTGAATAGAGTTTTCTCTCTGCAACCATCCTGAAGTCAAAGAACTGAAAAATAACAGTGGATAGAACAAAAAAGGAACAGAATGTAAATTTAGGAAGTCTCAAAAATAGCAGTGGTGACCTGTTTGGACCAAGGCCAGGTACATGCTGACCATGAAGAATAAAAACTTGCTGATGATCTTTAGTAGTAACACCTGGATAAAGTAGCTGATTGTGGATGCACCTAGTTGCAATCATGTCCAGAAAGAGGAGGAGAGGAAGGGCATCTTTATGAACCTGAACACAGAGATAGCCCATTCTGCTGTCATCCAAAACCACTCATCCAGAGACAATGCTCAAGCACTGCTATTGATGGGCCCCGTCTTGCTCACAGAGATATCCTCACTAGCTCCAATTATCATCAAATCTGACCTGCTGGATTATCAGTGAACCTTTTTATTTCTTGCATGAAGCTGGAAATAGAAATGTTAATGATCATCAAGATTATTTGCAGTGGAAGAAAGATGCAAACATTATCAGGTAAATGGAGTGTGATTAAGATTATCAGGAAAACAGAATGAAATAGCAATTGATGTGGTTAAGCTCTTGAAAGTTCCCGATTTGCTTAACTAATAAATTCTTTGCAAAAAGAAAAAAATTTAGCAAGAGAAGCTACAGGTAAAAGCTGAAACTTAAAAAGTTGAAAAATGGAGAAAATGGTGTTTCCATTGTAAGATAGCAGTGGTAGCCAAGGAAAATAGAATGTGGTGATGTAAGAAATGTCCACAGCGCAAGAAGAGATCACAGAAGATCATGTAAGAGAAGTTTCGGTGCAGGAAAGGGTAGAGAGGCCACAGCACAGGGAGGTCAGGCCTGCATACATGAAAGCTGATAAATGGTAATTCAGTTTAAGGGTTGTACACCACGTGTTTGATTAACTGAGACATGAAGAGAAGCAAGGAGAAAAAGCAAGGTCAAAGGTGCAAGAGATCTTGGGGCATGTCTGAGACTATCTTTCATTGTCTTTTGATATGAGAGAACAGTGGATCATGATCGCCTTTAGGAAGGAGGGAGGCTGAGAACTGAGAATAGAAAGTCTTACTGAATTAAGACTTCCATGAAGGAAGCAGAGAGAACAGACCAAGGAAAACAGGCAATGTTTTCAATTCTTCACTAGCAGCTCCAGGAGGAGACAGTCATATGACACAAAAGGGTTTTAGTTTGATAATGTCACATTGGAAGCCTTGTAGGACTAGAACTAAAGTCTCTTAATGGTATGAGGATATCATAACCACAAAATCATTCATCTTCTGCTCTATTCTACAGTTTCATCACCACAAACTACCATGAATAATTCAGGAAGCACTTTGACACTGGTCTCATTAATAAGACATATAATCACAGAGATGTTTAAATAATGATGTAGAAAAGGCAGAAGAACTAATAAATATCTAATTTCATAAGAAGTCAAAGAAGAACTTCCCAGCCCATCTCTAGTAAAGAAGGATGTTTAACTGAGTGCCTCTGAGGTGTGGACACTAGAGAACAAATGGGTTAGGTTAATTTTTAATAAATATCAAATTACTAAGGAAATTCAGGAAGACCAAACAGTGCTAATGTTAAGTCAATGTTCAAAAAAGGTTGGTGCGTTGGCTGATAGGGCTTTCAGCATTGAGTCAGCCTGCGCCCAATAACAGAAAAACTGGTAAAAGATGGAATCCATAGCAAGAGATAGGGAAATAATTTCAAGATGTTAAAACAGTCTGGTCAAACATAATCTCATTTTTTTGTACTACAAATTTGTCTGATAAAAGATGTGTAGCAGAGGTTTTTAAGGTATTTGCCTTAGAATCACATGACAATCTGATTAAACAAGTAGTTCTGAGAGCTAACAAAACCTGGCTTTCTAGGGAATTGTGTCTCTCTTGGTTAATTGACTGTTCAACAGTATTACACTTAGATTTTCTGTTTACTCTGCATATATCAACAGAGGGCTATTACTTCTTGCTGCAGGGTATTTCAAAATGACAAACATTCTGTCATCTGTAACTACAGGAACTACCCAATGGATTCAGAAATTATTGAGAGTGATATTTGAACTCTAGTAATATTTTCCTACACATATCTACTTTTATGAAACATATTTATCTTTAGGATATTTATCTTTCCGCAAATGTGCTTGAAAATGACAAACAACCTCAAAAAATATTGGGGCAGAAGAAAGCAAAAATAGGCACCTTGCTTCCATTGGAAAAAGAGTATCATGAGCACTGCAAAATCCTTATCGACAGCAGTTGGAAACCATCTGACAGATTTCAGGAAGCAGTGATCAGTGAAAAATCATAAACTAATAACAGTATTTCGAAAGAAACCTCTCAGATGTGAGTAGTAGAAAATAGCCAGCTATTCTACATGTTGAAAAAACAGTAACAAGCATAAGGAAGTCATGGAAGACATTTATAAGGCGGACCATTAAAACCACATTTTAGGAAAACCGAGTTCAAGCTCCAAAAGCTTGGAACGAGAAAGCAATTGGTATCATGGAACTGAGAGGTGTACCCTGGAAAGCAAATAACTTCAAGAAGGGTTTAGAGATGCCTGTGAAGAAGGGAAGGGGGCTTATTCCATTATGGGTAATGCTAGAAGAGAAGTGGTTTATATCCACACAAGGAAGGACCAACAAGCTTTTAAACCAGACACAGCTAACAGGCTCCAGCACATGGCTGTAAGTATGTTTATACTGGGCTCCCTAACTGCTTGTCTTAGGAAAGAAGCGGCTTCGGAAGTCAGAAAAGGCCCCTGAAATCCAAAATTTTTAACTTTCTCCTAGCAACGTTGTGCCAGGGTCTGTTCTTTGACATGAATTGCCATGCTCTAGCCATGGCCATACTATTTGGCTGTTCTAACTGCAGGGCAGCATAGCCACATTCAACCTCCCTCTTGGGCAAGGCCTCCGACTCGGGAGGTAGCTAAACCCCGAATGCCCAAACTGCATCAGGAATTGCTCCAGCCTTTCAACTGAGGCCGTCTGGGGCCATGTCTTTACATTTTGTTTTTTGCTCAGTGACTCAGAAGTCACCGTGGCGAGCCCTGTGCCGAGGTCTGTGTACAGAGAGCTCTGTACAGTAATTTACCCTCCCAGAAACACCGTACCCACACTGCAAACAGCTGCAAACAGCTGTAACAGTTTTTTCCTTGAGAAGCCAGTCAGACACCATGGAACAGGGTTCCCCTAAGCCGTTGATGATGTATCTTGTGGCATGCCCTGCAGCCCACAGCTCCCATGCTGACTGTATCAATCCATGAGCCACTTGCAGCATCCCCACCACTCCCACTTTTCTCCATGCCCACACATTAGGCTTTCTACAATGAAAGCCAGAGTGTGCTGAGACTCTTCACCCCAAACTCTCATAGGGCACAAAATGTGGACGATTTAGCCTAGAGAGGCAAAGTTCACCTCAAAGCATCCTAATTTCAGAGTGCTTTATTGAGAAATGTGGAATTTTTCCCATTTTTGCTATCTACTAAGTGTAAGAAAAAAAAGTCATGTTGCAATTTCTGAGATAGACAGAGAATTAACGCACAACATGACATGCTACATATTCCTCATCATGGCAGAAATCTCTGTGTATTTCTCTATCATGCAGGAAGAAGTATTTTCTGGAACCTAGAGTTCATTCAATCAGTCTTTCACAGATCTTATTTCCAATCCTCAAATAAGTATTAAATTCTATCCACCTTTTTGTGCTTGCATCTTCATAGCTAATGGAATCCTAAGACATCATCTAATCAATATTCACTTATTTAATATATTCACAGGAGTAGAGTGCCATAAAAAATGGAAGATTTTTTCTTTTATCCATTTAATATAATTTACTATCTGTGTATAATGTATGTTATTAAAGCACTATAATCTTAAATCTGATTATTCAGCAGACCAATGAAAGGCATATCTACATTCCAGAACTACATCTCTGACAATTTCAATTTTTCAGCAGTTTTCATTGCAATGTGAGTGCTGTTCAGATGAAGATTGAATAAAAGGGCTTTTTCACCTTCTCATCTTATTTCCACCTAGAAAATATTTTAACAAGTTTTTCTTTAAAAATACTATCTCATATTTGAGAATAAATATATCATACTTCAGCTTAAAAAATGAAACTTTGGAAAACAACATTTGATAAACAACTGGATATCATCCTTTACATGGCTAAATAAATAATTCTAGCATAGAATTTTAGCAAATGTTAGCATATCTGTCACCTTTCATTTATCCTATGATCACCAGTCATGTTATCAGCAAATTTTATGGCCCACTAATCCTTTAGCATAAAATGTAATTATAGTATCCATTATTAGGTATCTGATAATATGAATGGGTTTATGGGAATAACTGTGAAAATATCTGTTAGAATTGATAGTAATGGGTAAAATTTTCTGCCTTTCTAATATTCCACACCTTCTTTGAAATCAGAGAAAATCCTCTATGTAATTTTAGGATCCAGAATTTGCTTGTATTCTGTTTATGCAGGGTGCTATTGTTGTGACTTTTCTAAACTCTGACAATCCCTAAAATCACCAGAACACTAAGTCACTAACATATTCCAGATGAATGAGGTTTATTGAAAACAAAATATTGATATATAAAAACCATCAGATTTCCTCCTTTTATGCCAAATATGACATGCGGAAGTCTTATCATCCTA
Organism: Mohoua ochrocephala; assembly: GCA_013398855.1. Taxonomy (NCBI): domain Eukaryota; kingdom Metazoa; phylum Chordata; class Aves; order Passeriformes; family Acanthizidae; genus Mohoua; species Mohoua ochrocephala. The sequence goes on along the minus strand of VZTA01007280.1, from coordinate 261,531 downwards.
CTTACTCTGTAGTTAAGGTTTCACATTCATCTCACCTCCTTAATTAATAGGAGTTGGAAAATCCACTAGTAACTTTAGTTTCTTAGCTCATTACAGAGGCTTTTGGATAAAACTTAAGCACAATTCACTGGAATACAATGGCACATCCGTTGTTATTTGTTAAATATTGCCTTAAATTACTTAAATGCTAACAAATTAAAATAGAATGCTACATCTGTGCATAACTCCAGTTTGTAGCACGTGGCAAGATATGTTTTTTGAGCCATTTGATTCCCAAGCTCAGCATCTCTGTTACTTTATTCAATTCTTTTTAGCTTCTAGCATCAGCAGTGCTAAGAAGCATTATTGCTTATGCTTCGTAAGTGTACTACACATTCATAGTAATGTTTTATATGACATTCTCAACAATATATCTCAAGTTAATAGGAGTTTCTTAACTGGCAGATATGGTCTTTGAGTTCGGTTCTTAACCAATAAAAAATTCTTGCAACCATCATTCTGAAATTTCTGAAGTCTTCCCTCACTTCTTTCCATAGAAACAAGTCCCAGATCTATAAGAAATGTCAGGAATGTTCCAGTCAGTCCCTTATAATTTTTCAGTCACTGCTGTAACATACAAATACACTACTGAAAGCAGTTTTACTAGCCAAGAAAATTGCATACTTGAACTGCGTTTCAATTGTGGTTTAGGTTACAAATATATTAATAGTTTATTGGATTAATATCCAATTTATGGTAAATTGGGTGCCTTGTAGAATAAGGGCAGAAGTGCACAGCCAGAGGAAGCAAAGGGTCAGCATAATCACAAACTCAGCAGTGTTAATAATGAAAAATAAAAGACTACATGTTAGAGAAATAACAGGATCCTTAACTTAATCTCGTATTCTAATGTTGCAGGATGTGCCCTTCCTGACACCTTTGAATTCAAACAATGTATATGAAGGAAATGCAAAGCATTTGCAAGATGTGTGATGACACATCCTTAAAGACTTTTATTTTTTTACCAAATAATTTTGTTACCAGATTGTTTTATTTGTGAATTCCTGGCTTTGACAGATGTGTACAGCAGACTTCTGGGTGACTTGGAGCCATGGTTCCACTGAATTTAATGAGCTCTGCTCATGTACCCAGAGGGTTTGCCCTCATGCTTTAAGTGGGTTTGGCATATAAATGAGCAGCCACTTCTTAAAGACTTTTGGAGGCTGAACAAGAAGTTCTGCTTTTGAAAATCTGTAAGCAACTGTGGTACTGACAGAGAAGTTTGTTTACTGGTGAGGCGGTGAAAAAAGAGTACAGTGGAGGACAGAAGCGTAAGAGTAAAATAAAATTACAGGCCTTTAAAGGAAAGATCTAAAACTTTAAAAAGACCAGGACAGATCCAGAAAGGAGATAACTCCTGTTCTTGGCTAACTTAGCTGGACTGGGACAACTTTGGAGGTTTTCCAAGGTGCAGTTGAATCAAAAAAGAACTGGGGTGATTAGAACTAAATTGCCTCTCTTAAATATTAGTCACAGTGGCCTGGTAACAAACGCTGGTTCCCACTGACCTCACCCACTGACCAATAGCAAGGTCAGTATAATTTTTTTTATTGCTTACAAACACCACCAGATCAAGAACAAAAGTCCGGTTTTACTGAAATCTGACATGAAAAGCCTGTTCCTTTCATGTAGATAAGCCTTCTCTGTCTGTCCAAACAAAACTACTGCCGAGAGTACACGCTGATGACACCTCAAAGAGCAGTGAAGAGCAGTAAAAGTTCTGGCAAAAACAACAAACTGAATGAGTGAAAAGAANAAGAGTAAAATAAAATTACAGGCCTTTAAAGGAAAGATTTAAAACTTTAAAAAGACCAGGACAGATCCAGAAAGGAGATAACTCCTGTTCTTGGCTAACTTAGCTGGACTGGGACAACTTTGGAGGTTTTCCAAGGTGCAGTTGAATCAAAAAAGAACTGGGGTGATTAGAACTAAATTGCCTCTCTTAAATATTAGTCACAGTGGCCTGGTAACAAACACTGGTTCCCACTGACCTCACCCACTGACCAATAGCAAGGTCAGTATAATTTTTTTTATTGCTTACAAACATCACCAGATCAAGAACAAAAGTTCAGTTCTACTGAAATCTGACGTGAAAAACCTGTTCCTTTCATGTAGGTAAGCCTTCTCTGTCTGTCCAAACAAAACTACTGCCGAGAGTACACGCTGATGACACCTCAAAGAGCAGTGAAGAGCAGTAAAAGTTCTGGCAAAAACAACAAACTGAATGAGTGAAAAGAATGAGAAGGAAGGAAGGAAGGAAGGAAGGAAGGAAGGAAGGAAGGAAGGAAGGAAGGAAGGAAGGAGGGACATGGACTAAACCCCCATTTTAGGTGAGTGAGAGCTACTCATCTAAGCAAGTATTTGCAGAATCAGCATGATCAGGAACTAAAGTTTTGTTTCTAACTTCTTCAAGTACAAATGGATCACCTGAATTTACTAAATCAGAAAACCTTCACATGCATATATTCATAGTTTTGGGATCTTAACTGGGTATCTTTTGGGGGTTTTTTTCATGATAGCAAATAATTAACTGAACAAATGGTGAAATTAAAATATGATCTGTCTTATGTATGTTTGTTAGTTTTCTAAGGAAGGCCAGGATTTTAAAATTTTATATAGACATTATGTTTGCTTGGACAGTTTATTTTTTTTTATTCATATGCTGTGTTTGCTCTGCTTTTTCATTCAGTTAGTTTTGAAGGGGTTTGATGCAAATAGGCTGCCTCAGGAGACAGTCTTCCAGAATTTTTTCTTTTTTGGCCTTTATTTCTAAAAAATATTTTTCCTTATGCATTCATGCAAGGGAATAATTAATTCTGTGTACTGTTGCTGACCTGCAAGTGCCTGCAAGCCCTAGTTAAAACAACAAAAGGACCTACATTGCATGAGGTGCTGTACAAATACAAACTAAAATGATGAAATTTGCCTGGCAGATTTCATGCATTAACTAACAAGACGATTCATATATATTCATTCCCACTGCTTTTCCTCCATGGAAGATGAAGCACCTCACAGGAAGGCAAAACATGTTATCTCTATTTGGAAAGGAACGAAACTTAAGTGGATAGTCAATGAACCTGAGCAATTTTGTGCAGCAGGTCAGTGGTGAAACTGTGACTAGAGCCAGAGCTATACTGAGCTATGTGTGATCCTCCATTTCTTTTAGCTCATGAGATGCATCAGGTCTGAGGGCTTTATCTTTTATTGCAGTATTCCCCACACCCCCAGATTCTTCTCTTCCATGTCCACCTTAGTGAGCTGAATCCTTTCTTATATTGTGCTGAACGTTCTAGAGCTGGGCTGGGCAGTGGCTCCTGCCCAGCAGGGAGGCTCAGACACCACTGGCATCTCCCCTGGATCAGTCCCACACTCTCCCATAGTGCTGCGACTCCCAGGGGCCCACAGCCAGTCTTCTGGATCTCAGCATAAACCAGGCCCACGGAAGGGAATTCTGAGTTGGTTTCCTTGGTGAAGAACCAGCTGCAGGGGAAGGATGCGTGTCAGGGGCCCGGCCAGCACAGGGCAGCGGGGTCCATCATCCAGGGAGGGTTCGCTCCCTCCTGAGCCCCTTGAGAGAGGCCCCTCGAGGTGCCCCAGGTGTAGGCTCCTCAGGCCAGTGGCTAGCCAGCCCCACACTGCCCTGCCCAGGGCTCCACTTCCTCGGACTTCTCAAGGACACAGGCAACAGCTGCGGGTTTTTATGCCAGTCCCACACCAAGCTGCCTTTGCTGCGTGGGATCTTAATTCCGCATGCCTGGCTTTGGCTGCCAAGGTGGCATGAAGGGCCTTTAGGCAACTGTGAGAGCGGCCCTCCCAGTATTTTGCCTGTTTAAATAAAGTCTTCCTCTGCCACATTATTTCCAGCTGGTGAAGCTGCTCACTGCACAACTTTGATGGATGCTTCATTGTGAGAAAGGATGAACAAATCCCTGACCCCATGAAGTGTAGAGCCCTGACCTAACACAGGACAATGAGCTGGGGGTTGGAGAGGTCTGTCAGGGTTGGGTATCTGCCCCTCATGTACCTTCACAGTTGCTTCCTCCTCCTTTCCAGAGGAGTCTGGTTGGGAGGCTTGCATGCTTGCAGATTCACTGACCTACCTCTGCTCCCAAGTTCACGTTTCTCCTTTATCAGAGTTTTCCAAACTCTCTGCAGTGCGATTTGGGGACGCTGACCTTCCGCCCCATGTGCTGCAACACAATCAGGAGTTTCTGCGGCATGATCAACACTGGGGAGTTTTATACTTGCCCTTGCATTATTTTTCTTCCTGTAAACATACTTATTTTACTTTCTTGTATCCCTCTATTTGTATTCCCCACTAATTCTCCTTCCAGAAGGAAATCTGTTTATAATATGAGCTGTCAGATGTCATTAGGTATTATCAGGAAACGATGTTGCTATGTTTTAAGAGCATGCATATTTCAGGGCACAGAGATCCATAATGTTTGCATATTTAATACATATTTGCATTTATGAATCTCCATGCCTTTTGGAGCTTTGCCAGTTGAGGAACTGCCTGACTGTGGTGACAAAGTAGGCAACCAGAAAGAAAATGGTTCACTGTCTCATTTGGTATAATAAAGCTCATTGTTAGCTGTTGTTTCTAAAACCATGACATTGATACAAGCACAACTGGAACTCATCTGCCGTTGTGCTTAAAATAGTTAATGTTCTCTGCATATCAAGTGGTTTTTAGTTGAACTTAACAATAAAATAATATTAATAAGCACTGTGACTTGTTGCAATAATATTGATACCTGTTGTTCCTTGGTAAAGCAGAATTACTTGAATTACACATTAAAAATATCTCAAAACACATTTGGGAGTCAGCAGTGTAAAATATGGAATGGGTCTTTATTGGTTATCCAAGGTAGACAGTTTACAATTTTGCTACTAAAATCAGTTGTTATTTTGTTCTTGACCACAGAAATCAATTTTTCACAGTGTTGGACACATTTCTTAATGTAATATAAATCCCTGTGTGCTTGTATGCACTCACACATGAAAAAAAGGGGCATATACAAAGAAAAGGAGCCTTGTACAGAGGCAGGAGATCTCTCATGCCTTCTGTATTTTCTCTTTGACCTTAGGGATAAAAGTTGATGTGGGTCAGTTTCTTTCCTTATCTGTAAAACAGTGATTTAAATATGCGCCTGTCTTACAGAAACGTTGTTTACGGTAAGTTGTTTCCTCTGGCAGTAAACTGCCTGACACATACTGATGGATAGTTATTTTGTGCACTACCCCTTAGAGAAGGCTATCCATATGAAATCTAGTCAGTTAGGAGTGCTCTTTCACAGCAGGGATTCTCTGACTTCCATTGCACTAGGTGTGATGCCCTTGAAAGGGATAATTTCGCTCCTGTACTGGGGCTTACACACCTGGTTGCATCATCAGGTCTGGAAAGTGACCTTACTTTAAAACTAACCTGGCCAAACTCAAGAACAGAAAAACACTTTTGTCTAGATCGCTTTCCCAGTCTTGCGTTAATGCTGGCAGAAGGAAGTAGACAGAAACTTGCAGACTGGGACAGAAGGGAAGGCAAGAGTGCTCATGGTTTTGCAATAATATGTGGATTTAGTCTGTCTTAAGCTGACCATGAAACTTCACCTTAAGGCAAGTATGTTATGGCAGTTTACGTACTGCAAACGTCTCGTCAGCTGAAGACTCCCTGATCACTTTTCTTACACTTGCAATTACACTGCTGTTTTCTGCTGGCTCCTTTCCCTCTCTGTGCTGCTGTATAAAACACACATGCAAGCACTACCAGTGCAGATGACTGCACAGAACAGCCATCCACAGCAGATTCAGCGCGTTCAGAAGTACAAAATGCATATTGCATTTCAGGTTGGCTGTGAGAGCGCAGAAGAAAAAACCATTTTGCTTTTCATGTCCAGTTTAAACAGATGGTGATAATTTAAATACAACAGTAAATCATGATTTACATCTGACTTAAGAAAGAGTATGATAGACTTTTTTAAGAAATAAGATACTGTGTTAGCATGTCTGGGCTGTAACAAGCATGTTCATTTAGTGTTTATGTTGTAGTTTTACAGGAAAGCTTGCCCGGCTGGGGCCCTGTGGGATAGATCATAAATAACCCCAAAGGGTTTACAAGCTCAAGAATGTGCAGCAAAACAGACAAGCAAGCATTCAAGGGCTGGTGAAAATGTGTGCAAGGTAACAAAGACACACAGGCAGGCACAACTCTCATTCGGTCAGAAACAGCAAAAATGGACACACACACCAGCAGTGCCTTCGTTACAAGTGAACTGCACAGGGATTCACCTGTGGCCACATCAGGAGAACTTCACCTGTGAGACCTGTGAGCACCAGGTGGCCAGTGTGGAGGTTTCGATGGAGTTTAGTGGGTCATCATGCCTGGGAGCACCATCGGTGGGCTGGAGCAGCCGACCTCAATTTACATGAATCCCCCATGTGGTGAAATTGCTCTTATGGTGTAGGTGGAAGACATTGGAAAGCCACTAATATGTCTGTGTTCTGGGATTGGGGTTTTTATTAAGATCTTGAAGATTACATATTTCATCTGGTTTCTGTTTTATTTTTATTCAAACATTACCTAATACTGCAATAAGAATGCATAGTAAGCTTCAACCACGTGCTGCTTTTTGCATAGAATAATCCATAGCTCCAACTTGCATGAAATTTCCTCCCACAGCCATGGAAATCGCTGTTTCCAGGACAGGGTCAAAATTAAGGTGAAAAAAAGGGTGTTCTGGTGGTGATTCATAGCCCAAGCTCTGGGAGGCTTCTCCTACAAGTCTTTGTGGTATTGCTGTTTTCAAAGGCTGAACTGCAACAATTTTAACAAATTGTTCCACTCTGTGGAGAGGGTTGCTATGGAAATGAACAGGGCTAACATCTCTGAGAACCCTACTAAGAGCACTACGCGAGGGGGGGAATTTAAGAAAGTAGAGCATGTAGGGGATTAACATCTTGCTCTAAATCTGTTCACTGTTCCTGTGGGCTTCAGAACTTGGCCCACTGGATAGAGATTTTTTTTGCAAGTCCATTCTGCAGAAATTTAGCGCAAATTGAATTAAACAAGATGAGAGCAAATGATTTTGAAAGTGATCTCTGGGAGTAAGCTTGTTTAGACATAAACATCTTTATTGAATTATTTTTTGTTAATAATGTCTAGCAGAAAGATGTGATTATAATGGAACTGAAAAGGTTATTGAAGCATAACACTTTACATGGTTTTTTGGGATAGTTACAGTTTGCTCAAAACCTGAAGCAACTGTGGTGTTCAGAGCATTTGGATGGGAAAATATTGCTATGGCAACAAATTACTTTTATATTCACATAAAGCAAAAATAGATCTCTCTCTCCCTTTGTGGGAAGCACATATTTTAAAGTGCATGAAAGATTAAAGGTGATAGGCAGAAACAGCTGCATGAATATATTTTCATTTTTCTTCTCTTGGTTTATACATATTTCTGTATAAATCTGAAATGCAGAAATAATTTGCAGCTAGAAGCATTTCGCAGTGAAAAAGTAGAAACAGTTTAGAAAAGGGAACAAAAGTATAATGCAGTCAGAACTTCTAATTGAAGTGTAGCAGCATCAGCATTTAATTGATTAAAACAAAATATTCTCAGTGTCGTTTAAAAAGGAGGGAGAGAATCCTCTCCCTTCTGCATGTACCCAGGAAACAGAAATCGCTTTGTGTCCGCAACTTAAGACAAGAGACAATGATTTTTATTTTTCTTTAGTCAGGCACCCTGTCAAGCTCAAGGAATAGACCTGGTGGCAAGGTTACTGATGCTTCATTTTAGCCGTGGCTGTGTTTGGGGTTTTTTTATTTAGAAGGCGTGCAGCTTTTCCTTTGGTGTGGTGAAGAGCTCCTGGTACATCTATATGCCATGGTGCGCACCATCTGCAGAGGAACTATAATATGTCTGCATTGATATGTCAGGTCTATCCTGAGGTTCCCTCTCAATTATTCTGAACCACGTGAGCTGTCTTACACCATCTGTATCTCTCTTCATAATGCACAGCAGAGCAGCCCACATTTTGTGCTTCTTAGCCTCAAAATAGGGGCCTCCTCGCAAGCGGTGTGTGAATTTTTTGGCTCATTTTCCAGCTGGTCTCTTCATGTGGAGAGCAGAGAGAGGCACTGAAGGTCAGAAGTGAGAAATATGAGGGAGACTGTGGTCCAGACACTTACTGACCTCTCATTCTCAAATCTTCAGCCTAAGCAGAGCAAACTGAAGGATGAGACAGTCAAGGGGTAAATCAGGATGAGTTGGAAGCACGGTAGTTCCAAACTGGATGTTTTAGGGCAAATATGGATGTTTATGGTATAGATAGACTTGCAGGCCTAGATTTGAGGGTCACTTTAAATTTGACCCAAAGTACCAAACAATTCAAAGGGCCTCCCACCCCTTCTGTTAATGTCCAGTGCAAATGAGTGCCTGTAAAGATTTCAAGTGACCACTACACTGAAATTCATATTGGCCCTGTTATGAAAGTTTCAGAGACGACATTTAAGAGTGAGGAAGGGAAGGCTCAAGATGCAATGGATGTAGAAAAGGAAATGGAAGAATCAGTTGGTTATTCCGAATCTCTGCAACACCTCATAAGCTGTTTCTGTAGTGCTTAATAGGAGAGTTCTACAGAGCCATTTGAGGCAAACTGGCTCTCATCCAGATTACTTGTTCTTTATCTAGTACACTGACTTCTCAAGCGGTGCTTTTGAGGCCCAAAGACGTAATTGCTATTTTGTGAGTCTTTTCCTTTTCAGCTTGGATTGCCTGAAATAACGTGATACCTGTGTTGCAGCTTTCTGCAGTTCTGTGTGCACGGTGTGACACAGTGACATGTGTCAGGACAGTTTGAGGAGCTGAAACTGGGATTGTTGTAAGCCACTCTGGGTACAGTTACACCTCTACAGCCTGCTGCAGACAGTCCCTGGAGTGAGCTGTCCCCTAAGCTGTCCCTGTATGTCTTTGAGCGCTCCTGACTCACCCAAAACAAGCTCTAAAAGTCAAGTAACAGAAGTGAGAAGAGATGCAGTTTTTAGCTTGGTCTCTGGCTCACTTCAGAGCTTTGCTGGCAAAATTTTGAGTATGCTTGCAATCATGCACAAATCCTGGCTGTTCATCAGGAGTAGACCGGGAACTGCTTCAGTGGAAGCATGGGTCCAGCCATCCAGTATAGATGGGTAGGAGGGTTTTGCACGGCTGCTCTCTCTCTCTTGGCTATCATGTGTTGGCTATCTGCTGGCTTCAGTGCCAGCATGGGCTCAAGCACATTTGATTTACTGCTGTTGGCTGCAGAAGTAATGCTACTAGATGTGGTGTCACAGTACTATGGTTAGAATAGCCCAAATAGAGAGTTGTATCCTATTTTAAAAAAATCTCTGTGGCTAGTTTACCCTGGGTTTGGAGAGAAAATGAGTTTGAATGGGTTCTAAAATGAGACCAGGTCTGGACAGAATTTCAGCAGTTATGTTTTCTGGGAACACTGTCAGAAAATATGTGTTGGACTCTATCCACAGTTACACTGCTTTGAGCACATGAACTACATATTTTAAAATTTGGGTGTACCCATACCATCCAAAATTACTGCGTTGACACACCCTCAATTACACTGCTGCAAGCTTCTGTGCATCAAAGGAGCAGAAGTGGGCTAGACATATTTTTATACATGCAACCCAGAAAGAGACGTCATGTTATCCTTCCTTAATATGGTCCTCAGAACTGTAAGACTCTTGGCTTCTGCATATTACCCCTATTTTATTTTTGCGTGTGTATGTGTGTGCAGCTGAATTTCTGCTCTCTGTACCCTGGGTTTTGTTGTGCTCATAGATGCCAAATGCAAATTTGGTCATCAGTTTTGAATAAACAGCAAAGGTCTTGCATACTTCACTATGCCCCATAGCCTTTTTCTGATGAGGAATTGCATGCATTTCTTTTGAATTTTTGTGTGGCTTTTCTGCCTATGAAGAAAGATAGCAGAAACCACGCAGTGGGACAGAGAGTGCACACATAAAACTTAAAATATGTCTGAAGTAATTCGTCCTGTTCTGCAAGGAGAAGTGGGTCAGAATGAGGTACAAATCTACCCTAATCTAATCTTAGTTGTTTATTTACTTGTTCCTGTCCTCGTATTCTCTCGCCATCCTTACTGTGCAGTTTTCTGGAGTCATTCCTCTTCTGCTTGGCATTGAGCTTTACTTAAGAATGAATAGAGTTGGATGTGGCTGTTTTGCCTCTTGTCCACATGCACTCCAAATGAAGATGAGACTAGAATATTTTGGTTAAACTGGAGCATGGTTACACAGGGACTTTCTCACTGCTGGGATCTCTGCCAATGAGAAGTCAAACACTGGAGGTATTCAAAGGTAGTGATTTTTCCTATTATGTCAACGAAAGTCCAGTGACTGATTATTGCAGACCTTGCCATATATTACCTCTCACATAACATTAATAATACACCTGTACGTGATAAGTCTTCTTCTCCAGTAGGCATAAGTCAGTATGGTGGAAAACAAGGGAATTCTGGAAAAAGGCTGTGTCTTCCACAGTCATTTTTGCCTCTGTTGTTGGTGTAATCTAACAGAACTGCTGCACAAGTGGTTTTTGTTGAGTTTTGCTTAAGCAAGTTCTAGCAGAACAATGAACAAAGGGGTTTGGGGATTTATACATTCTGTTATAAATACAGTGGCATTTCCATGACCCTGTTTAGAAGAGTAAAGCTTCTATTTGTCTCCTGCTGATTCTGTCAACATTCACACAGTAAGTTCAGTAGAAATCCCTCAGGTATTCAAGTGTCAGACCACAAAGTCATTTCTGCCTTTTAAAGAAAATACTGTGTTTCAAGGAACTGGGACTTTTGGGAATATGCCTCTGAAGTGGAGACTGCATGCAGGAATGTAGATGTAAAGAACTGAAGGGCTGGGCACAGAACTGAAAAACAAGCAAAATAATGAGACAAAATATATATTTATATACCTTCCAAGTTTAGTTACCTTGCTGAAAATGTACAGCAGCTCCAAAACCTACGGAATTTCCTGGAATAGCTCAGATTAAAATGTGTGCCTGCCTGAAGATCAAATGAACTGAAGTAAACAAAGAGAGAAGAGTTAGGAAGGAAAAATATATGGGGTCATGAATTTTTCCTTCCCAGTTTTCACAAATATTAATCCTTAGGATCAATTCAGACCCACTTACACAAAGTCAATTATTACAGAATCCAATTACTTATTTCATTTCCTGGTTTCCAAAGGATGCATGGCTCATGAAACTGTGTTGCACTGTCTTCTTTCCCCAGTAATTTCTTAAAGTGCTGTCTGATTTTAACCAAAGGGGCAGACAGGTACCAGGTTCCCAGGTACCGTGTTCCAACATGCATGTGGAACTCCGTGCGGTGAGGGAAAAGAAATCCAGAACCACCCTAAAACCAGCAGTTGTAACTGAGCCTTTTATCATTTGGCACCTTCATGTGTTTTCTGCCCACCAAGGCCTGGATATAGATGTGTGTGATGCAGCGTATGTGATGCAGTGGGACAAGTATACCACTGAAATGATGAGGTTCATATGAAATAGAAAATGGAAAGCTGCTTTTTACCCACACAGATAATAGCTGAAGGGCAAAAGGGGAGTGTGAGGTAAGCATGGTGCAGTACTGGTGCCTGTGGTACAGTTCAGGCACAGCTTACTGCCTGCTGAAGTGACCTTGGGGTTTATAGGCATAACGGCACAGACTAATGGCAGAAAGAGTCTGAAAGATGGAAATCATTCCTACTTATACCATAGAGAGGAATTTTATTCTGTTGTCTAGAATTGGTGCTCAACAGAGGAACAGCAGAGGAGAAGGCCAGGATGGAGTAAGCTGCATTTCCTTTCCCCTAGGCTCTAGAAGATTTGCAGTATTTCACAGCCTGAAATCTGCTGAAACCTGCCTTGTGACCCTAAAAGGAATTTTTCTCAGCCTGGGATTGGCAAAATACAGCACATTCTGTCCACAATCCTTCCCTGCTTTCGTAGATAACAGTTTGCCCTACAAGGGCTTTTGGTATTGTTAAAGTACTGACCAAGACAATCTGTGACGAGAAGGATTATTTCTCAAATTAGGATTTGGATTTGGTTGTGTGGGATAAATTCTTATCATTGCATAATGAGAACAGTACTCATATTGATTCTGCATAATTTTTTTTTCATGCTACCTGTACAACTTGAAGTAGCAACTCTAACACTCTTGGGTTTTCATTCATGTAATTGAGAAGACAGGAAGTTTCTCTCTCTTTCAAAATACTTTTTTTAAGATTTTTTTCCTATCCTCATCCTATTGAAAAGGTGTATATAAACCGAATTTCTTTCTCCAATTGGCTTAACTTTTGGAAGCTGATATTAATTGCAATTTCACACCCTTCAGTGATTCTTTTTGTGTCTCTGCAAAGGGGACACACGATTTTAAAGCTTCCTGTGAAAAAGCCTATGATAGGATATCATCTGGAGATGAAAGTCCAGATTTTAAATCCCATTGCAGCAGAATATTTGTCAGACCTTGCTTGTTGCCAGCGTTGAAATGCATGTAATTTCCTGCAAGGGAGAGTTTTGGAATGTGAGGTCACAGCAGTAATGAAGGAAATTTGTATGGTGGTTGAGCCGATAGTAGGAGTGAGAGAACTCTGCATTGTAAAGTCAACACAATGCCAGCATTAGTATTCAGATGAAATTTAGGCTTCAGTGAAGAGGCTGTCATGCACTCAGTTTGTTGAGATAAAACCTCACTGTGTTCGTGCATGCTGTGAATGGTTCTGCAGCATTTCAGAGGTAAAGTACCAGTACTTTTTGGAGCATCAGCACTGCTCATCCTTGATGTGGGGTGACCTCTTCTCCGGCAGGATAGTTTTAGGTTGTTGGTCCCTGTCTACACAGACTCCTGCCTGTGTAGTCCAAAGATAACAGAGCACTGTTTAACTGATTTTGGGTGAATGGTATGAATTTTTTTTTAAATCCTTTTTCAAAAAGACTTTATAGCAGAGCACTGCATAAAATCAGAGGCTAAAATGAATTTTACTTGGCCTGCTAGCATTAGTAGTCATTGTTGCATAGTTACAGCAGCACTTTTGGGGTGCTTAGAATGCTGGGCCATGGACTGGCTCCCTGTTGTGCAAAGCAATGGTAAGCTATGAACAAAAGAGCTTACAGTTCACCTCTGTAGTCTTTTGCACGCAAACGTGAATGGCCATGCTCCAGGAACTGGGTTTTTCCTTGGCACAGTGCTGTGCCCAAGGAAGGAAAACTGTACTAGCTCAGCTAATTCAGTTATTCAATTTCCAGTACAATTGGATTACCCTTGTATAACTGCATCAGCACGAATATTTTATAACTCACATCAGCAGAGAGCAGTGTGCTCATGCCCACCATGAAGGGGGCCTGGCGGGGATTCAAGAAACAGCACAGAGTTTCTGTCAGGCAGGGTAGCAAAGGAAACGGGGAGAAAATTTTGGGTCAGCAGCAGTCTCAGACAGCAGCCTAAACACTGCCTAGTATTTTGTGGTGTCAGGATGGATTCTGTACTAATTTCCCACCCTTCATTTGGCATATTGCATGTCAGGGAGACAGGAATAAGGCTGGGAAGTCACTTCATACTCTCTGCAGTCCCCTGCTGCCTCCTTTTGATTCAGTGTCTTTGTACATCAGCCTGCTCAAGCAGACGGGCCCCAGGCAAGCTTCGAAGGGAGCAGGGTATAAAAAAAGATGGGCTTACGTCTGCACAGAAGGAATTCCTTCATAGCAATGGCCATGTTCTACAGTAGGAAGATGGGAAATTTCTCAAAAAAAAAAAAAAAAAAGCTTGTTTGCAATGATTTCAACCAAGTGTCTGAGCTGGAGCTCAGGGTGTTCTCATTTTGCTTTTGCTGTATGGAGGGATTCTACCGAGCTTAGAGAGGCAGTGAAAAATAACCTCTGATCAACAGGTATGTTCGCTGTGATGTGTGCTCTCAGGTCCTCCTGCACCATCGTCCACCTGGAATTCACAGCATCTGCTTTGCTTCTGGGAGAAGCACAGTTCACAAAAACTTGCCAAGTAGTAGAGGGTGGTAAAATGAAAACTAGAATACGTCCAGCTGTGAAAGACTGTGTTTCTCTAGTGTGTTAATGTTCTCGGAAAGTACTTTCAATTTAGTGTGGAAAGAAGAACAAATGGACACAGTTCTACCCTTCTGAAAAGGTTTGATAAAAGTTTTTAAAGGACTTCGAGTAAACTTAGAAAGCACCGAGTGATAGATGAAGGCTTGTCATACACTAAAAACAGACTAGCTCACAGGAAAAAATGTATGCAGTAATAAACTGTGCACCCTGGGCTGCAGAAGAGCTCATGATGTGTTGTCCTGTGAGCTGAAGTAATGGTAAATGTATTCATAGGTTAAATAGCCCGTAGGCAAATATGCTAGTGGCATTTTTAGACTTAAGTGTAACCTGTCAGATAAGTAATTGGATGACAAGGCAAACTAAGCACTTCCATTAAAATTTTAACCTATATTTTAAATAGTTGAGTAGTTTGGAGAATTGTCTCTTTAGTTCATGTTTGTACAGCAGCCAAATCCTCAGGACACAAGAGTCAAGGAGCTGGTGGGTTTTTTGGCTGCTAAGACTGAGTCAGCATGTACCTGGTCTTCCTGTAACTTGCCAAAACAGTGAGATTTGTCTGGTTGGTTTATTTTGCGAGGGTTTGGACCTGACCACATGCAGACAACCTGCTTTAGCCCTCTCCAGAATCACACAAGTGATGGGAAGCAGCAAACTGCAGGAGCACAGGGCAGGAGATGGGAGTGGGGGAAGAACAAGTTATCTGGAAAATGGTTAGATTTCTTTCTTTGTAAATATTCTAAATTTAACAGCTGGGCAACAGCTTTCTCCTTATTGATGTGACAAGCCTATTGCCTGGCCAACATTGATTGATTTGGAGGACAATTATTTTCTCATTGGCATCAATGCGATGTGACTAGGGCCCCAAATAATTCTGTGTAGGATTGGTGTCACAGCAGACTTAATAAAGCTGGCGTTTATATTTCCAGGAAGAATAGAACAGCAAGATACAGAGGATGCTATACAGTAAAAAGTCACATAGAACAGGTAGAAACAAGAACAAAAAGTATGTCATAAAATACAGTAGAAGTAGCCCACTTTTGTAGAAAGGTAGTGAATATTTTTTAAACAGGGAAAACACCATTTAAGGTGAAAAAAAAGGCTAATGTAAAATTAGTAACATTAATTTTAAACAAATAAAACATTTTTTTTAATTTTGAAAGCATACCTAATGCATACATGCTAATATATACATCGGTAAGCATACTCTGTGACATTTACCATATGGCTGCCTTTTGTAGTTGTTCATGGGTTTTTTCAAACTGGAGGGAAGGACATGGAGCAATCCCAAATTGATTCCAAGTAGGGTAATTATAGAGATTGTCACTTCCAGAAACTCAGGAGACCAGAGACATTCTTCCCCTCCCTCCTGTGGGGCTGTCATGGTATCACCTACAGATTTCCTCGCAGGTTTCGGGCGTGTGCTGCCATCAGAACCAGACCTCCAGGCAGGAGGCACCTTTGGCTCCTGCCAGTGAAGCACTTGCTCTGTGTCTAGGATAGAACTGGGGACTGCAGAAATGTTTATGAGCCATTACTGACATGATATGATCTAAATTAATCTTATTTTATCTGTTCCAGTTAATGATGCTTTAAAATTTGGTAGTCAGTAGAGAATAACTACACTTCTAAGAATTCTCAATTTTCCAAATGCATAACTTATAGTTTGTAATTAAAAGAAAGGCACTTTTACTTTCTATGAAATAATTTTTTGGGTCTCCCAAGATATGAATTATACTGAAAGACAGAACATCTTATAATTAGCACCAATTTACATGCATACTAGTGCTCTGTGCTAGTGGAATCAAATCCATTCATCCATGTGTCTCAGAATCTTTACTGCTAAGAGATAATTGAGGTTTTTCTAAAATATAGCTAAAAGGGAGGGGTGAAAAAGGTGTCTTTGTTCCATCTTTTTCACTTATGGCCCTGTAAATTTGTCTGCCTCCATCGCGAGTTGGTTCTGCAGCTGCTTCATTCAGCGATGTCTGTGCCCCTTTATGCAACCTTGACCCTGCCAAGGTCATTCTTGCTGTGGAAGTTCACTTGAGCAGTAAGAGACAAAGGCACAGGCAGGTTGCATTTGCCCAAGCCATGAGGGTGGGGCCAAGCATCTTGCTGGAAACCCTTCTGCAGCAAGGCCAAGCTCCCTTCTCCCCAGAGTCCTTCAAAGAGAAGTGAGAACACTTAAAATGACTTACAGATCTGAAACATCTATATTCTATTATTACAAAAATATCTTTTTCATGTCTTGCCATAGTTCACCAAGAGTTTCATCTCCTGAGTGGACTCTGAAAGTTTTATTGATTTGTCAAGCTCTTATAGGTCATACTATCAAATGTATCCATCTTTTATAAATATTTTCAATTGTCCTGGTTTCATCTAAGAGCTACAGTGGGAGACAATTCTTCTGAAGAGCATGAATGATTGTTCTAATATGGGACATATATTTCAGATTCTAGGCAGGTTTAATATCTGTCTAAGCAGCAAAGGTTTTTCCCTTCCCTTGGAAACTTGGATTGATGACATCCTGCGTGGAGCAGATGTTTTGACATTGAACTTCTCTGGTGATTTTGCCACTCAAGAAGCTATAGGCCACTTTATTCACCAGCTGGTCATTATTCTATTGTCTTTTCTTGTTCCAATGAAGACAGAAATGTGGAGAAAAAGTTATGAGATATTTTCTTTTTCTATGTTTTCCTTCAATTTCAGAATGTAATGCTACTGAATTTTTGGCACCCTATATCCTATATCATTCCTCAGGCCAAGGACACTGAGTAGGACAGATTGCACAAGCAGGAGAATTGATATTCTTTGTCATCAGCTATAGTTCTGCTGGGGACATTGAAATTTCCCTTTGGCTTCAGAATGACCTTCTTTATTTTGACTTTTAAAACCATATTTATTCCAGAATGAATTTCCTGCAGCAGACTGTGTTTTTCTCACGTCTTTATATTGTTTTATGTAAAGAGGCTGGGGAATTGGCAGCGAGTTCACTCATGAGAAATAAATTGCTAATAACTCCTATTATTTTTTTTCTCTTTCCTGGTGTGAAGCTTGTTTTGTTTAGTGATTTGTATATAAAAACTGTTTTAGAAAATTCTTCTGACTTTAAAACTTTAATGTTTAGGATTCTATACTGCAAGGTGACTTGTAACTTTTTACCTTCATACATTAACAAATATATTTTTTACAGATCACACCACTTTCATCTGTTTATGAGGGCTACTTTGTGACCTTGTTTGTTTGGATTTTAGGCTAAATTGTGCCAACATCACTGAATTGGATGGAAAGGAACAGCGACCACTTTCTAGGTTTTATGCCAATGTAAAACTATTTCGTGTTCTGCTAATATGGCTGAGAGATTTTGGCTGTTCTCTGTGACAGGAGCATATTGTCCTCTACTAATGAGAAAACTCAGTATGGAGGTATTAAAGTGCCTTTGTGCATTAGTGGACACACAGACACGCAAAGACAATGTCCTCTGGCAGAGGAGTGTCATGCCATAACGTCCTGGTTCTGGATAGGACAGGGTTAATTTTTGCAGTAGCCAGGAGGGTCATGGCCAGGATCCGGAGGTTCTCTATCACCTTAAGTCATTTTCTGGGGATGGGGGACAGGGTTCCTTCCAAGCATGGTGGAGGAAGTGGTCGGGTATTATTGGGGTTGAGCACTTGTGTGAATCATTCATTTCTTGTACCCTCTGTCATTTGTATTGTTGCTGTTACTGTTTGTTCTCTTATTTCATTGCTGTTTCCAGTAAATTGCTCTTATCTCAACACATGATCTTTACCCTTTGTGCCTCCAATCCCCTTTCCAAGATGGCCCAGCAGGAGGAGGAGTGAGCGAGCAGCACGCGCTTTGGAGTGTTTAAACGGGAACACTAAATTGGGGAGTACCCTTTCTAAACCACGACAGCCTTTATCCACTGCCGGTGGTGGGTGTCAGCCATCTAACCCTGTTTCTTCTTGCTTTTGGCTGAAGCTGCTTGGGACAACAGAGATAAAAAGTTTTCCAAAGACAGCAAGTGTCGATTGAAACAGTGTTAGAAAAAAATTATGTAAAAGAAAAGTAGAATGTGAAACCAAACGATGGTATTCGCTAGCATAGAAAGCGAGCAGGTAACTAGGTAGTGTTGGAACCACAAGAACAATGCAGCTGCTCCTGAAGTGAGTTCTTATGGAATGAATGACCATGGCTGGTTGAACTTGGCCAAATGGGACTATATAGACTGAAGAGTTAACAGATGATGATATGGAACTTCGCCACTGGAATGGTTTTGGGGGAAAAATAATAAGATAAAGACATGGAGGACTCTTCGGGCAATAGCTGGAGAATCTGATTCTTTCTGGGCTGCCTAGAGATTTTGGAAATCTGATGTACTACTGGTAGGCCGGGTCTTTAAGAAATGCAAATAGCGGATTTATTTCTTCCAATTGTGATGCAGAAAACAGAGCTCTGTCTTCCCACAGTTCCCTGTCCTCCATTTTATCCTGCGCTTCATTCACCATGATATCTCATTCCACTTCCACCACCCACCATTTCTCCACAACAGCAGCCAAGGCCAGGGCTCCTTCATTTTGCCTGAGTTACAAATCTCTCACACATTGAGGCTTTCATGGACTGGAATTCAGTCCGTTTCTTGGCTGAGAATTGCAGGGCTCTCACCAGAAGAGAAGGGACACCCTGAGTTAAGCCCAGGCTTCTACTGAAAAGAATCCTGTAAGCTCACTGAGCAAAACATGGTCTTTACCTTAGGCTTAGCCTCAATTGCATGCCAGAGGATAGAATTTGCTAGGATATTCACAGTCCCCAGTCTGAGTCTTTGGTGACCTCACATTTAATTTTCACTGCTCTCACTATGTTTTTTTAGTACTTTGGCAAGATGAGATCAGTCTGCAGAGCCATCTTGCCCTGACTGATATGCAGCAACACACGGAGGGGTGGATGCACAGGTCATGTCAGTCAGCAACTGGTAGAGTTCCATCAGTTTAAGATTTGGCCTAGAGCATTTTGGCTAATATCTTTTACTATATCCATATCCTGGATATAACTGCTGCTCACTGAACCATTTTAGAACATCTATAAACCTGAGGAGTATGGCAAGTGCACTGGTGGCTTAATTACAAATGCATTCGGTGCCAGGTTGTGAATCCAGTCATGCTGGTATGAAGCCAGAGTAATCCCGTTGATGTCATTGAAGGAGTTACTTTGGCACTACATTATCGTGACACGGATCAAGCCTTAGCTCACAAGTGGCTCCATACTGCTTCGAAATTTTTATGGATTCCCTTTTATCTTGCCTGTTCTCTCTGTATCATGTTTGTTTGGTTTGGCTTAGGATAATACTTCAGGATTTATTCACAGCCCTTCTGTTTTTTGGTCTTAAGTAAGTTGTGGGGGGGTTTATTTTGTTCTGAAATTAAAAGGAAATAGCAAACAAGCTGCCATTCTTTCTCTTGTATGCAGTAGCAGACAAGAGCTCCTCTTCTTTGGATTTCTGAGGGGTTTTTAAAATTTTATCTTCTTTAAGATGAAAGGTGAGCATCATTCTGTCTGTTTTCATCCCAGAAAGAAGAACCTGGGGCTGTGCAAACTATTCTTTGCAGACAGGTTAAATTCTGGAGGTCTGTGAGACTGGGGCCTTGTAACTGCTGTACTGTCAGAAGCAATTCTGGCCAGAGACATCGCAGCTTTGTATTCAGCATAATTAAATCAACCATTTGGAATTGTTTGTAAGTAAGGAACAAAACAATAGGCATTGAAGCCTTATTATTGAAAGCAGCTGCAGGAGAGGAAGTTCTGTAGCCAGGGGCTGTTTAGTAAATCCTGCTTGGGATATTTTAGTTTAAATTCTCATGATCCTTTCTGTGAGGCAGGAAGCTATTTTGCACTGTCTCCTACCTTTTTGGTCCTTATTCTTCCCCCAAGTGTTAAATCCAGGAAAAAAATTTAGCATTATCAGAAGATCCACTGCAATCCCACAGCTATCTCTGAGAAGAGATCAGGTTGTATATATTGCCCCTGTAATTTTGATGAACTGAGCATTGTAAAACCAGCAAGGGGAGGCTGCAGCTGGAATTCATTGCGGAAACTCTCGCCAGCTTCAGTGGGATTTGGATGTACATATTTCAGTGGGCTGTAGTTGTTTACAATGAAATCCTTCCTGCTTAGCTGGGGCACCGGTACGCCAACCACTTCCACGTTACTGCTCTGAGGTGGGGAGAGCAAGGAGGAAGCGGGAGTGGGTCAGGCGGCTCAATAGAACTGCACAGTTCAGTGTCAGTGGGGAAAACTCGATTGTCCTGTTTAAATTCAGTGCCTTTGCATTTCCACTGACTGCACAGAGCCTGTGGATTCCTTCCATGTTAACACTGCATTGCTTGATACACTTCTCTAATGGGAGCCTCCATTCTGCTTAAATCCAGTATTTGGCTGTCTGAGTGGAAAGAAAGCCAGAAGGAAATCTGAGGTATCTTCATCTCCCTGGGATCCACTGCAGGCCCTTCTCCTGAGCAGACCTCAGGGCAATGTGAAATGTCAGTTCCCCACTTCGGTGGAGCAATCACAGCACTTCTCAGAGCACTTCATCAAAGAGATGATGGCTTCACTCAGCCTCTCTGCTTTGCAGTGTCTAATAATAAGTTGGTAGGATATCCTGCGTGAAAACACCAGGCCTTTTGAAAATTCAGTTGCCTCCATACTGCTAATTAAAAGGTGAGGTACTGACCCCTAGCCCCTAGGCCAACATTGCTCTTTACCCCCTTCCTCATGGGCCTCCTCTTTATAGCAGTAAGACTTGGGGAAAACCAGTCAGAGCACAGGGAGTGAGCCAACAGCTACGCAGTGTGGGTGTACCTGAGGTTTGTGTCTGTCATGCTAAAGGGAAAAGGTCATGGGAGTAGTTCCTGACCCACAGGTCAAGTGGCAGTCTGGCTTGTGTCCATGCTGCTTTGGGCTAAGCTTCTCTTGAACAGGTTGGCCACATGCACACCGCATTAGCCAGCAGCTGATTCCTGAGCGATGCTTCCTTGACCACATGCTGTGATGATACTTCCACATGTTCTTTCAGTCCAGAGGGGGATCTTATTAATGTATATAAACATAAGATAAGAGAGGCAGACACTTCTCAAAAAACCTACTTGGCCACAAGAAACATCTTTTTACTGTAAGAGTGATGAATACTTGAAGAGGTTGCCCAGAGGTGTTGTGGAGTCTCCATCTTTAGAGATACTCAAAACCTGCCTGACCACAGTCCTGGGCTGCTACACAGCTCTCCCCACACTGCATCCACTCACACACATGTATCTTCTTCAGGATTTCTGTAGAATCCAAATTTTAGCACCTTTTTTTTTTTTTTCACAGGGGCCCTAGTATGTTGGACAACTGCTTTTTTATCCCTGCCCTTACACAGATTACCCACCTCTTCCCAGACTTTGTCTGTGAATGGTTTTGCTGTATTTATGCATGCAATTTTCTTTTCTCTCACTGTCTCACCTGCAGCCTCATAGCCATTCTGTCATTTTGGGTTTCTGGCTGCCTTTTCAGAGGTGTGTTTTTTGGCATGCACTGTGCAAGCACATGCAGTAGTGCAGCATATGCAGTGGTAGGGAGAGATGCTCCTGGAAGTTCAGAATGGCTCCTCTAAGCTGGGAAGCTGTATCATTTCTAAATGGATGTGATGTTTTAATGATAGCCTAAACTAATGTGAAATCAGGTTATTGGCTTTTGTTTCAGGGCCTGATGATGCCTCCACACCTGCTTTGATGTTTCTTTTTCCCTTTTTTTTCAGGCTCTGCAATTAAAAGAAAGTGGGAATAGAGGTGGAGAAAGGAGAAGCTTGTTAAATGATCGTAAATCAAAAGTTAAGAAATTAACTATTACGGTGCCAAAACTGCAGCTGTCAGTAACACAATTAAGTACACCGTTCCATTTGGCTAAAACTGTGCAACTTCATCCGGTTTATTGCAGGATGCCTTGTTTACAATACTGAAGTTTTAATGGAAATAAATTTATTTCTATTTCATCTCTTCTACTCTTTTGTCCACAGAAGGGAATATGATACAAGGAACTACATTTTCCCTCGTGGCAAATATCCCACAGGCTAAGCAAGGGAGTTGCAAGGCGGGAGCTTCCCCCCAGCTCAAGGCAGGACTCAACATAATCTTTTAAGCACGAGTCAGATTGGTTTTCTCTCCACTTACGTAAATCCATAATGCTTAAATCCACAGTCCTTCACTGTTGAACTACTGCCAGTGGTTTCCAATACAAGCTCTTTATTAAATAAACAGGGATCAGATGACATGTGTTTGAGGGCAGATGACCAGTGCTACAATAGATTGCTTCTATCTGAAAAACACAGATTTGTAAGGGGATGCCGGATGCATGCAAGAAAAGATTACCAGGCACAGATGGCAGTGCTCATTTATAGCTGGGGAGTAAGGGTGTAATAGTATTTAGAAGTGAAGGGTCTGATTCTGTACACGAAGGAAGCGAAACCGGTCACAGGGAGATGTGGAAAAGTCACCAACATGAGCAACTGGCAGTATTTTCCTGCCTAGTTCATTGTAAACTATGTTAGTGAATATGCTTGAGCTATTCTCATGTGATCTAGCATTTTAATCCAACTTTTGCATTGTCTCAAGCCCCAGATGGGGAGGAGAAGGAGGAATGAAAGAGTACAATGCTGTGTAACTAGGGAATCCCACGAATCTACCTGCACTGCCCACACTCTACCATGACCTTTTGCACCAGGGTCTGCATGAAGGACAATGTGTTTCACAGGGATTTCTAAGAGCTAGACAGGCTGCCAGTCCCACTCTTCCACAGCATCATCTCCTTTACTCCAAGCATACTGAAAGTATGGAGACGTGATCCTTCAGTGATGTCTTGGCAGAACTTTCCCATGGGATTTATATCCATGTTGGATTCCGTATAGACTCATAGAATCATTTGGGTTGGAAAAGACTTACAAGATCATCAAGTCCAACTGTTAACCTAACACCACCAAGGAATATAAATCCCATTAAAACCTAAGCAAGTCTGTCGATACCCTCACGAGACTCTTCTATAAAATCCATATTTATTTGAGATCCTTACTGTAACTCTAGGGCCTGTCAGGATGGAAAAGAACAGAACGAGAACTTTCCATGTCTGTTAACCCAAACTGGAAAGTGTGGGAATTTGGGTAGTACAAAAACATGTATTTTCAAGCACATAATTAGCCACTTTGAGCAGACTATCAGAATTCAAGATTTAAAACATGTAAGCAATTTATTTTGACTTGCTTGTATGAAGACTGCATGACTGATGCTCTGCTACAGAAAAATACCTGGTGTCTGGTTAATTCCAGTGTAAGTGTTACAGCTGCATGTTGATGTTGTTTCATCTCTTTTCTTTGCATGCAACTACGTTTGCACTCGGGAAGCCTGGTACTGGTTTTCACTCAGGAAATTATCTGAGTTTTTTCAAAAAGAGATGTTGAAACCACATTTTTCTCCGAAAATGCCATAGGTAATCAAGTTTTCTCTAGGAGTTCTCATTGCAACAACCAGCTCACTGAGCTGTAGACAATGTGTGATTTCTTGACTATCTGGTTTTTGCCTTTGGATTTTTGTTTGTTTCTTTGTTTCTTTGTTTCTTTGTTATTATACAGAAAGTTATATACTGAAAATTATTTCACATGATGTCTCTGTTTCCAGCAGTCCCTGAACTGTGAAATGGTGTCATGTACTGTTTTGTTCTGCTGACTACTTGCATCTACATCTATAAAATGATTCAGATCTTCAGTGGCCAGAGGCTTATCTTATTATTTTCTTCCCCTTAAATAACTCTTTAAATAAAACATTGAAAATTAAAATGCAGTTCATTGGCTATTGACTTTTTTTTATAAACTGTTATCTTTCTGAACATAATTCACTTCTTCAAGATTAGAATTCTGAGTGTAAATATTAGCTTTATTAATGGAAATTGTATGCATAAAACCTTAAGCAGAGTGCTAGAAGTCTTTCTTCCTCTTTGTTCCCATGCACAGTCCCTTCTTAGTACCTCAGGCTTGGTGGGGAAGATTCAGCCATAATGCAACTTACAGAAATATGTATTTTTTTCAAGGTCTCTGGAGCAGGGAGAATCAAGCACTGAATTTACAAGAACTTCAGGTTAATACTTCCAATTTTATGCTTTCCATTTGTATAATCATGTCAGTTTTGTAATGGCATAAAGTAGCACTAAGACATTCAATCCAGTTTAATCCAATTACGGTTTCTCTCTCTCAGGCATGCCTTATTCTTAGATAGGAGAAAACCACCAAGTGTGATGATTTTATGGATTCACATATACACTTGGCACCATAAGTAAGCTGTATCATCATATTTGCCATTGTTTTCCCACATATCTGTTTTTAGACACTGCAGAGTTTGCAGAGTCAATCTTCTTCTCTGGGGGAAATCTTCTTCTGCCTCCATTAGGGTGATGCCGCCTGAGCAGCCTCAGCATTCTCAGGGATGCACAGATGCATCTCCAAGGGAAGTTTTATTACTTAAGCCCCCCCTCTCAGTGACAGCTCTGTGTCAGGAAGAGGGAGCTGTGATGGTGATGCAAGCTTGGTTTATTACCCATAGCTGTTGCCAACACGTGTTTATAAAAATTCTCCTCAGATGTCAGATGAAGTGGGCAAGGCATGAATTTTGTGTCACAAACGCAGCTGAGGAGAGTAAGCTGTAACTGGCACAGCAGCCGAGCTTCTAGAGGTGACACCTCCACTCCACCAGTAGTTTTTCAGATACCATGGAGTCAATTTTCTTTCCACATTAGAACTAAGAAATTGTGTCTGCTTTTGTTATTTTTCAGGCTCTGGACTTGCTTCCTTCTTCCTTTGCTCTGAGGTGGATGTTATTCCCTTCATGTAGTGTGTTTACTTAGAGACGTGCAAGGGGTTCCTAAGAATAGATGTGTTGTAGTGCTACACCTCCAAAGGGCTGGGATCATCAAACTGTATCATTGAGGTCTGGGCTAGTGAGCAGGAAGACATCTGTCTGTCCATGAAGGCATCAAGAACACAGAGGGAAATCTTATGACTCGTAATACCTGAGGTCAGGGTCGTGCAAACAGCATGGAAACAAATCCAAAGTCCAAGAACATAGCACTGATACTTATAGAATCATAGAATCTTTCAGACTGGAAAAGACTTCTAAGATCATTGAGTCCAACAATTAACCCAGCACTGCCAAGTCCACCACCAAACCATGTCCCTAAGTGCTTCATCTACATGTCTTTTAAATACCTCCAGGGACGGAGACTCACCCAGATTGCATCAGTTTTAACAGTGTGAGTTGATATTTAGTTTAATACTCAGGTACCCAGCATCCCAAATTCCCTAAACAGGTTTTGCCTTTATTACAGAAGTATTGGTAAAATTAGTTTTTATGTTGCGACTAAAGTTCGAATTTTGAAAGTCACAGAGGGCATCAGTGAGTAGCTCAGGTCTTCAAAGTTCAGCACTTTCTCTAGTCTGAAGGGCCAAAAAGTTTTCCCATAGCATCCAACCCTGCTGCCAGCTTGCACTTCAGAATCCAGGACTATGGATCAGGCTTTACACTCCAGCCCCGGGCAGCACCACCATCTCCCTGTTGGAGTTATCTTTGCCCTCATTTTCCTTTCAAAATGCATTGGGCCTTTTCAGGTCAGTTTCTCTCCTTGCCCACTCCTGCAGTATTGGAAGTTGTATTGGCTATCAGCAATTAGTGAAGCTGCTCTTCAGGGTTAATCACCTGAATTAAGTGAACATGTCCCTCTGTCAGGTTTTCCAAAAGTTTGGGCTTTTTCTGAGTGAACGCTGGTTTAGATCCCATCCTTCCCTTCTAATTATTCTTTCCTACTTCTCTTCTGCATGTAGCCACCTCCTCGACTGCACTTGCAGAGTGAGGGGGATTTGGAAAGGCATGTACCAAATGGTGGCTTCAGGAGTATGGAAGAGATACAGCTCTGCTGCCTCTCAGGCCTGTAAAAGGATGAGGATGAGGCCGGTATGATGTGCTGCAGAAACTGGGAGGCTGTAGGAAGGCTTCACCACGTTGTACTAATATTAACAGGGCATTATGAGGAATCCACAAATAGCTGACTAACTGCCAAATTATGGTGCTGTGCCTGTGCATGGTGGTATCCAGATAAAATGCACAAAAGCCAATTAATTGAAATACCAACCTGAAGTTTCTCTACCTGTCATTGTTCTTTTATCCCCTTTTCTTTCTCTCAGTTTTGGTCTTCTCTTTTTCATTTACATCCTTGTCCTTCATTTTCCATCTTTATTATTTATAAAAATCCCTTTTATCATTTCCTTCCCATCTAGTTCTTTCATGTCTCTTTTTCTCATAGCCATTCTGTGCCCCACATTGCATTTCCCTTTCTGCTAAACAGTCCTTCCCCAGATTGTGACACCTCATGGGAACCATCCTTCAAGGGCTTTAAGGCTGATTTTTCCTCTCTTGTTCTCCTCTTATCTGCTTGGCAGGGGTAGAGGCTGATAGCCTGACTGGCAGAGTGTTCCTGTGGTGGCTGCAGCTGCTGGTGGAAGAACAAACTTGGTGAAGGTCTCTGAAGGGACCCTAACAAGGTCCAGATGAGTATTTGCTGTGTTTCACACAAAGATTTGGTGCTTCACAGGCAAGCTATTTGAGTGCAGTCATGATGCGATGTCTGTGTGTAAGATGGGAATGCTGATGGTGCAGGGGGCACAGAGAGGGAGAAGGATTAAGCAGGTTTTCCAAATGTATGATCAGAAAAATACTCATTTAACTGAGGGGAGTAAAACATCATCATGTCTTTCATAGGTATTGGAAATAGTGTGGTGCTGGAGTTGCTGGTTTGGATTTTCTGCCATGATAGGGCAGCTCTTATGTTGTTTGCTGGCAATAATTACTGTAAGATTTAAGCTAATCATGTGTCTGAAGAAGCCCAGCTCAGCTAGGCAGCTCCAGTTTGTCTCTCTGGCTGGCATCAGGGAGGCCTCAGTGGTGCCGGGAGACAGCTCTGAGTCAGCCCCATTTCCCCTGTCTTCCTGCCAGCTTTTCCATGGCATATCCCATGTGCATGGGGCTCTGGAGGGGCCAGAGGGGCCTTGGCAGAGCTGGCAAGAGTTTGGCAAGAGCCACTGTGCTGCTCTGGGCAGTCTGGTCCTGTGGCCCCCACAGCTGCAAGTCCTCAGGGGCAGAGGGGAAGAATAGGCTTTTCTTTTAAATCAGGAATTACTCATTCCATCTGGGAGCTCTCTGATGACACATCCTTCTAGAAGACTGTCCCTGTCAAAAGCAAGCTTATTACCAATTCAGTTTATTCTCTCCTATTAGGTTGAACCACAAAGCTGCTGAGTTAAATTGACATCATTGGGTGTTACCCAAAGAGTGGCATTATTTAGAATTAGAAAGCCTATTCTTCTCCCTGTTGTGGTTTAATCCCAGGCAGCAAGTAAGTACCACACAGCCAGTCCTTCACTCCTCTCCGCTAGCAGGATGGGGGGGAAAGAGAATTGGAAGAGTAAAAGAGAGAAAACTCATAGCTTGATAAAGGAATGGTTTAATGATTGAGAAATTTTAATAATAATAATAATAGTAATCGTAATAATAATAATAGTAATAATAATAGTAGCAGTAGTAGTAGTAGTAGTAGTGGAAGGAATAAAACCCAGGAAACACAAGTGATGCGCCACCTGATGTCTGATGCCAGCCCGTCCCCAAGCAGCAATCAGCTCCCCACAGTTTACATACTGGACATGACATTCCGCGGTATGGAATATCCCTTCTGCCAGTTCAGGTCCGCTGCCCCGGCCATGCTCCCTCACAGCTTCTTGTGCTCTCCAGCAGAGCATAGGAAACTGAAAAGTCCTTAAGGTGGAGCGAGCTCTACTCAGGAACAACTAAAACATTGCTGTGTTATCAATGTTATTGTCATACTGAATCCAAAACACAGCAAGGTACCAGCTACTAGGAGGAAAATTAACTCTACCAGCCAAAAACAGAACAGTCCCAAATTATTTATTTTTAAATTCAAAGATAAATTTGAAGGTATTATGAACACAGCAGAAGCTACCGTGCCACAGCCAGAGGATGAGCTCCTGTTCTGGACGCAGGAGCCAGAGCTCCCTCCACCAGCTGCCTGTGGTTCCCCCTGGAGAGCGATGCTGTGAGGTGTAAGGGCTCTCAGAAGCATCAGGCACAGCCTGCACAAGGCTCACATCCCATGAACAGTCAGAGCCTTCACAGTGCTCAGGAGGTTAATAATCATTTATGAACTCAGAAGTTTTCAATGGCTTTTAAACTCTAATTTAATTTCACTTTCAATCAAGTTTTGTCAAATTTAGCTGAAGATTAGGTGACGGGCAGTCAGACTGAACTGCTGCTCTGTATCTCTTTGCTTTCCAGTCAGCCTTGGATCAACAGATCTGCTTTTTTTAAAAATTTGCATGAAGGTAGGGGCGAGTGTGCTCAAAAAAAAAATATCTGCATTCCCCAAAGCCTTTGTTGTGCAAGTAAGCAAACAACAGCAATGTAAAATGCCATTGTGTGACATTTGCAGCAGCAAATATCTGATTTTGTGTCGGGCAGAAAATGTCCTTTGTCCTGAAGCACAGCTTGATTTCCAGATTATTTTATGGCTTTTCCTGTGACTAGAGAAAGAATGTTGGGGATGATAGAGAAACTGGAAGTCTTTGAGGTTCAGACTGGCATGTATAAATGATGTGTTTGAACCTGAGTCAATGCCCCCAGAAATTATTTTCCCCCAGGTGAGATTGGAGGACATCCCTGTTTGCTTTTTGATTTTAGCTCTGGGGTTTTTTTCTTCCTTCTGTGCTCTGTGTGAATAACTGGCTTCCTAAGATTGTCAGAACATTTTTTACTTACTAATCTTAGTGTCTGTGCCCCCAAACATCTCTCTCCTCTCATCCTCTGGTGCACTGTATTTTATATGGGTTTCAGCCTGTTGTACTAAAAGCATTGAATGGAGAGCTGTTGAGCATTTTGTGGTTTATAGCTTGGTGAGTGTAGGAGATGGACATCCACTGAAGCTCCCCAGGCAGATATGTCCATAGCAGGACTGCTGGTAGCTGCTGGGAACCAACCTGATGGCTCTTTCCCTCCAGCCTCTCCCAGGGAGGGTTATTTTCTTAGAAGAACCTTGTGGAAAATTTTTTTTAATACTGCCTTTCAGAGTTGGACTGTTAAATTTCAGAGACTCCAGACCACTTACCCCACTCTTGGAGCTACCATTTTAAAACAAAAAGTACGGCATTTTTCATAATTCTAGGTGGGAATCATAGCTTCTGCAACACGTGTTCCTCTCCCTTTGCAGAGGAGATGCTGCATTACACACAGCTCATGATGGGTTTCTTGCATTTAAACATTTTCGTGCCTTAATTTGAAAGAGTGTCTTGCTGTGTAGTTTCCCTCGCTAGGTGCTTTGATATGCACCTTCTTTCTTTTCCTGGTAGTTAAGTATCAAGGTAACAGCAATTCCCAGGCTGTCCCTCTGCCTAAGCCAGCGATCCTGAGTGCATGCTACAGTTAAACAGCTCTGTGCTCTTCACTCCTGTGATCTTACATCAATTCACCGGTTATTATTTCCCCTTGTCAAATGAAGCAATAGCAAAGCTTTGAAATGATGTTGCGGCTTTTCCAAAGAGCAATTTCCTTTTCCCTCTCTAGCCTCCTTCTGCCTTTCCCTGTATATTTGATAGTACATCAGCTTCCTCTTGAAACGATCCCCAGCAGAGCACTTCAGCTATTTCAACCAGGGTTTTTCTGAAGGCATTTTTTAAAAACTGGCTTCTGCAGCAGAGTTGAGTTATAATGAAGAACAATAAAAAAAAATCCTTCTGCCTTGGAGAGCCAGTTTTGTACTCACTAATGCATGTCGTGAACTCTGTGCCTGGAATATCCCCACTGGAGTCAGTTGGCGGTATTGTTTGCACACACAGAGTTAAGCACCTGTGTAAGTGCTTGCAAGGCAATGGCTTTAAACCTCACTAGAATCTAAAAATATGTGCATTGCTCTGTGGGAGAGACTAAACCAGGGCAACTCATCTACACTGTCTTTTTTTTCTTATTGTTATCTGTGCTTCTAGAGCGGCTGTTATTTAGGAACACACATAATGAA
This sequence comes from Mohoua ochrocephala, assembly GCA_013398855.1. Taxonomy (NCBI): domain Eukaryota; kingdom Metazoa; phylum Chordata; class Aves; order Passeriformes; family Acanthizidae; genus Mohoua; species Mohoua ochrocephala. The sequence goes on along the minus strand of VZTA01007280.1, from coordinate 231,220 downwards.
GAGAGCAGTGATGAACTTCCAGAGAATTTCTTCATCCCACTCCAGTACTTGTCATCACTTTGATCTAGGCAATTTCCCAGTGATGCTGACTGAATATCTGATATGACAGAAGACACCAAGGGCTACAAGATTTAATCCTAGCACAGCTTTTCAGATAAATAAATGACATAACCAAACCTCCTCCAGAGTTAGTTTCTTGCTGTTGCTGCAAGATTGAGTTTGGGCTTAGTTTGCTCCAGTGCTTCTCTGTGATGTAATTGCCTAGGAAAATGCAGAACAGTAGTCTTTTGAGTTGATAGGATTTAAAATGTGCATGGGTTTGAAAACAAGGACCAGATAAGGATTGTATCAGGAGTCAGATTAATGTTCAGACTACAGTGCAGTGTCTTGGGTGAGTCTCTGTCATCAATACATTTGCCTCAGAGAAGCTGTTCTGCATAGAGTTGTTAGAATAATGTAAGTGGAGCGGGGGCAGTCTGTCCTGGTGGCCCAAATCTTCGATAATTTAATGAAATCCTGTCATGGCCAGTATATGTTCAATGAAGATCACAATTTTTACAGCTTGTCTGTACAAAACTTTACATTGAACTGAAAATGGCTTAGGATGCGCAATCAGCTCAATACCACAGGGTTTTCCTGGGGGCATTGCTAATACCTGTGCACCACGTCAACCCAGAACAGCTGAAAAAAATGGATGCTTGGAAAGCTGGAAAGATTTTTGTTCCCAGTAACACACAGTGTCAATGAATTGTGCAGTGAGAAGTCTGTAGGTATGAATCTTCCTGGATGCTGAAGGAAGCAGAGGACAAATGACACATCTTGTAACTTTTGTTTCAGACTCTGAGATTCTTTTGGTGTTTATCATCACTTTCAGCTGCCATTTTTAAAATGTGTGTATAAACAATGGACTTGTTAGGAAATACATTTTTCAAGAGTGGACTTAAAAACTTTGGAAGACTTTATCAAGTAAAAGTTAAGAGCTTCTAAGTACAATATAAGCAAGGTAATAAATGTGTTAAAGTAGAATTACTTTCAGATTTATAGGAGAAAAAACCACACTGTATGAAAAACATAGAACAGATGACCTTTCTTCCTTTAAAAGCCTCAGCAATTTCTCTTTAATGGCAACATAATATTTGGAAATACTATCTCCTAAATAAACAATGTCATACTGCTTAACTTAAGGAAATGTACTTTGGTAACACGAGTTACAGTGCATGTTTTCCCCCCTTCCCTTTCTAAAGGACACTTTTTGGGTGTCACTCAAACTTTACCATATACTTTTCCCAGTTTATCACAGTCTCAATATTGGGGAGCATATTCGCACCAGATCTCGGCAGATTCCACGATGTTTACAATACAGACAAATAAAGCACACACAAAGAACTGGCACACTGAATTTTTACCAATTCACAGACTGTCAACTTCTTGATTGCTGTAATTTAAGATCAGGCTGCTGCCAATCTGTTGTGGTGTCCGAGGACAGAGATGATTTTCAGATGAAACACAATTGTCCAGAGTGGTGCCACGGCACTGGACAGGGATCCATCTGCAGGGCTCTCCTCTGCCCTCCATCCCTGGGAAGCAGCCTCTGGTGTCGGATCAGAGGGAATCCTTTCAGTAGCTCTTGCTCAGTTCGTACAAGAACCTATCCCTTCAAAAGTTAAACACAGAAAAAGTCCTGAAGTTCTTTTTCCAGCTAGAGCTCCCAGGTAGTCCTCTTTCCATGCTTTCTCCTTGGAAAATGGAGTCTAATATTAGCCAAGTGTCGGCACTGTTTCACAGCACCTCTTCTCATCTGGTGCTGAAGTAAGACATGGGAAGGACTGAGAGAGCTCCAGCTTTTCTCTGGATATCCTTCCTTCATTCTTGGGAGATGGCATCAGCAGTTAATATTAGACAAGCAGTTGAGAGCAGACTTCTATTTGCAGCTCAGCAGTGATTCATCTCCCATTCAAATGGAATAACAGATTGATGGGGCTGGGAGGGAAACACACGGGGTTTCAGAACAGGTGCGATGGGATGGCTATAACCTAAATATGGGATTTAAATATTTGAAAGGCTCCAAAACAACTATTTTTCTTTTTTTTAAAAAAAAAGATATAGAGATAAAATCTGGGCTCTGACCAAGGGTAATGTTGATGTAAGCATAGCCATAAACAGGATAGTAAACTAAAATCTGCACAAAGGTACAGGGTATTATGCTAACCTGATGCATTTACCTCCCCGATTTTAAGATGAACTATGAATTTTACAGTGCAAGTAAGAAGGCAAGCTTTTAAAATTAATAATCTATTTTAAAATGCACTTTGTGTTAAGATCCAGATAATTCTGCAAAGAAATTATCAAAAACTTGGATAAGATCCGCTTTACTGTTGACGTTAAAGTTGTTCTTATCTAAAGATGTATGCCTTTATTTCAACACAAGTATTTCAAGTTGGGAAGATGTCAATTTCCATGTGGCAGGCTCCATTATGAAAAGGAAAATACATGGAGATATCAGATAAAGAAACTCCCCTGTTGTCATGGTGACAGCAATTAGCAGCAGTTAGAACAGCAAACAATGGATTTAATGGTTTGGTCTAATAGTGACTTAATTACTTAGCAGCCTAGTTTGTCTATCAGCATTTCAATACACAGGAATAATTCAGTGCTGTGCTCCCACTACATGATGCCTTCACTTAGCATTTTGAGTCTATTACAAGCAGAATTGCAGTAGCATCATTACCATAAATATTTTTGATTTCATACATGCTGGGCAGGCCAAGGTAAATGGCCTTCTGTAGCGATCTCACTTGAGCACCTCCCGTCACACAGCAGAGAGCCTGCTAGACAGGAGAGAGCACTCTGTGCTCACTGTACTGTGAGGGCAAAAAACAACCTGGATTCCACTGCAGTTGTACCTCCTTTAAATTGGGTGGAGAATTTCAAGCTAGGCCAGTCAAGGGTATACATCATGGCATGTGTCAGGAATGCATTTTCTTCTGTACAGACACCGAATGCCCTTCTTTTCTCCTCCTCGTTATTCCTTCAGGCTGTAGGAATGGCAAATAACTTCACACCAGCTCTCAAGTCGATAAACTGGGTTGCGACTGCTGTTTCCCATCGCTGGAAGTGGCTCAAATTGAAGGCCATGAAGCGGTGCTCTGCCACAGCTCACATCTGCCTTGTGGCAGTGAGTGCTTCGACACTGTCCCGTCCATTGTTGCTAAGTTCTACATGCTGCCAGTGGCTACAGGACAGACTTACAAAGAGTCTAAACCACTTAGGCTGGCATTGCTGTCTCTTCTAGGTTTGGGATTTTTTCAGTGACCAACAGAATATTCTGGGTTGTGTAGACCAGGTAAATCTGTATTAGCACAAGAAATGTGTATTATTGCAAACGCAGTGAAAAACTACAAATTGGGTAAGTCACATAGATGTGAGGTTTTTTCTAATCCAAGCACAACTAAACTACAATGTGAAAAACAGAAGAGGCAAGACTTGTTTATGCCTTATCACAAGGCAGAAATTTGAAATGTTGTCTCTGTCAGGAAGAAGATATAACAAAGCTTGCTTAGGAACACTGAACGTATTCAAAGCTCAATATTATATCCTTCTGCACCTTCCCAAATACTGGATTTACTCCCATGTTCCATGGTTTGTCAGCCAGCACAATCATTTTTGTGTTTATGAAGAAGGATGACCATGACACTGATACAGCTGGAAAGTAACCCAGCAAAAATAAAGGTTGTTTTTAGCCAAATCAGTTACCTGCTCCTTCTCTGCAGGGAGACCTGTTTCAGCAAAGTAGGGCATGATGTAGAGAAAGAACAAGAAGCTGATGAAAAATCAGGCAGAAGTGCTCACTTCAGTGGCACTGCCACATCAAAATGTTCATTGAGTAACCTCAGATTTCATTTTGTGTCAGAAGTTGCCTTTTCGTTTAGTTGCCCTTTTCCTCCTAATTTGACAATGGAGGAGCTACCTGCCTTCGGCCACATTTAAAGCAAACACTGAATGGTAGCTTTAGCCTCTGCTTTTTTCTCTTTTACATTTTGAGAGTTGTTTTGGTTTGGGAGTCCTGGAATTACTCGACCACCTTTTAAAAGTTTGGTATTAAGCCTATATTGATTAAAAGTTGGACAGTACTGTAAATAAAACAAATTACAGTGTTCAGCAAACTTGATTTTCCTTTTCTCAACCAAAGGAATGTGAAGGTCTCTAAGCCTTGCTAAATCAAAGTGAAATGTTAATGTCTCACATCTCTTGAAGTCAGTGAGTATCTTGGCACATGCTGTTCTCCATGTCTCAGGTGATCATCCTTTAAGCCCTGAAGGACTTTACTTTTCAAGTCCAAATCCATCTGGAAACCTGAGTTTGCCTTATTGTCAGTTATGTCATTGTAAGAGGATGGGAACCAGGCTCAGCTGCACCACGTGAAAATTCTTCAGTCATGATTTAAGAAACATGACCAATAGCTAACAGTCCTTATTATTGGTTTTTCACATCCTTTGCCCAGATGGATCATCCTGTGCCCAAAGGTGATTTGGCATTTTCTGGAAATCCCTGGTAAGTGAAGGACAAAGCAGACCTGTTGATAAGGTTATGCAGCAACGTTCAGAAGGTGTAAATTCTGTGCCCCAGGAGTACTTGTGAACGGTCTAAAGGAAAGCAGGGTATCTGGCCTAACTTGATGATTTTAACTTGTACTTTTCACCTATTGCATATGCATTTGTAATGAAGTATTTTACAGTGAAGTATTTTTTTGCCAGCTCCATGAACGGAGTAACCTCACAAGAAACAAATAGACATGATGTATCAGCAAAAGTTTAAAATGTGCTGCCTTCAAATGCTTAACTTTCTGTTCAAGGAGATACATTTGCACTGTGAGTATATGCAACTCATTCAATGTTTTCACTGCCTTAAGAGAGAAATCACACTCGATTTCCCAGTGTATTCATCTTGTTTGAGATATAACATCACCAAACAACAGAAATCATCCCCTTTGCCATATACTGGTAGGTTTTTTATTGTTAACGTGATGAAGCCATTGCTGAATTATTGAAATTAGAATTTCAATTTTGCCACTTGCAGTAAAGGAAAGAGGACTGGTACTCTTGTTTTCCCTTTGGTCAAGGAACTGTTCCAAATCATAATGCAGGACTGACTTCTTTTATCCTGGCTTTACCTCCGTCAAGGTATTTTTTTCCTTTATATGGAAAAATCACGCTCTGAGTCAATAAAGTCTTGTATATACTGAGCCCTTGTACTCTGAGATGGCCAAGGGATAAGAAGAAGCTTTTTCTGTTAATATAGATATGAAATTTCTTTCCTGAAAATGCAAAGGTGAAGACATCATATTTGCCTCTCCAAGTAAGTGTCAGATACTCGAGTCAGTAAAGTTATTTTATATTACTGAAATATCTGATCGGACTCTTCAGCCCAGTGGGAAAAAGGGTTCCTGGAGTGAAGAGCATCAAATGGCTTTCCTTGGCGTTAATACCAATATATGAAAACTAACTTTGCTTTAATCTGTGATGTTTTAGTCTCGCGGTAATTTAACAGAAAAAGTGAGGGGAACCTAAGGGTCATAAACGTGAATAGTTCTGATTTACACTCTATGAGGAAATAGTCTGTGTAATCGCAAATAGTATAATTCTTAAAATTTACAAAGTGAAAGAGTCTCTTGGGAGAAAAAAAAGAAGTCCAAACAAAAGCTCCGGGAGAGTTTCCTTACTCTGTAAGGTTCTGTCTTTACGGTAAAATTCAAAGAGATACTGAGCAAGAAGAAACCAAGAGTTAATATCAGATCTCAGTGTAGTTGCACTGCAACGCTGTGCCAGTTTATATGGGTACAATATTGCCCTGCCATAATGACAAAGTTTCCTTATGCCATAAAGAAACCTCATGTTTCCTCGCAGCCTGGGTTATTACTGCATAACACAAGAGTTCTGTCAGATAGGTATGGCACCACCACTCTCCAGTTCTCCCACATTCCGTTTTTCTGAAGGATCAATCAGGATTATTTTCTAAAAGTTTTTTAACTCTTTCCAACAAGAAGGCACTGAGGTCAGAAAATTCCCTTAAAGAGGCAATGCTAAAGGAACAACAAATCTGTCCCGGTGGAAAGCAGAGTATAATGAGGTCTGGAATGACAAGAACTCTTTAATGCCATAGAAATTGAAAAGAAATCAACAAAAAACATTACTTTTAATAACTACATGGCATGGTGTGAAGAACCAAAATCAGGATAACTACAAAATAACATGAATTAGAACCAGACTAAGGTTTTATAAATGTATACATAGCAAGGGGAAAACAAAAAAGAAAGAAGACCAAATAAGACATGAGAGGGAAACTTGCATTTTTCTTCGGTCTTTACAAAAAGTTAGTAATAGTCACCAGCAAGTTAGTAGACTTTTAACCAGAGAACAAGAGTTTGGACTAAATGAAGTGAAAGAAGGTCTTAGAGAATATTTATATGAATTTGGTTACACAAATTGCTAGGAAATCATGAAATTAATCTTAAACTACTGTGAACTAACAGATCATATTTAAGATGTCCAGCAAGTGAAGAGAAGCAAACGTAATACTTGTTTCCAAAAGAGAGAGAAAGGACATTAAGGGGAAGCCAGGCTAGCTCAGATTTATGCAAGGATAGTAGAATAAATAATTTAAATAGAATAAATTATTTAAACCTACATTGTTTAAACCCACAGAATACTAATGTAGCAGGAAACAGCCAATATGGGTTTGTCAGGAGCAAGCCAATCTGTTTTCTGTTTTTGACAGGGTAATCATCCCAATAGACAGGGTAGCAGGAGAAGACATGATATATCTTGACTCTTGTGTCAATGTTGCAAGTAAAATAAGTAAATGGAGCTAAGAATATGGAAAAACAATCATTCTCAAAATGAATCAGTGGTTCTCCCTCCAAACAGGATGCATTTTGAAGGGCATGCTCTTGTGAGCCACCCTACATCTATTTCTATGCAAAATTTTAATTAATAACGTTCGATTGCTGCTAGAGAGCATACCGCACAGTTTGTGAATGGTTCCTCTATAGGAGGAGCTGGAATTGCTTTGAAAGATGGGATTTGACAAAGGCAGATGATGGAGGGTTCTCTGGAATCAAGAAGACACAGTAAACATCGAAAGGGACATGCTATACCCAGCAAGGAAACATGCAGTGAACAAAGTGAGAAGTAACGACAGGGCAAGATGGACCACAGGCCAAAAATGAGCAAGTAGGGTCATGCTGCTGCAAAATCAGGCAAACACCTGCTTGGGCATGGTGACAGAGCAGTTTCATGGAAGTCAGAAAAATGAGTTGCTCTCCTCTGCTTGGTATGTTTGAGATCTTAGGTAGAATACCCTATCTGCTTTTGGGGACCATGCCTTAGAAAGTTTGCAATCTGTATTGAGATATTTCAAATAACTGATGTTTAGAAAATCTAAATTATTAGAAGAAGCTGAAGGAATTGGATTTGGTTAGTCAAGAAAGAGAAAAAATAAAAGACCGAAGGAAACATAATAATCTTCAAATACATAAGTGACTTTTAGAGAAAGCAGTTCTTTATTTGACATAGGAAGAAAAAAAATAATCATCTTACCCTGCAGCAAAGGTTATTTACCTCAGATATTAAGAGGATTTTAAGAGCAGGTTGGAGGAAATTGGGTCACATTTGGGCCAAGTGTTTAAGTCTTCCATGGAGGCAGAAAATGAATAACCTCTATTTTTCTGCATCTATTGTAATGTAAAGCCCACCTGAGCTTTTTGAGAAAAATCCATTGACTCCCTCATAACCAGTTGCTGCCTAATGTTAACACAGCTCCTCTCACAGCAGTGAACTCTCCTCCCTGGTGGAAGTCAGACGTGCAAAATATTAACAAAATCTGAATATCACAAGAGGTCTTAGAGACACGGGAGAAATACCACCCATTGTGGGATTTTCTGGTTTTGATGAGGTGACCCACAGAGTACCTCTGCTGCTTCTGAGACATCTGCCAGCCCTGATTTCAGCTTTGGCCTCACCACTGTTAGTGTTTTATTTAAAGTGAATAATGCAGTTCTTTTCAGGCTAGTAATCACAAATTCTTAGAGATGCAAAGAAGCTCCATAGGAGCTGCAGGCTTTTCTGTCATTTCCACAGTTTTTTTCTCTGGACTTGTTCAGCTGGCAGTGTTGTCTGTTTAGGCAATTATCACACACAGCAAGGATTTCTATCTCACTTAACTAAATCAGGAGCTCTGTGTTTCTTACATTGGTATTTTCATGCTGGTTATAACTGATTTATCAAAAATATCCTAAGTTTATTTCCAGTGTGTGATAGTTATCTCAGGATGTGTTCAGGTCAGAAAACTAGACTCTGTTGGTTTGGGTTTTTTTTACTTAGAAAAACAAACCTTGCAGCAGAAGGAACTCTTTCCCTTATGGTTCACTCGGCTGCTATGAGTTACTGGAGTGCACAACTGGTGTATATTTAGCTTAATTTTCACGGTACCAGCCAGCAGCCTGTTTATCACTTTTAAACAGAATAATTTATTTTAGACCACAATCTGTGGCCTTATCACTGTCACCACGTTGACAGTATATCTGTCTTAAATCTCACCTACATGTTCTTAACAGCGTTACCTGGCTGCAAGGTCGTGGCCAGCTGCTGGATGTCAATAACGGGGTGACAGCTTCTCAGCAGCTGCACGAGCTGCCCATGTACAGCTGTTTTCCTCTGCTCTCTCGGGGTGCAGAGTGACACGGCTGAGGTTGTGGAAGGAGGGATGGCTGAGCAGCTTCCACATGACGGTTTTGTCAGGATTGTGCTGTCACCTGAGAGCAGGGTTCCCTAGCAGGGGGGTTTCACACTGTACTGCCAAAAGCTTGTCCTACTGAATAAGACATTGTGACCCAGAACGGATCCAGAACAGTGTCCAGGCACCTGACCGGGGTGCACATTTAAACCTTCACCAAATAAAGATCACTAGCACCAAGGTCTCTTTGGGGTTGGTGTCTAACAGACTATTACAGAGATTTTTTTTTTCTCTCTCTTTCCAGTACAGCCAACTCCTCAGGACTTCCACCCAGAAAGCAGAAGAGCTCAATTCACCTCCTTCCACAGCTGGAGAGGCTTCAAACCCACATTTTAACTACTTGAGGATGGGAACCAGTCCTTCAACACTCATCTGCACTGGTGGGGAAACCACCACCATCATTCTTTGCAGCCAAACAGCCCAAAGGAGGTGGAAGAGGAGCCTAATCCTGTAGCCCAGCAGGTAGAAGCACACCTGTGAGGGAAGGAGGCAGCCGTTGCCTGCATTATTTTCTCTCTCTGCAATGACAACTAATAGAAAGTACAAAATCAAGGTTAAATGGTGTTTGAAGGCAGACAGAGCCATCTCTGAGAGCCCACCCAGGTGAACCCAAGGTACTGAAGCTGGTGAGACTGGGACAGCAGGTCCAGGAAAAGCCACACTGCTCTGGGGTGGGAAGAGGGGAGAAGTAATCCAGGGTAGGCACCTTGAGGATGGCACAAAGCAGGGGAGAGGGATGACTTGATGAAGTCTGCTCTACTCGACCTTATTTTATTTCCTTCTTTTGCTGGTTTTAGTTATAGGTGTATCCACTTCTATGCTGGTGTGACAAACATTTCAGAATTGTCTTTAACAAACACAGAAGTAATCCAGCTGAAACACTGTAGCTATTCAAATGCTTAAAATAAAGCATATGATTCCTGAATCAAGACTTTATTAAGTTAATTAAATTTCATAATTATGACTGTTCTTATAAAGGCAGCATCATTATTTTCCAATGTAAACCATAAACGTTCAAAAATAAAAGAATGAACAAATTTTCCATCCTAAGTAATTAATGAGTTCTGTTTTCAACAGGAAAAAGTTTTTCATGGAAACACTGTTTGAAGTTTATTCAGTACTGCTTTTAAATAATTCTTTGGTATATTAGTATTTTTCCTCCCCTTTTTATTTTTGATATCCCCATAATGGAGAGACTAAAGTATTTTTCCTCTTAGAACCATGTCTTTATATATGTTCCAATTGTTCCCATTATTACAGCTGACAGAGATAAAGTGGCATCTGAAGTGTATATATAGTATATACAAAAGAGCCTCCGAGATAAAGATTCTGTGATCCTTAAATACTTTCCAAATGTCTCTAAAGGGATTTCACTTCAATAAAGAAATTTAACAGAGAAAAGCAATTTCTGATTACACAGATCTCTTTTTTTTGCCATTTAACAGGGTTTAAACTGAATCACTGACCTAAAATATTAATTTTGAAAGCGACTTGTAAAAAAATTCAGAAAAGTTGTTGATGCTTTCAGCTTTGTTCTCTGAAAACAGCTGAATGACACAAAAATGTATCTAGCATTGTCTGCTTGTCTAAATAATCCCTTTTAGTAGGATTAGTCACAGCATTCAATTAAGAGAAGGAGCAATTAATTATATTCTTGTGAAATGAAGACGAGAAGAATCTTTGAAACGTTCTTTCCTCCTCACCTTCTCCATTTAAAATATAAAATTGCATTATGTATTTTTCAGCTATGGAAAAATTTCCTGTCTTCAATTTAAACAAAGGCGGTGGGAATGAGCAATATATGGCACAAAATTAATTTGGATTGACTTTTTGGTACTGTAGAGGAATGCGTTGCCAAAATGGAAAGGATGCTTGATTTAAAACAACCAATAATCTATGAAGCAAGGCTTTGCTGCTGCAAGGAGCTGTCAGTGGTTTTGGTCAAGCACTTGTGCTCAACTCAAACAATTTTTAAAATTTTTTTTTGCAACGGTTTGTTTGGATGTTTGAAAAATTGGAAGGGGTCCTACTTGTCCTCATCACCACGGCATGATTTTGGTTAGTATGATAATGATATAATGTTCATTAAAGCCCTTAAGGGGTTTTTCTACCTTTTGTTACAAGGCTTGCAGTAACAGCTAAAAAGGTCTAAATATTCCTCTGTGGAAAAAATAGCACGAGGATAAACTTCTGGAAGAAACAACAGTAGGTAGACAGCTACAAAGGAGGCTAGTGTAATAATAAGGATGTATCACCAACTCTTTGATAGATTTGGAGAAAATGACCACAGATTATTAAAAGAGACCACGGGGGCAGTGGGGGCAGAAAACACTATATTGAGAAACCACAATCTTCCATATGTAGGTTGTGTAAATGGTGCAACAGGGGCACAAAGACTCTTGAAAAGATTAATCTGAGAAACCCCCAAAAGGGAAAAAGCTCTTATTAGTCTGAAATGGTGCAGCAGGCCCACATCAATAAGTAATTGTGGAAGAACCACATCCTCTCACTAACTTTAATGGGACTATAATCGAACCACCTGCTAGGAACAAAAATGCTTTAAAAAATTCACTGCATAAAAGTTTACTACCAGAAAGGAAGAAACTCCTAAGGAAAATTGGAAGGGAAACCCAGAAGGGTAAAATGCTGGCAGGAGTGTGAAAGTGGTGACACGCTCAATGCCGAATGCTCAGCTTGTGTGTATGGCACCTATACAAAGGCTGCTGCTCAAAAGATACCAATTAATAATTACAAAGGAAATTACTAGGCTAGTGATAAAGCTGGCTGGTGACACAGTTACTCAGGATTACTGGCTGCAAGGAGCTGCAAGAAAAGTTCTCACATGAAACTAATGGCTGGGTGCAAACTCTCAGAAAAGTATCTGCAGATAAATGCCAAGTTATGTGCATAGAAAAAAAACTAACTAAGGGTACAGGCACAGAGGTACCCTCTGTTCTTGTTCAGGAAAGGAATTGAAATCATCATAAGACACATTTTCATTTCCTTGAAAAGTATTAGGTGAGTGTTCAAACCTGGTCAAGAAAGTATTCAAACATTAAGAACAAAAATTAAAATGCAGAAGAGTGGTAGAAGATAAATACTTGATGCACCCCTATCTTGAATACTTCATGAAATTCAGGTTTTCTCCGTCTCTGGAAGGATATAGGTGAACCAGTAAAGGTCTTTATAATGATCAAAGATGCAAAGTGATTATGTATGAGGACAGAAAAATGAGCTATGGCTCTTTACCTAATAAAATAGAATGTCATCACAAAAGAGTCTTAAAGGAAGTGTGCTCCTGAGGGAGATAGCAACCTGGAATCCACAAAAAAATATTAAATTAGTGAATAAGGAGTAAATTTTTTTGCTTTATTGCAACAAGAGAACCACAGAGGAAGATTTAAAACAGAAAAAAAATTAAAACATATATTACTAGATTGCAGGTTAGTTTGACATGTGAATTTGTGTAAACAGAAGTACGAGTCAGTCCAAGAACCTATCCACGGAGGACAGATCCATCTCTGGCTATCAGGTACAGCTCTTAGGCTGCCGACCCCAGGAGGCAAGAGGGGAGAGCATCGCTACTCTTCCCTATTTTTTTTCCTGTACCTCTGGCGCTGGCTGCTGCCGCAGCCCCATGCTGGAGTGATATTTGCTCTGACCCAGAAAAAGTTTCCTCTGCCTTGATATTGCTTTCACCACCTGCAAGTTTCTGTATTTATTGCAAACTAGGACAAAGCTACTTTTCATTTAAAGTACCAGTCATTATGACAAATGCACTTTCAAACATCTGAACCCTTGTTTTATAGTGCTTGGATGGTGGAAAATCACCTTAAAATATGTTGAATTGATGGTGAAAGATTGTTCTAGGGGTAGGACTTAAGGACCAGAAAGACCTTATTGGAGTCTTTCAATTATTAAAGGGGCCTTGAAAGAAAGATGGAGAAGGACTTTTTAAACTTAAATAAGATAGATTTATATTAGATAATAGGAACAAATGTTTTATGATGAGGGTGGTGAGGCACTGGAACAGGCTGCCCAGAGAAGTTCTGGGTGTCTTCACCCCGGAAGTGTTCAAGGCCAGGTTGGCTGGGGCTCTGAGCAGCCTGGTCTAGTGGAAGGTGTCCCTGTGGGCATGGTGGGGGGATTGGAAGTAGGTGATCTTCAGGTTCCTTCCAACCCAAACTATCCTATGATTCTATGAAATATCATCCCCAATGCCTTTGACTCATCAGTATGAGAGAAGTTGCAGGAGAAGCAGATCTGAACTGTTTCCACCGGAGGGGAGGGAAGCAGGCTCATGTCACTGCTGGGCTGCAGTCAGGCCCTCCGTGTTTGTGCCTCACTGCCAGCTCAGCTCCATCTCTGAAGCAGCACCTATACTGCACGATGCAACTTGTTCAGTTTAAACAATTTCAATAGGCAAGGACTTTGATACCAAGAAAAAAGAAAAAAAAAAATTTTGTGAGCTGACTGCTTTAGGTGAATGTGACTTCATGGTGGTCTTGGAGTCTCACAGGCTTGGCTTCGATTAAAAATAATCATGTGCAGTAACTCACATGATGATATGTGATTTCTGGATAGTGTGATATTGCCCCATGCAAATGCTCTGTTTCCTAGATTTATGCATTTTTTAAATGGAATACATCATCCATAGCTTTTAAAGTTATCTGACAAATTTATCTTGACAACACTAAAGTTTAGTTCAGTGTGAGATTGTAATAATAAACTGTAATTTCCTAAATGATACTTGATACATTTTTAATTAAAAAGGCCATAATATTTCAGTATCAACATCTCAACTAGTGCTAGAAGACCTAAGCTTTTGGAATTGATTTCTGTTGATCTCAGGCAAGTGAAACCTACAGGCAGAGCAGTCGAATAACTGAATGTTAAAACATCCTATTTCTTCAAAGCTTGCCTTTTGATCCTCACATTGCCACTGGGACTCTGAATGCATCATTCATTGCAGTGTTTTCCTATGACAGCTGGACTGCATGCTGTTATTCTTTTAATTGTAAAGTGTCTCTTTCTCTGAGGCAAAATGGACCGGATGGTGAATGGCTGCCCTGACAGGCATTTAGAGGCTGCACATACAAAGCTTCTGCTAGCATTTTCTATACTTATGTTTCTACAAAGAATCAAGTCTGCAATTTATTTATTTTTCCTTGAAAGACACATTATTTCTCTGTGGAAGCCAACATTTCAAAAGCTTAACCAAAAGGTGGCTTGTCATTGTAACCTGAAGTGCTATGTGTAGAAATGTCTGCTCGATCTAGCACAGGCATTTTCACTGAGGAAAATATAAGGTTGGATAATTATCATTAATACTATCGCTTTTTGTTTTCAGTGTCTTTAATATGTGCCCTTTCCTTTCCAGCACTATTACAGGATTTATTTCTCATTTAACATTCCTTTGATGTAGCTGAACCTTTGCTGGAGTCCCTGCTGTGCACCAAGACCTAATCAACCTCAATGTTTGTTGTGAATTGCTCCAGAGCTGCTCAGCCTGAGAGCAGGAGCCAACCTGCAGCACTGTCATTCTGCAAATTCCTGCCCAAGTCTGAGACCAATTGCCCTTTCTGAGGCAAAAATTTTTATTGAAATGAGAGTGAAATTTAAACTGGGTTCTGACTCAAGGGAAATTTTATTGCCTGAGTTTCACCATCCTGCTGATGAGGTGTTCTCCACATGTCGCATGTTTGTCTGCTGGCGGGTGGGTATCAAACAGGAGTGAGATTATCCAATTATTTGTTTTAATTATATACGATTGTGACTGGGAAGAAGTAGACAAATGCTAGTTGACCAAGTGTCTTTAACCCCTATGTCGATTCAACATTCCCATTTGCTTTGCCGCTGACCAGGTGGTAGCCATTCATTGAGAAAAGAAGATTGTTTTGTTGTTTATTGCCAGCCTGCCAGACTTCAGTTGTTTCAACATTTCTAAATTCTGCTGTGTTTTTAAAATACGTCAGTGCGGTAGGGACTCTTTAAAGTTAGCACAATGTCAGAGATGATAAAGGTGGTACAACCACACGTAGCACAACAGAAGATAAATGATGTATCCCTGTGGTGCAAGCCACAGGCTTCCAGGGTGTCAGAGCCAGTCCCTGTCCTAATACTCTGTATTCATTAGCGCCTCGAGGGATACTTATTCACCTTATCTGTTCTGTTCTAGTGATACACCATTTTTCAACTGGAAGAGAGGCGCATGCAAGTGATAAAAGAGATGGCTCACATCTTGAGTATAGGAGGCCAGATAATGATACATGTGTGGGCAATGGAGCAAAAATGGGAAAGATTTGAAAAGCAAGACAACTTTGTTCCTTAGAAACCTTCACCTCCTTCCTGCTCCTCAGGTGAGCCTTGCTCACATGGAGTACAAAAATCAATTCTTCACAAGGACAAAGAACTGGCTTTGAAACAGCCCTGTCATAAGTTGGATGGGACTTCAGAGCTATGCAGGACAGCAAGGAGCTCATCCTGCAGAGGGGAGAAAAAAGCACTGCGCACAGTGTCAGAGAAATCTCTGAGACAGTCTCTGTTCTCAAGATCACTTGGCTCAGTATTAGATTTGGGCGATCAATGGCACCAAGAAGGGCTCGTTAGTTACAGCCATTACAGCGTTGAGCTGAATGAATTAAAAAGGGGGGGGGGGAAGCTGAAAAAAGCCCAGAGCGCATGGCTGTCTGAAACAGGCGTCTCACTTATCCT
Source organism: Mohoua ochrocephala (assembly GCA_013398855.1). Classification (NCBI taxonomy): domain Eukaryota; kingdom Metazoa; phylum Chordata; class Aves; order Passeriformes; family Acanthizidae; genus Mohoua; species Mohoua ochrocephala. Next base: position 215,716 of record VZTA01007280.1, on the reverse strand, counting down.
ACATTGCAAACTGAGTTTTTAAAATACAACAGCTTTTGAAGCGGCTGTTAAACCTGTGCTGCCCATGTCACCACGCTGCTCAAAGGCTTTCAGAAGTTGCTGTTCAGAATTAGGGCAAAAAACTGCACAGCTCCCTACGGCTGCAGGTAGTCATCGTGGCTGCAGCAGAGTGTATTTACCTGACCTGATTTCATGTCAGAAAGAATTAGCTGTCAGACAACAACTTAAAATAGACCATCACCCAAACCAAAGGAGCTTTCTTGCTAACCTCAGAGCAAAAGCAGAATAGGCTCTTCCATGCAGAAAAAAGTCAGTGAGAGTGCCCTGACCATGCATAGCCAACAGCAGACAGGTCCTGGTGGGGCCTAAATGAGATGCTGCCACATTTTTAAAGACGAGAAACTGGCCAAGCTGATAGAGCATCATATTCCTGATCTAGGCATTACTCATTTGTACTTTGACCACACCAACTGGTGCATGATCACAGAAAAGACTAAAGTGGGGAAGTTCTAGGGAAAATTCCCTTATTGAAGTGCACAGGGAATACTTAGAGGTTTTCTTTCTTTTGAAAGCTCAGTGCCTTTGAAAATCTTTCCTGAAATTTTTATAGCCTTGGGTTTGTTTTGGGGAGAAGGGCATGTATGAGGAAGAGACTGCTTTGAAACTCTCAGGTTCTGTGACTTTGTTTTCTTTGATTTTGTTCTTAAAATATATCTTTATTGAAATTTTTTCCTAGAGTTATTTCAGGCTGAGCACACTTTAGCACACCGATTCCTTTTCATAAACAGCTTCCAGCTGTGTTTTGTTGTTTGAAAATAGATAAAATACAGTTGGAAGGCGATTGCTGGATTATTTTTTATGTGTGCATTAAAAGTCTTTGTTGTTCATTTATTACTATATAATCATTCATGTCAACTTTTTATTTTAAAATTTATGGTACTCTGCCCCTTGATGTAACATAACGTGGGAAGTAATTGAAAGATACACCATTTTATTACAGTTCCACTTTGTCAGCCCATATGATGTTTCCAGTCATACAAGACAGACTGACTTTTATGAGAATTACTGGGCGTGCAGAGCCCTCGTGGCAGAGGCAGTAACTCATGACACTGTCACATTCCAGAGATCTTTTCACTGCCTTGTAGCAGCCACAGCCAAGGAAGCAAAGAGGTATTTGCCTCCATGTATGCCACTACATGACCCCTCAAACACATAGTTTTAAAATGGAGCTTCATGTTTTAAGGGCTGCTCTTTCACCCTGCCAATAAAACTAGAAGTCAGAAGGATTTAGTAACTCGTTTAAATCTGTGCGGTGAAAGAGCACAGCACAGAAAAGTGTTCTAGTGACCGCTAGTCAACTGAGAACATATTTATTAACATAATGCTTTTATCTGCAGATACACCTTTTGCAAAGAAGATCAGCTTCATTACCTGATTTTTATAGATAAAGAAACTGAAACAATTTACTGTTAAAGGTTGCAATGTAAAGTAAATATTTGGAAGCAAAACAAACAATAATCCTAAACAACACAGCTACTTTGCTGATGTTTATTTATTAATGTCTCTCCATAATTTTACTTCCTGGTTTTGTTTCCATGGTTTTGTGAAGCAGCATCAGAGATCAAACTTGTTTTCTGAGAAATAAGCCCCTGCATGTTCTTTACGTGCCTGTCAGTACCAGATGTATATCATATCTTCAGACCTAGCATGAAAAAGTGCAGTAATCTCTGGTTTTTAATGCAGCTTTAATTCAATTTGGATATAATATCTGTAATAGCATTTCCTTTACTTCCTTCCATGGTACCATCATAGTACATCTTGTATTCTCAGGTGGAAGAGCTAGATAGGCTAATCAGCGTCCTCCATCTGTAATGATTGCCTCTGCAGTGCTCCTCTTTTCCTCCTAAATGTTAGCATCATCGTGCAAGTGAAGAAAATAACTTTTGGCCACAAAATGTTGCTGCCATTCAGCTCTGATGACACCATTCCCTTCGCTTCATACAAGGATAATCCCGTCCAGCTCTTAAATGAGCGGCCCATCCGGGGATTGAACAACCTCGGCATTATTAACGCCGTTCTCTAACAGCATCTCCCCATTTTTCAGTGCATCTTCAGGTTGCCCTTGCAGCTCTGAGCCCCTCCATCATGTCTGCTCCCCCAGCCCAACAGGCTGTTTGCCCACACGGTGCACAAGAAAAATGCCTCTGATGGTAGCTGCCAGTCCTTGCCCTCAAGCACACCTTGGCTTTTCCTGGAATGACACAGGTATTTTAACTGAACCTGACTACTCCTGTTGGAAAGTTTTAGCCTGTTGCAGCATTCTCTAAGTGAAAGGTGCTCATCATCTCCAGTTCCTCCCTGAGGTTCAATGAATCACCACCAAATTTCTCCTAATGCTGATACCCCTGTCTACCTGCTCCATGTCAGCGGTTTCCAAACAAGATCCATGTCACAGGGACAATACTAGCCTAGCTGGAAGGAATTTTAATCTCTGGACAACTGTTAAGGGCTCTAAAAGCAACTCTCACCTCAAACAAGGAGTTAATGTCTTTGTTTTGAATGAAATGAACTGCAAAAGGCCACTTCTTCTGTAGGGAAGTTCTGCCTGAGGTATGGGTTAGACCTGCTTCCACGTGGGATGGCTTGCACTCACAATGGCTGCCTCTGTGGCTCTTGGGATCAGACTAAATTCAGACTCTTGCAAAAGAAACTGCTCCTGGACATGGCTCTCAAAGTGGAAAAAAAGTAAAAATATGTATTTGTTTGAAAAGATCATGTAGTAATAAATCCTCACATTTATGCATGTCAGAAATGTTATAAAGCCATAAGCTGCATTTGAAATTCTTGTTTTGATTGGGATGCCAGTAGCAAAACCAGGACTGAGTGCATTCCTTCATTTCTCCCACACAGTCTGCATTTGCAGTCCACAGGGTAGGCACTACCTCGTGCCAAGGGATACAGGAGGGAAATGCTCTGCACTCCTGAGCACTGGATCCCAATTTGTTTCCCTCTTGTGCTCTTTGCTGTTCTGAGCTGGATTCTAGAATAGACATATACCGTTTTTCTAGCTTCATTTAGGCAGCAAGTCAGTGGATCTGTCCGTAAGTCTAGTTTTGTGCTCCATTACTGCCTGCGGAGTTAATGGCAAGGAATAGTTCCTTTAGAGGATGAACTATGGGATACACCTTAGCAGGCTCATGTTCAGCACCTGCTCGTCTCTTTACACTGCTCGTGGAAGGAGCTTGAAGAGGAGCCTTAAACACTCAGACAGATTCATCATCCCCTCCACCTTTTTGCCAGGCAGTGCTGACTACATACCCCCATTTTGTAGAAACTGTGTGGGAAAATCCACTGTTAAGCAAGGAGAAAGGTTGCTGCTTTTTTTCTTCTCTCTGCTTTACCTTACAGCATCCACCACTCTGAACTTCTGGTCATTTGAGGCCATACCTGTCCAAGGGACACTTTCAGAAAAGCTCCCAATGTGTGATACTCACTCTGATCTATCAATGACGATCTCCTTTATAGTTACAAACATAAATAAAACCAATGTCTTCTCACTTTTTCTGATTTGCAGGTCCCAAACAATTCCCCGATATTGGGGATTTCTGTTTTCTCCACAGACGGCTGCTGTGCTGCTCCTAATTTCTTTTGTGGAGCTCTGGGAAATCGTCCACAACTTTTGTTTGTGTCCCAGGATCACAAGCACAGCGTGGGGTCCTCTGTTCTGTGCTTGCCCCATTAAGCACTGTCACACTGAGTCCCACCCAGCCCATGCAAAGGTGGCACGGGAGCAGCAGCCGGTGCCGCTCACAATCACTGAGACACTCAGAGCACAGCAATGTTTACCCTCCTTCGGCATAAACAGGTTTGATGAGTGTGAATCTATCATAAAAGATGTTTGCCCGCTGGGTAAATGTCTTTCTTCTAATTGTCTGCTAATTGGCAAACAGCTAACCCCACTTATTATCAAAATTCTTTCTCCGGAGAAAACGCAGCCAAGAGTTTCATAAATCCTTTTCCCTCATCCTTTTTAATTTTAAAAATTGTTCCAAGTATCATTTGGTAGCTATCACCTAAGGAGGCATTCCATTTGAGTTAATCAGCTCCTGCAAGGTTATCTGTGAACTATCTGAAAGTGCCTTAGCCAGCATCTTGCCTTCTGTCTTAATTAGCAATTACTGGCCTAAAATTGTCACTTATCATAGGCATTTGTACTGACCTCTCAAATTAAGATCATCCACAAAATTAAAACTGGAAGAAGCCTCTTTGGTCACTTACTCTATCCTCAGAAGTACATTTATTATTCATGGTGTGTGGCAGGGAAAATAAGTGTAGGGTATGATTGAGAACACCACAGGTAACTCGTCTTTGAAATGTAAATACAACTAATGAGTATACCTGTCTTCCCCCAGGATCTGTCCTTGCCTGCTTTGTCATTCTGATTCTTCTTTCTTCTCTTTGATGGGGCTTCCGATTTTCTTTCCTTCCTTCTCACTCAAGACTGAAATAACATTTTGCAGAAGGATTGTGAGTGGTAAAAAGCACAGGAAATATTCCACGTATTTCTCAAAACACGTGCTTTACTAGCATGCCTTTCATAACTCATTGTGACCAGGAATGAGCTAAGCGTTGCCTTTATAATTTGGCACAACAAATCATTTGACATGAACATACTATCACAAGTTTAAAAAAAGAACACCGGCTTGCTTGCAGTGAAAGCCCACATTGGCAACATTTAGCTGTAGTGAAACTGTGCCATTCACTAGCTGTCACAGACTGCCAACTAAAAAGCATCACATTTCATACAGCAAAGTATCCTGTCCCAGGGAAAACCAAGAAAAATTATTTGGGGACACATCAGGTCAACTGAGAGAGAGAGCAGCACAGAAGGTCTCCAGCTCTCAGTCTTCAACTTCCCCCCGCCCAAAGTTTATTCTTTATAACTGTACACAGTGACTTGCAAAGAGGTTAAAACACACAAGAAAGACCAACACCTACTCAGTGTCTGGGGACAGAACTGGAGATAGCTCCAAGAAGGTGCTGGGACAGAGGTGGTGGCTGCTAGGAGAAACACAGATGGACCAGTGGTGTCAGTGGTGACACTACGTGCTTGTATTAGCTAGTGCCTCAATCCTGTTTAACAGGTGCCAAACCCACCTCTGCCGAAACACTACTAAAGGCTGAAATGATTGGGACAATATTTGCTAACTCCAGGACTGCTGAAACAGAGCATACAAATTCTTCTAGAAATTCAGCACACACACTGTACACTACTGTGGAAGACAGACAGCTTGTTACAGGAATGTTTAACTGTCACTGGGGCCAATTTTCAGACAAGCAGAGCATCCACTGCTTTAAAAAGGAAAAAAAACACCAAAAGCAAAAACCTGGAGTAGGTACCAGGGGTCCTGGTTAATTTGGACAGAAAATAATTTCAATTTTGATGACAGAGAAAATTCTGAGTCAATTTCTCAACATGTTAAAGTTAATGGCAAACTATTTTAATCTTAGCCATTTTGTGAAATGCAACCAATGCCGGACATGCACCTTGCATGATGTACTATTGATCAGCCTTCAGGGTACATTCGACAATTCTTACATTCAAATTCTTTCAGTAACATTCCTCAACAAGAGTTAACACTTGGGCTTCAGAGAGAGGGAATAAAGTGTGAAAGTACCATTCACCCTTCGCACAGCTGATCTCTGCAGACCAGAGAATGTTTCAACAGCAGCAGTTGCTGCCTTTAGTTTCTCAATCACTTTTTTAAAACCGGTTTCACCTCTGGCTTTCTGTGCTAGCATGAAGCTGACTCCTCTGCAAACCCCTCAGACACGTTCAGTGCTGAAGTCCCACGTGGGAGGGACCAGCTTGAAGTTTTCATTTCCAGCTAGCAGGAGGTGTCGCTGGATGAAAGCGAGGGTAATCCTCTCAGCATGCAATTCAGCAGCAATTCTAAGCAGGCCTCAAAAGATGAAATCAGCTGAAGAAATGGATCATCCAGAGGTTGGTCCTGTGCTAGTCAGTGGTCAGGAGTCTATCTGCCCTGCCTCTCCCATTTGATCTGCGAGGCAGGTGTGCTGTGCTCAGTGTAGGTCCAGCACAGCACCGTTGCCATGTGTGTGCAGGCTCAGTTGGACTCGATCTTAGAGGTCTTTTCCAACCTAAATGATTCTGTGACTCTATTCCAGGCTGGAGAGGCAGCTGTGCCCACCCCAGGAGATGCTCGCTTGCCAGGCTAACATTCTGTGGGTTTGGTAAAAGGATTTGCACGGGAGCCCCATGAGGGGAAAAAAAATGGCAGAAAACTCCTTTTTATTTCTGACAGCCACCTGCAGGAGCTCAAGGGTCCCTGCTTCCTCCAGCAGAGCCCAGGAGCTCAGTTCTGCATCACACTGCCTCTAAGCAAGAGCTGCATCTACCCCTAAGGGAGGGGAAGCAGCATGGGAGGCAGTGAGCCTCTAAAACGTTCCCAGAAAGCACAACACTTACCAATCATTATCACAGAATCTCTCAAGGTCAAAGTCACCCCTAAGGATCATCAAATTCAACTCTGTGCTCTTCACAGGATGAACTAAAACTAAACCACACGACACGCAGCAACATCCAGACACTCCTTGAACTCTGACAGGCTTGGTGGCACAACCACTTCCTCAGGAAGCCTGTAATGGATATTAAGTGAAAATTTCCTGAAAAATTACTAGCAAGGAAAGACATGTGCACAGACTTATAAGATACTGTGCCCATGTGTTTAAATTTGTATTCTAGACTGTGGAAGACAAGAGGCAGGAGTAGGAGCAGCAGGGGGAATGCTGGCGCTCGGGAAGAGTGATGGTCATTTTCTCTCCCAGAAATCCTGTCATTACACCATTTTTTCCAGCCTTGGCGATGCTTGATTCATCCCAGGTAGAAAAGGATAAAAAAGAAACTTCAACAAGTAGCAAGAACACCTACAGAGAGATTCATATTGGGGTTTCAGAGCCCCAGACAAAGCTGCTGAGGCCTTTTGAAAGAGCAAGGTGCTCCTCTGCCCCAAGAAACCTCCAATACAGCTCCTGCCTCTCCATCCCACACAGCAACACTGCCCCTGTGCTTTTCACAAATCCCTATGTACATTCCTCTTCTCCCACATTAGCTTTCAGGGTTGTTTTTTTGCAGGGGAAGTGTTTCAACATCCTTTGAACTCACGCTTTTACTTTATCACACACTACAGTAGTAGGGAAATCATAGACTGTTCAGCTTTTAAAAAGCAGTAGATAAGACAAGGCTCCGGACAGAGCAGGGCAGTTTTTATGTGCAGTAATTATGCCCCCTCTGCAGTTGTGCCCTACTTTGCAATGAATTTAAGTATTCCTTTCCACCATCACTGACTAATTTAATGTTTCTCCAGGATCTTTTGACAGTGAAGACACTCGCAATACGACAAGTTACCAGTGCTGTGGATTTGGGTGACAAGCATATGGAAGGAAAAAAACTCTGATCTTCTACTTCTTCAGGAGCCCAGTTGAGCATGAAGCAGGGCAGCACCATCTTACTGAGAACGAATCTGAATGCAAGCTGTGCAGTAACACCCCACATGGAACCCTCTAATCCTTGAGAACAGCAGCAGTATTTAATCAACTTAAGCTTTAAATACTGTCTAGTAATAGCCCAAATTAGCATGGTGAAAGAATAAAAGGTGTGAATTCAGTAAGTTTTAGAGCAGCACAGTACATAGACATAACATGTGAAAGACCTGCAGCACAGGTAGTGCTGGTTTTCTATTATTATTGTTATTATTAGTTTGGGAGGTTGTTTTTTCACTTTTTCTTGTTGCTTGTATTTGTTTGGATTTTTTTAAGCTTTAGTGGCAGCCTTCAGTCTTACAGTGTGTGTGGGATATCCCACCTTTCTGAAAGATGTCTGCATCAAAGCAAATGAATGCACCTAGGGAGTCACAGACAGTGCAAAACACAAATTCAACTTGTTCATATTTTCTGCAGTTTATTTTGCCATTTTAAAAAAATACCACGTATCAGTTTAAGAGGCAAAAGAATATTTGTTAAAAGCTGAAACTTTGCCCTTTGTTAAAAAATAGTCAAAGGAATAACCTTTACCTGAACAGCAGGTTTGTAGGTTGAGGTAAACCCAAGAGTGTCAGACAGCAAGTGGCCTTGCTTTATAAAGTTTTAATCCTTCTAAACAGGGTGTTCCATGTGATTTACAAGAAGCACAAAAGTATTGCTCATCCACAATTTCAATGCAACTGCTTACAAAGAAAAAAAACAAAATAGAAAACATTTGGTGTGAGCACACCACAGAAAACAGTGAGGTTGAAAAAAAGAAGCCAAACACTAAGATGTATAGATCAGCAGGCAGAACATACATGTTCAAGCTGGAACTTAGCAGAACACTGAAAAAAAATCTTTTTCTTACAGCCTTGTCCATCTGTGATTAACAAACAAAAACCAAGCACACAGCATCTGTGTTCTCTCTTCTTAATGTCAGCTTACAAATACTGCAAAGCAGCTCTGACCTCACACATCTTCCAAGGCAGCGTGTTGTCTTTCTGAAAAGCCAGCGCATTTTGTATGGATCTAAAGATGGATTTGTGGCTGTCAAACAATCCATCTGGTTTCCAAAGCTGAACAAACATTGTTTTATTAAATAGTAGAATAAAAATATTTGACTTAGAACGAGACCCACATGTAGACATTTGCAACATCGTTGGTATCGTGACGCAACATTCTGTGTGTGACTTGGGGCATCAGCGTTAGAACATCATGTCATCCAGCCCGTCCTCCATGAACTTCTTGTAAATTGCCATAAACTTTGCAACAAATGCTTCCAGATGATAAATGGCTTTGCTGCCCAGCTGCAAGCGGTGTTCATAGAAGGCTGCCATCTGTGCAACTTCTCCTTTCAGTTGTCCATCACAATTATTTAGAAGTTCTGTCAGGAGACCCTAAAATGGGGAAAAACAGAGCAGTATTGGAAAAATTGGATATTTTTTGTTAAGAGGACAACCTTGTTTCTCCGAAAATAGCCAAGCTATAACCAATAGTTCACTCCTTAATCAAACAGAAAAGACATTCAAGAAGCATTTACTGGAATAATTTATGCCTTAATAAAAGAAAATTAATTAACATTGTCTCCAAAGACTATAACCTCTACTGCATGTAGGCACACGGCCTGAGGAGAATTCTTACCAAGACAGCAAGTGTATTAAAACCACTTAGTTCTATCTTGACAGCATCAAGCACAAAGAGAAACAACATTAATAAAAAACAAGGAAAGGGTTATTTAGAATTTAGGTGTCTCTGTCTGTATTTATGAACATATTTACGTGCAGACACACAAGGCAACTTGACTGCAATACTTAAGTCATTACAAAACCCCAAAACACATTATTTTAGATTAGAGACAGCAATAAAATCATTGCAAATCCATCTCAATTAAAACAGCCAGGATTAAGTGAGAAGTATCTTTAGACCATTTCAAGTTTATGAAGAGGGAGTGAGCAATACAGGATCCACTAACCTACTGTAAGAAAGGAAGGTTAAAGAAACATCTAAGTACCAAAACCACCAAAAAGCAGAAATTAGTTAATGTGAAAAGAAATTATGTCTGAAGGCAAAGCAAACATTACTAGTTTAAGTTGCAAACATTATTTTTCATCTTTGTTCTGCTCCAGCTGTCTTCAGCATCCTTTCATCCTGCTTAAAATAAAAACATGCACATCCCACTTGCTTTTTTCCTCCCAAGGTGACATCTGTCTTTGAATAGTCCTGCTGGCCTAGCATCCTTCAGCACACCTTTCCACAAAGATAGCAAATACAGCACTTATAACAACAAAACTTTTACAAAAGAAAAAAAATCTTATCAAGATTAGCCCATAGAATCATATAATGATTAAGGCTGTGCAAGACTACCAAGATCAAGTACAACCTTTGACCAAATAGCACCATGCCCACTAAACCAAACCAAAAAGTGCCATGTCTACTCATTTTTTGAGCACCTTTGGGGATGGCAACACCACCTCTCCCCTGGGCAGCCTGCTCCTATGTTTAACCACTCTTTCAGTGAAAAAATTTTTCCTAATATCCAACTTGAACCTTCCCTGGCACAGCTTGAGGCCTTTTCCTCTCACCCTGTTGCTAGATGCCTGGAAGAGGCCGACTCCCACTTTGCTACAAGCTCCTTTCAGGCAGTTGTAGAGAGCAATAAGGTCCCCTAAGCATCCTTTTCTCCAGGCTGAACAACCCCAGCTCCCTCAGCTGCTCCTCACAGGACTTGTGCTCCAGACCCCTCACCAGCTTTGCTGACATTCCCTGGATGCAATAAAATATGCTTTAATATAGTAAATGGCCTGACAAGTCAAGGGGACTAAGAATCTCCTCCTTTATTTTTACCCAGCTATGATACTGTTGTTCTTTGACCATAGAACAAATTTTAGTCTGTTTGGAAAGGACACAGCTTTTCATCAATATTTGGATAATTTGTGATGTTTTGGTGCATTTTTTTTTAAAAAGCTTTAGTTGAGACTGTCACAGTGTTAACATTTATAACACATTAAGAGCTAGATAGCTGAATTACCTTCATTATAATCTCAGGAGGGATGCAGTGTGTCAGGAGTTCATAAAGCCGCCCACGGACTTCTAAAAGCCTGTTGGAAAGACACCACAAAATATGAGAAGTATGACCCCGACGCGTACTAATGTGTTTTCACTGTTAGTGAAATACTCTGCAGGAGAAGAGGCAATCCAAGCAAAGTTACTTTTCTTCTTTTGGTTTTGTGTGTTATTTTAAAACCAAAAGAATTGCATGAGTCAATTTCAATTCAAAGGCTCTATCACCTTTTATTCAAAAGATAAATGACACATACTCTAGTTACAATGGTCTCAGTTAATCTAGAAGCTACAAGGCTATTATAATTTGTCTCAGGATTGTTTCCCTTTAATTCTTCTTCATATCTAAGTTATCATTCATGCTTAAGACTAGTGAGGAGACACAAACAATTTATTAGAGCCAGACAGTTCCTTTATGCTGTTTTTCTGTCTCCATTGTTTATAAAAAGGGTAAGACAATTAGGTGGCAGAACTGGCACAATTAGCCAATGCTCAGCTTCTGATAACAGGAGGTCAGATGCTACAAGCATTTAAATTAAGTGACATCTCATGTAAGTAATACATGGAACAGACTGAAAGGATCAGGCTGTGGATATGACACTGAGATGGATACAGGGGTCATCTCCTAAGGTGCTCAGAAAAAAGCAATGATCTCTCACCTCCAGTTCTTTTACAGAGGTGCATTATGCTAAAGATAGTCAAAGAGAAACTTTCAGTAAAACAAACAAACAGAACAACCACACACATCCACCATCCCCCCCACCAAAAAAGACAGAAAACACAATATGCAACTGAGCCTATGCTCACTTTTGATTACTAAGCTTCAACAGGGAAAAGCAAGAGTTTTTCAGATCCTGACACTCATTGAGTCTTCTCTGGCAATTTTAAGGCTCAACTCCTCTGGCTGCAAAATATCAGCTCCAGCAGAAATAACAGAAAATTACACACAACCGAAGACCCACAGTTTTGAATATCCCCTTTTTTTTTTTTTAGGTTGCAGAGTACACCAAAAACATAATTTATATCTCTAAACATCAGCATTCACCTACCTTTGTGGTGTCTGTTGACCAACAATAGCATTTGCAGTTTCTCTCAAATAAACTTCCCAGTCCATCTCAGGAATGTCTTGATCAGCAGTGAAAGGATACCTACAAAATAGTATCTTTTTAGAAATTATAATCAAAACAAACTGTTACCTATTTTAACAAGGCCTTAGAAGCAAGGTCATTCATGTGTCTGACAGTACAATTTACATTAATTTTTGCAGTGACTTACTGTTGTACTCTGCAGGACTCACACATAAGCAGTGCTTTCCGAAGATTCCTGCCAGACTTCTCTGCAATCCTTTGAGCCAGTTCCTGAGGAAGAGTCAGGCCTTCTTTCTTACACACACTGGACAAGACATGACAGATCTAGAGAGAAAACAGATAGCAGGGAGTGCAACACTTAGCAAACTGTTCAGCACCTACAGATTCTCCTGTTAGAAAGATTTCTGGACCACAGATGGACCAGTCTTTCATAAGCCACGCTTGGCAAATCATCCAACACAAAGGAAAACTAGGTCATCACGTGAAACTAAAATATTTCCTAAGTCCACAGCAAGAACTTATCTAAGAAGAACTTTTAAGTAACCTATTTTTGCTCCTGTTTCAACATACATCTTCAATGCTGGGAGCAGGCACTCGTACAGCCAGGCATCTGCTTTGAATGGGCCCTATAATTTTCGACATTGAGTTGCAGCACAGGATCAACCTGCAGGTCGCCATGTACTTCTCCATTGTTCTTCGCAAAGCATGCTGAGCATCTTTAGTGAGTTTGTCAACTTCTGTTAACAGCACCACTGAAAAAAGGATTAAACATAGTGGGGTTTTGTATTAATATCATATCTTTCTAAGAAAAAAATACTTTTGACATACAAACAATAATACCAAAATAAGTGATAACGTACAGTAAGGGCAGCACGGTTCCACAGTCAGGAAAATAAACATTAGGATAACCTGTGTGCCTTTTTGACTGTACAATCTTCATGCAATTTACAGGTACAAACAAAACAGTGAACTGAAATCTCTGAAAAAAAACCCCCACGTTTAAAAAGTATTTTGACTGGTTTTAACTGTTTCACTCACCTTTAAAATCTCGTTGAGTACTTGTCTCAAGCTGTTGGGACTGTGCCACTGTCTTCAAGAGTTCCTGAATTACCACACGGTCATTGTTTCCCGCATCGCTGTACCAGGAGTTGGAATAAATCTTGTTTTAAAACAACTTTATATTGCATATAAAATACATCCTCCTTAGGTCAACTGAATGAGCAAGAATGCCAAAAGAATTCAGAAGCTGCTGAGTTAGAATTAAACTCATACACATACTTTGCTGAAAGTTACCTCCTCTATAATAAAAACAACCCAAAATTTATGCATGTGCAACTGGATTAGCAGCACTGTATTCAAAAGTAGTAAAACCATTGTCAAATGTTTTACTAACTCATTAAAATAGAACTTATTTTCTTCAGATGAGAAATCTAAACCTTTGTTACCTACAATTTGAACAAGGACACACAATGTGAAACTTTTTACTCATTATGGAAAAGAACAATTAAGTCTAATCACATAAGAGGATGCCTGACTTAAAGGACTGATGTAAATGTGGGGTTTTATTCTTCAGAGTCTTTCCCAGAAATTCATTTCCTCTCCCTGTTAGCCATTCATCCCATTCCACGTTACTCAAAATGCACTTGACTTCACTATGTCATAATTCAGTCAAACTTCACAGGCCATTGGACAGCACAGAGGTTTACTGTCTGGTCAGACATAAACATGACAATTGCTTCATCACTTAAAGCCTATGAATCAGGATATTAATTCCTAATCAAAACTCAGCACTTTTGTATTTAAACTGAAATACAATTATTTTATGTTTCAAACTCTAAGCCTCTATATAGAGTAACAGGAAAAGTGTCAGTAGTATCAGGGTCTCAGAGCTGAAGACTGAACAGTCACACATTTGATATCACCAAAATGACATATTCAAAACGGTGATTACCAGTAAGTCTCAGCTTTTATTGGCAATTAACTGATAATTACTTGTGTCTGTATTAGAACACCAGCAGATACTGACTAATCAATACACAGATTAGCTGCAGAACAAGCTTTTAAAGGAGACCTGGCAGAGTAAAATAACTTCTAGAAGTTATGCAAGGCAGCATGAGCTAAGGTTTAGCAGTAACCAACACCTCCCAGTACACAGTGACATTCACTCATTGTGATATAAAGCAACATTATGAGGTTTCATATTACCTATGAATACCTATTCATATTATTCATTTAAATATTTACTTTGGGTCTGGGAACTATCACCGGCAATTTCACAACTGCCAAAAAAGATGTAGATAGCTCCCATTAGAGCTTCTGTTGTTTAAATCAACATCTGACCTTGATCAATACAGGATCCACAGATTTTGTGGTGGTCCTTCCTATGCTCTAAACACTTTATTTGGAGAATTATTGGGTAAACCTTGCTTACTTTCCAAATTCCTCTATTTTTGTATTTGTGAAAGAACTAACAATATGGAGGTGTCAGTTCCGGTAGAAGTTCTAAATTTCAACTGAAATGGTGAAATCTGTGAATCCAGAATTGCTTCTCTTCCCCAGTCCTCAACATCAGCACGCTTATGTAGCCCGTTAAACAGAACGTCATTACCTTTAGCATACAGCAATCCAAATTTTCCTTCATTTAGAGTTGTTCAATTAAAAATCCTCTCCCTGCTCTCATTTGCAGGCCAAACCCTTAAACCATTATCTAACTTGCTCAGGCAACAAATCAGGCAATCAGTCCCTCGCACACTCAGGCTGACGGCACTCACAACATGGTCAGTGGCTTACCTTTGAAGTGAGCCACTTTTACTGCACACTTACCTTGGGTTAACTTCAAGGTGATAATTACTTGCAATGGTGCTAATTTCAATCTTCTTTTTAGAAGGTGCCTGTGTAGAAAGTAAGTGCATTAAGTTTCAGAAAGTGTCCTAAAAATCTCTTACAGCTTACAACTGCCTAAGTCGCAGGTAAACCAAGACTCTCAGAGATGAAAGAACTCCTGAGATGTAGCCTTGCTTATCTCCTGTGGTCCCAGCCCCACCTCCAAAGGAAAAAAGGAGTACTGACACATCATCCAGCCTGTAAAATAGCAACAGCAATGACTGTGATAGCAACACCTAGCATGTATCATTGCAAACTCCAGTTACTCCAGAGTTTTGTCAAAGAAATCTCATTAATGGAATCAGCCCTTCAACAGAAGTGACCCTATGTCCACCCAAAGAAAAGGTTTGGAGGCAAAACCACTGGACAAGCCCAAAGAAGCTATTTCCTTCTGTTCTCAAAGGATTTCAAGTCTATACTTTGTTTGCAGAAAACACTAGTATTTATATCACCGCTGAATTTGGGTCTGAACAGTTAAGTATATTCTCTATTTCTAGCATTCAGTCTAAGAATATTATTTGTTCCACCACTGAGAACTAAAAAGCAAACATTAAATAACCTATTTATCACTAAAGCTTGATAATCCCTTGCTGGTCAAGCCTTCTACAGCAAGGATTTCTAATAGGTAATATAGCCTTTTAATAATAAACACTTAAATGCCCAAGAGCAGGGTAGAGAGAATTTAAATTGATTTTTTTGTTTTTGCTAATGCCAAAGTTGTCACTATGAAAACGAGAAAACAAGCTAAAACCTGCACATATGCAAAAACCAGTGCTAAAAATTTAAACAATTGCCTTTATTTTTACAGACAAATGAGATTATTAACACTTAATTCAGAGCTAGTCTACCATAAGAGATGTTATTGTCCAAACTGAACTGTAAACAATAACTAAAAGATCCCACCCTGAACAAAAAAAACACACCACAAGAACAGCCAACCAGGCACAGAAAACAACAGAGAACCGCACATCTTGAAGGCCTAAAAAACACCTGGAAAATAATTTGTTCATATAACCAAACTAGCATGGTTAATTACATAAAAAGGTTGGAGATACTGAGAGCAAAATAAAAAATTAATTTTTAAAACTCAAATAAATACAAAGGCCTCACAACAGAAATGTGTCAGTATTTCCACATTATTTCACAGATGGGAGACTTAATTTCTTTACCGTTATACTCTGATGCTCAATCCTCAGTTTTTCCACTCCTGCACCATATAATTCCCTTAACAAACACATTATTCTTGTCTTTTTTCCAGCTCCTGATGGTCCATACACCAACAGATGAGGAAAGTCACCACATTGAACCTGAACAAAAAGCAACAAGATCAGTTAGCTACAACAGTATTTGTCTTATAAAAGCATTTATGCTTCCATTTTCACCCAAGTTTACATTAAATGACTTTTCCAGCTCCATCACAACACAGCACCTAGAATTAAAACTGCTGAAATCCTTTCCTGCAGCACCATTTCCTATAGAATATCACGTTTTCCTGAAGGCCATGTGCAACTCGTTTAACTTCAAACACCTCACTGCTCGAAAAACACCCCAAACAAACCAACAACAAAACAAACCTCAAAAAACACCCCACTCCAGCATTTATGTGGTTCCCACGGTCACTAGAGTGACAGCTGCAAGAAACACACAGGAAAAAGGTTTGGAACAAAGTTTAAAGCAGATGCACATATATATATATATATATTTAGTTATGATATACATACATATATATACGTTTAGGAGTTTATTTCCTGAAAAGCTACATAGCATGACTTGGAGCACATCTGACCCTACCCCACAGTCAGCACTTACATTAGTTAGGTATCACTAAGCCCTGAGGAAGCGAATGTGCCAGCCGGCACATCTGGCAGGACAAAGCAGTCCTGACTTTCATTCCCAGCTGCGCACCTTACAAATTTCTGCTAACTTTAGGCAAACAAGCCAAGCCCTGTTCTCAGGGACACTGAAACCAGGAGGAAGAGGATGTGCACGCCACTCCTGAAAGAGTCGAGCCACGATTCCCTGGCAGCTTTTCCCTCGGCATGAAGGCCTCGCTCCCAAGCAGGGCGCGATGCCGGGACACCTTCCCGCGGCACGGACGCTCCTCGGAAGGCCAGGGCCTGCACGGAGGGAAAGCTCCCGACCTCGGCCCCACAGGAGCAGCGTTACGGGCCCGGAATCCCAATTACAGCGTGGGTCAGGTTGGAAGGGACCACGGTGGCCCAACCTCCCTGCTCATGCAGGGTTATCCCAGAGCACAGGGTACAGGATTGCATCCAGATGGTTCCTGACTCTCTCCAGTGACGGAGACCTTACAGTCCCTCTGAGCAACCTGTTCCAGAGCTCGGTCACCCGCACAGTAAAGTTTTTCCCCTTATTCTGCTGGGGGATCCTGGCTGCGGGGAGGATACCGAGAGGGCCTGGAGGCCGCGGGGCCCCCGGGCAGAGCCCGGCGGGGAGGCCGCCGGAGCGCGGCGGCGCCGGGCAGAGCCCGTGCCTCACTGACCAGGTTG
>VZTA01007280.1:95989-198343 GCA_013398855.1 Mohoua ochrocephala | reverse complement strand
GGTCCCAGCGCCGCCCGCCCGGGCCGCGCCAGAGCTGGGGGGTTTCCCCTTCCCGAGGGACAGAGGCACCCCTGAGCCCTGGCAGCGGCCGCCACTGCTCTCCCTGAGCGCTTTGACGGAAGAGCCCCTTACCAGGCACTGCGCAGGAATTTAACGCTGCCCGCCAGCCCCAGCCAGCACGCTGCCTCCCCGTCGGGGCAGCGAGCCCTTCGAGCTCTGTCTGAAATCATTCCTCTTGCGGTTAGGTTGGAAAAGACCTCTGAGATCAGCAAGTCCAACCTATGACCCAGCACCACCAACTCAACCAGACCATGGCACTCAGTGCCATCCAGTCTTTCCTTAAACACCTCCGAGGGATGATGACTCCACCGCCTCCCTGGGCAGCCCATTCCAATGTCTCATCACCCTTTCTGTGAAGAAATTCCTCCTAATGCCTACCCTAAACCTCCCCTGGAGCAGCTTATTTAAAGACGTGGACAAGGGAGTTTACAATCAGAAGTAATTTGGAATGTGCATTCTCCAAAAGCCCACAGCGCCTAAAAAGGCTTGTGTTTATTTCTTGTTATTTGGTGGAGCCGTTGCTGTTACCTTATTGATAACATCCACTGTGATGTGATGATGTTCATCTTGCCACTTTATCCTTAAAAACTGTTATCTCCTGCGCCAGTTCTTTTAGTTTACTTTGTTTTATGGCAAAACCAGCTTTCAGAAGGATTCGGATTTTCTTCCCTTTCTCAAAAACTTCTTCAGCAGCCTCACTGTAAATGAATGAGTTGCCCATAATCCATGTATCATGCAGTGAATTTTCAAGTTCCATCTGTGTGTGTGGCTTTGTGGCATATACAGAACATGTATGCAGAGAATTGCACAAAAAATATGTATGTAATAGGCACAGTCTGATTTTGTCTCTTTGCCTTGTAGCCCTAATAAATGAAGCATATGCTCAAGTGATATTATTTGAATCCAAGTAATGAAACATGGATATCTATATACATGAATAGTCTGAAATGTGTCAGCCTAATTTTTTTGCTTATATGATTTCTGTGGAAAAAAAAATAGATTAAATGTTCATGTGGCTGCTCATATTTTATCAGGTCTGTGTGCACATTTATTCACACAGTCAGAAAGCGTAATGCAAGTAATGGCTGCACTAAGCTAGACATTCGAGTTACTCATGAAGATCACAAAAACCTTCTGAGGGCAACGGGTAGTAGAGCACTTTCATCAATACTGTGTTACCTGTTTGTCTGAAATAGTTACATCTTGCTCTCATAGACATTGATTAATCAGTTCTATTTGCAGATTGCCATGAATTAGCAAATTCTACAACTACCTGACAGGAGGGTGTAGCCAACTGGGAGTCTGCCTCTTCTCCCAGGCAACAAGCAGCAGGACAAGAGGACAGAGTCTTAAGCTGCACCAGGGGAGGTTTAGGTTGGATATTACAAAGAAATTCTTCACAGAAAGGTAATTAGATGTTGAAGTGGACTACCCAGGGAGGTGGTGGAGTCACTGTCCCTGGAGGTGTGTAGGGAAGGGCTGGATGTGGCACTCAGTGACATGGTCTGGTGGACAAGGTGGTGTTCGGACATAGGTGGGACTCGATGTTTTTTGCAACTGAATTGATTCCGTGATTCTCTTGGTGCTGCTTTGTCAGGACCACCCTGGTACATGACTGAGTCTGTGAAAGCTGCACAGCAATATCCTACCCAGTGCTTATCTGCTACCAACCACCACAGGGCGGTGGTGGTTCCTCTGCCATTTTCTACATTTACATTTTGGGGTCTACGGTGTTTCTCATGCGTGTCTGTTCTCTCTGCTCCGTACCTGCTGCTCTTCAAAGTAATCTCTGAATCTGACCATTAATTTATTTGGTATTCTCTTTGGTTAGCTGTATTTATTTCTTGCCTTTTTATGTTTTTACAGATCCTTAGCTCATTTGCTTGGCTTTTTAATAATTTCTGAATGATGTGCTGCTCCTCTAGCGTCTATCAATGTCGCTTAACTTAATTGCAACTTCTTGGTAACTCCTTATGACCTACACAGTTTTTCCACCCCCAGAGAGTTTTTGCTAACTCATACCAGCTTCCAGCAAGTGCTCGGACAGGTATTCCAGGTTTTTAAAGTACCAGTGGAAACAAATCCTTTTTGCACAAGGTCAGACTTAAGCAGGTAGGACTCAGTCTAGTGGCTTTTAGATACTTTCAGCTCCTGAAGAGATCAAGGAGTGCAGACATAGCATCTCCGAAAAGCCCTAGGCTCTTTTCATTATTAGCTCTATTTATTATTAAAATTCCATAAGATTTCTTCTTATCCTGGGAAGAAAATCTTGGAAATTGTGCCCTACCTCAGCAATGCGTTGAAGCATGGGCTTATTCTTAAACTTTCCGTTATTTCATGCAATAGAAAGTAATTAGGCAAATGAAAAAAATTACTTTGTTCAGTAAAAATCTTATCATTTTAAAACCTGGGCCTGCATGAAGCATTGCAGTTGTGGTACTTTATATCTGATTAAAATGCTCTGCAATGCTTCGATTTTCTGCTTCATTAATTTTTTAACTTCACTATAAATCTAAACAAAATGAAATATCTAAAATGGAATGGTTTGGCCAACTGTCTTACAAATAAATTAATGTGAATAATACAGGAGACACTGGCAATTACAGCTGCAGTCACAATTCCCTCAAACACGAAGACTTTTAGAATATGTCTTCACTCATTTTGTTCAGTCCAGCAGAAAGGTCAAAAGGTAAAATGACTTCTCTGCATGAATAAACTGGACAATATAACTGAAAATAGAGATTTT
Organism: Mohoua ochrocephala; assembly: GCA_013398855.1. Taxonomy (NCBI): domain Eukaryota; kingdom Metazoa; phylum Chordata; class Aves; order Passeriformes; family Acanthizidae; genus Mohoua; species Mohoua ochrocephala. The sequence goes on along the minus strand of VZTA01007280.1, from coordinate 195,537 downwards.
AACTACAAATGGCATTTTGAGCCTCTCACTACCAGCAGCCATGTTATTAGAAAGTGCCGCAATGTCAGGTACTGTAAGAGAAGCTCCATCTTATACCCCAATTGAAGCAAAACTGTAAGACCTGGGTCCCGAGTCTAAATATATGTATGTGTGTGTATATATATCTGTGTGTGTGTGTGTGTATATATATATATGTAGTTTTTAACCAGGTTTAAACCGATTATTGAAGCATTAGAACAAATTAGAGAGGTGTTATATTGACCTTCTAAATATATTTACAGCATGATTGGTGCTAGCAATCCAAGTAGCCATTAAAAGATCCAAGTAGCCATTAAAAGGTCCAGGTACCATTTTCCTGTACAATGACTTGTGTTTTTCAAGCAGAAGACTTTTTGGCATCCTTTGATCCTTCAGGCTGCTTATCTGGACGAGATAGATTTTTCTTTTCAGTTTCAAATATTTTAACAGATCACTGCCACTCTGTTGGCTGTCACTCTAGGTTATGTCCCCCTGTCCTCATCAGAGCACCTATATTGCTGCAAGTAAATTGTAGCCTGTCAAGGAAGACTAGATCACTAATTACAAAGCCAAAAAAAAAACCAAAAAACCAGACCATAATAAAGTGACATCTGTTCTGCTGGTGACATGCTGATGTCATGCAGATTGAATCTGACAGTGGAAAAAACAACACTAACGGTGATAGCCAAATAAAAATCTAAAATAAGCCTATCTCATACAAATCGGCAGCACCAAAGAAGCTGCTTTGTTATAAGAGAAGTAAAAACAAGAAATCCTTCTTCTTCAAGAGTCTGACAGTTTATCTTACAATCCTTTGTTTAATCTGGAAAATTAAAGTAATAAAAACCTTATAGAAGTTCTGCATGCAAGGATGAGGCAAAAAAAGGTGTAAGAAGATACTTCTTCAGAACCATTAAAAGTGTGTTCTGGAAAAGGCTGCGGAGTTAATATTTAAATGGAGGATACATCCTGTGCATCAGACATTACTGTAAAGTCTTTTGTACATTTGTCCATCTGGAAAAGATTGAAAAAAGCCCTTTCATAAAGATGTGGAAAGGTGAAAATAATTAGGTGTATTAAAAAAACCCACTCGGGCCACTTGTTCTGATTTAATCGGTACTTCTTCACGTTCCAAATCCTGCTGCTAAGAACCAGAGCCTGCTCAGCCTCCCTAGTCTATAATGTACCTGGAGAAGCCGAGAAAAAAAGGTGAGGTATGTCTTGCTGTTCTTATGCCCTCTGTGGCCTCAATTGTGCATGGCTGTGCAAACCTGAGACCCCTTTTTCCTGAACAGTTAAGAATTGTCCAGCTGCACATTTAAAGCAAGATTTACAGCAGCATGGTTAATCCTAATAGAAAAACATAAGGAGGCTGTTGACATTGTTTAAATAGCCTGAACATAAATTCAAACATGTGTCTGGGGACATGTAGAGTTACAGATCCATTCTTCAGATGAACTACAGCTATGTTGAATACATGCCCATTTTTCTACCGAAGGTGTTGTTAAAAACCATCAGCTATTTTCATATGCACTGTAGGTCTTTCCCCCAGAGATTTATAAGGTCACTGACTAAAATACGCACTTGTGTTCTTCAGTTTCCACCAGCCTGCATTTTGCAATAACAGAACCGGAACAGAAAGGAAGCTCTTGTTCACTAAGGATTGCAGATTTGAACTTAAGTCTCCTGAAAGTGTTCTGAACATGACTCAGTAAGTTAAGAAATATTCAGCATTCTTTTCTTGGTGTGTTCTACATAAGTCACACATGGAAACTAATCTGTAAGCTCTTTCAAGAATTATGTGTTTCAGATAGGTAAATAGATGACGAAATATTGGGCTTGTCCTGTAATTAGGAATCAATTTTGTGAAGATGTTGACATATGATATTTTTTGTCTCTTTCTAGACAAGGGTAAATGTTACTGACAGTGGACTAAGGCTTATTTTTAAATGTAGGCATTTTGCTTCCATTCTCATCAGGACTTAAACTAGAAATTTTTTATTGATTTGAGCTACTTTTACAATGAAAAAAATCATGAAAAATAATGCACTTTTGCAAAATATTAGATGTCTGTACAGGAAAGAAGCTACATCTTAGATACCTTTGCCTGTTATATCCTAACTAATGTGGCAAGGATAGTAAGTGTTTTCTAGATTTCTAACATTTGATAACTTTTTTTTTAATTTAAGTTTTTCTCTTGATGATAAACATCTCAGCTCTTTTGAATTCATAGAATGCTAATAAATTAAATTCAGACACCTCTGAACATGTCTTGGTGTATTTCCAAAGATGGCAATAAATGTGGCACATAAAAATCAGATTTCTGTTGCATTCCTATAAAGTAAATTACTAGACAACAGTGGCACCCAAATCTGTGTCTATCCTGTGCCACTGGCAGACCACACTGTTTGTCCTGATCATGGTTTTCATAAATTGACTGAAACTCAAAGGTTCTATAGCACATACTGTGTTTTATGAACACAGTACTATTTCACATCTTGGCTATCATAATTTCATCTCCTATAAAAGCAACAACTTACACTTGTAGAATCTCTTTTATTCAGGCCACAGCAGTCTTGCTCATGTCCCTTAATTTGTCTTTTCCCTTGTAGAGTAATTACATTTTTGTTGAATCAATGGGCATACCAAAGCTTTTGAATTTCCTAGTTTTCTCCAGAGACTCTCCGTTTTCAGAAGAGCTTTCATCTTAAGTTCAATGTCAGTTTCAGTAAATTTTGCTAATCTTTCAAGTTTTGTTTTGATGTCAGTCAGTCATCAGAGGTTTACTCAGATTTACTAGCTAATCTGAGGCCAGCCCTGTTCGTGTGTCAGCAGGTGGAATCTTAAAAGCAGTGGATTCTGATATCCTCACTGTAAATGTGTTTCTGTTACAAACATAGCGATAACAAACATTACAAGCTACATCATGCTACACTTCCTGGTTTTGTACATTAAAATGTCCAATACACAATGACAAAGGAAATCTGGAGTAGAAATTTAGTTTGAAAAACATTTACCACAGATTTATCCGCCTTTGGTAACAGGAGACTTGTGCACATAACACTATTACCTAAATGAGGTCTTGGAAAATAACCACAGAGCAGTACCCACTATGAAAAGCTATTAGTATTGATAGGTCTTCATACAGCTGTATTGCTATTGATGTCAATGGGAATGAACCACAGTCCCAGAGCTCCTTGTGCTGGAAGGTTTTACCAGCTGAGATTAAGTGATTGACTTTCTGTTCTTCAACATTACAACACTAATGTAGTGACAAAGCTGCTGCTTTTCTTTTTGTCAAACATAAACAAGGACAGTATCTTAAGGTCTTCAGGTCGTTCGTCTGGTTCTTGCATTTCTTACACGAGGACACTTAAAAATTAGTGGGTTTTTTTAAAGTTGGCAATGCAGAACCCAGCTCTAAATGTTAAGCACACCTTGAGGAACAGTCTATTATGTGCTGAATTTAAGGAAAATAAGGCATAGCAGATTAAATATTTTGCTTTTATTCTCTTCATCTGTTTTGTCCTTCCACCTTTTCAGGTATCTGTCTGAATTTACACTTCCTTACAGTGAAGAGAAGTCATTTTCAACTGTGAGAAGAGCCTCTTTTCAAGCTTTAGTGCAAGTAGAATTGAGTTCATATGAATGATTTGCTGTATTCATGGCAAAGCTGTGCTCTTGTTTTGTTTTGCCTCAAATGTCTCTCATCTGGAAGAACCAGTTTAAACCACCAATGTATGCAGGCCTTGAAGAACCATTAAGTTCATCCTTCAGATATGCAGTTTTAAAAATTTATGGATTATTTTCTAGCTGCACATATGTGACTGCACTGTTTGTTTGATATAAAATAAAGGGCACAGGCTAGCAATTTATATCTTTTTAAAATTATCTAATGGGGGACCTTCCAACTTATAAAGGGCTCTTCTTTAAGTCAGTTGTTTATAGGGATACTGTGGCTATGAGTAGCCTTTTATCAATCCATAATATCCTTGTGTGACAGCTAATTAGACATCTGTATCAGAGGTCAAAACTCAAAACTGTGGTAAATTCTTTTCACCTTTAAGATAAGTTAATAAGCTTGATAAGAAAGAGGTAGAGAACGAGATGAGTGTATCTTGCCTCTTTGGCTGCCACATCTTTTTGGGCCTGGCCAGTGGGTTCCACTGGAGTGCTCCAGCTCCTTCAGATCATGTCTGGAAGGCTACATAAACTTGTACAGTTCTACTTGTGCAAGTGGCCTTTTCTTGCTAATCACAGCAAACACCTGTAGTAGTAGATAAAAGCAGTGTGTGGCCACTCTCAGCAAATTAGATGAGCTGTCACCAAAGGTTAGGGAGGAAGACAGCAAAATGTTTGTTCCCAGCCATGGGACATGCTGAAGTGAGGGTTGAGTTGCATCCCACCAGAGCAAAGTTTTCATAGCATGAGGTGAACATATGTATGGCATATCCTGGGGTATGACATGAGTGTGTATGGCATGTTTTGGGGCATGAAGGGCCTGCTAGGCCAGTGCTGGAGGAGGGGGTAGGGTGAAGGAAGCCAGACGTGGTACAGTCCTTCTATGCTGCCTGTTAGAAACAGCACATGCTGTCCTCCAGAGTGTGCCTTGGCACTGGCTTAGGAAGTATTAGAATGGGCCAGAATGATGCCAAGGAGCATGCTTAGTCTTGGCTGGTATGGATGAGCAGGGGTATAGTGCTGACACACATTCTTTGGCCTTTATCACTTACCAAATGAAGAGGAACATGGGTCTCATACGACTTGCTGGTGCTAGCTGCAGTCCTCACTGACCAGCCTGCTGATGGCCTCCTGGAAATACTTCAGCACAGGAAGCAGACTGCTTATGTTGCTTCTGGGAGCTAAGGGGCGTGAACTCAAAGTAGCACTTTCAAAGGTTCGAAACAAGGAGACTGTGGTTCTTCACGCAGGTCATAGTTACGCTGTAGGAGTCCTTGACACAGGATACTGGGGAGGCTAAAAGTTCACAGAAGTTTAGGGCCACATAAACGCACAAAAGAAAAAGCTGCAATGTTTACTGGCTTTGTTTCCTGGAAACTACATCTGGCACAGAGAGCCCCTAAAACAACTTTGTTGGAGTTTGGGAGAATGTCCAGGGAAATTACCACTGTATATTTGCCCCACTTTTATACTCTGTCCTGTGTACCTTCTGTGGCTGCTGTGAGAGCCAGGATACTGAGCTGGAGTTGTCTGGTCCAGCTGCAGTGCTCTCCCATATTTATCTTCAGTCTCATCTCTATCACTGTGCATGCATCCAGTGAACTCAAGACATACAGAGTCTGCTCCTCAGGCTGTTCATTATTTTTCCATTACTTTCTGTGGGGATTTAGTCCAGACAGGATCAACTCATGTATTTTTTCAGCACCTACAGATCTAGGGCCTTTTGTCACCATAAGCTTCCTGCTTAGCTTAGTAGGCTCTTCTTTAACTTTTCTGTCATTCTTCCACTCAGCCAGAGCAGACTATTTCTTCTAGGAAGCAGAAGTGTGGCTTTTTAGGCCATTAGTGCCTCTGCTTGTAAATTATCTTGCCCCCAGAAAAAGCTGCTGTAATTCTTTAGCACTGTCGGGCAATAAACCCTTCCTTTCTCATGTAACTTCTCCTGTCAGCACTTAGTTTATCTCTTCCAGAAAGTTTGCCTTTCTAAAGCTTTGTTGGTAGCGAGTGGAAGAAGTCTTGGGCCTATTTGCATTCTGCATCAGTGTGCAGTGTCTGAGCAGCAGCATGAAGTGTCTGCACTTAGCGTGTCAGATATGTCACGGCTTTTCAATTTCAGCTCTGCTACCACTTTTTACCTGCAAATCCTTCAATAGGCCCATATTCTAGAAAATAGAGCTGTAATTTACTATGACATGACTTCCCCTATTAAAAATGAGTACATCTGTTCACTCAGCTATGGGTTCCTCAGCAGCCTCCAGTAGCAGCATAATTAGAGTTCTGATTGCAACCTGCTAATGATTCCTCCCCCAAATATCTCCCAATCTAATTTTAAATGCGACATAACAAATGGTGCTAATAAACAACAAGGAGAGAACATGATAAGGGTAAATGAATTATGGCAGTATCACAGAGGAAAATTTATTTAAGCATAGATACAAGTGTGAACTCACAAGCTTATATAGGCACTATATGTTTAAGACTGTGTAAAAAGACAAAGACAGAGATGTGAAGTACATTCGGGACCATATCACTGGGTTTATCTTGCATGCTGTACCTTATCTAAACCTTTTTAATGCTAAATATGCAGACAGAAAATTTGCTTCTGTTTCTAATAGAAATTTTCATTTATTTTTAATAGATATTTGAAATCTCCGTCTTGTTCTAGGAGGTATACTGTTATTTCAGGATACTTGTTTTTGTCAAACTGGTGATTGTCAAAACAATATTGAGACTTTCCACTGACTTCAGAAGGCAGCTGATCAGCTATATCGGTCATCCTGTATCTGTAGTCAAAGAACCCCTGAGAGAAGTCAGATATGTAAGTTTAAAAGATGATATCATTAAAGTTTCTGGTACTATCAAAAGCTTTAATTATTAAATCAATATAGAAGTGGAAGGGGTTTTTATCACACTCAAGGAAATAGTTCTTTTGCTCTTGATTTTCATAGGTTCAGGATTTTATCTATAATGTACAAAGGAACTTTGATTTACTAGATTTAAAATCTTACTAACTTTGCAATATGTTTAGTAATATAATGAAATATTCGGTCTTGGGCAATCCAGCTGTTCTGCTAAATGTTACAGAAGCACCCTCAGGTAAAGTGTCATTGCTTTCTTCTCCCTTTTGTTTTTGCAACTTGTGTTTATCACTGAACGCCATATGGCGCAGGTTCTTGACATCATTCATCAATATGGCATCATGCATTCTGTTCCTCTGTTGTACACGCTGGTGTCAGTCATCCTGACTTCAGAATAAAGGGATTGTCCAAAGGTTTTTTGTTTCCAACAATCAAACACTGTTGATTAATTATTTATGTAAACTTAATTATTGCCCATTAAATTTATTTAAAAGGTAAAAATAAAGTTATCAATATCTTATACTTCAAAGAGTGAGCAGATTGCCCAAAAAGATCAGAAAGAATCCTTCTTCCCATGCAGTAACTGATAAATAGGTGGGTGGTTAAGAACAGGGTTTTTTCTTCATCTCGCAGTATCAGATATTGATCAGAGACTGAAACAAGATTTTATCTGTTGATCTACTGTCTCTCTAATTTATAATCTTATGTTTTTTAAGTCTTGGAATTATTTTTTAGGTAACTAAGAAACACACAGGCATGCTAGAATAAGTTGTTCTGCAATTCAGTCATCTTTATTAGGATTGCCAAGGAGGAGGTCAGATGTAATTAGCAAAATTTACGCTTTGTCAGCTTTGTAAAAGTTACAAGTTTCTATAAAAATATTTTGAAGGTATTGAGCAGGAGATAAGAGTTAAGGAAGTAATACAATTTTTTTTTTTCATTTGAAATTAATGTGGATCTGCTCTTAGGACTGGTTATTTGTTCTGTTCCAAAGTGTGTCCCATTTAAACATTGCTTTATTCTTGATCTGGCTCAATGTCATCTCTGATTTTTATATGTCATATGAGGAAATCCTGAATTTTAAAATCACTCCATTAACAACATATAGCCTAAGAATTCTTGCTGTTGTAGTCAAATACTCAGCATCAGAAGTTTGTTGTGTCACTTCTCAGTGAAATGTTAACCCGTGGAACCTTTCAATATTGCTCTGTAAAACTTTTTGAAGATCCCATAGAACACAGAGTGCCTCAGGAAATGCCTTGAAGGAAATCAACAATGTAGCTCTTTTTCCAGTTTTTATGATTATATTGCGTTGTGTGGCTGTCTTCAGATCCTGCTTAGAATCACTACTATTTACTTCTATTATATAGTGGTTCATTTGGACAGAGTTTCATTTGGAGCAGGAGTTTCTGTAGTGTCATGGTTATCACATTTGCCTATCATGAAAGGTGTTTTGAAACTGGGTGGAAACACCGTGTTTTGGGGGAACAAAGTGCTTCTGACTGTAAGAGATCACGTTCATGACCACCTGAGGTGTGTTCATAAGTCTATAGGACTTGATGAGTTGCATCCCAGAGTCCTGAGGGAATTGGCTGATGTAGTTGCCAAGCCACTCTCCATCATGTTTGAGAAATCGTGGCAGTCAGATGAAGTTCCTGGTGACTGGAAAATGGGAAACATTTTACCTATCTTTAAAAAGGTTAGAAAGGAGGACCCTGTGAACTACCAGCCTGTCAGCCTCCCTTCTGTGCCTGGGATAACCATGGAACAACTCCTCCTGCAAGTTGTGCTGAGGCACATGGAGGACAGGGACGTGATTTGAGACAGCCAGCACGGCTTCACCAGGGGCAAGTTCTGCTTAACCAACCCAGTGGCCTTCTCCAATGGAGTGACTACATCAGTGGGCAAGGGAAGAGCTATGGATGTCATCTATCTGAACTTGTGCTAAGCTTTTGACACGGTCCCCCATGACATCCTTCTCTCTGAATTGGAGAGGGATGGTTTTGGAAGGTGGACTGTGGAGTGGATAAGGAATTGGTTGAAAGGTCGCATCCGGAGTGGTCAACAGCTCAGAATCCTGATGGATGTCAGTGTTGTCCCTCAGGGCTCTGTACTGGAGCCAGTGTTATTTAATGTCTTCATTAATGACATAGAATTATAGAGTCATAGAATCATCAAGAGACCTACAAGATCATCCAGTCTACTCAGCAGTATCACTGCAACCCCTAAGCCCCTAAACCAGATCACCCAGTGCCAGATCCAAATGCCTCTCTAACACATCTAGGGATGGTGACGTCACCACCTCTTTGGGCAAACTATTCCTATGCCTGACCACCCTAACAGTAAAAAATTTTTTCTGTTTTCTAATCTGAATCTCCCCTGTCTCATTTTGAGGCCATTTCCTCTGGTTCTCTCACTGCAGGCGTGGTACAAGAGACCGGCCCCCACCTCACTACAGCCTCCTTTCAGGGAGTTGTAGAGAGCAATGAGGTCCTTCCTGAGCCTCCTCTTCTCAAGACTAAACAAACCCAGCTCCCTCAGCTGGGGATTCTTTATTATATTAAAAGCAAATGCAAAGATGCAATCTAATTCAAATCTGTGTAAATTCAAGAGTTCCCAATGTTTTGAAGGGAGGATGTTTCAAACATCCTTGTTCCATGTCACTGCAAGTAGAGTAAAATTTCCACAGATTTTGCAGAGAACAGGAGATGCCTTTGAAAAATTTGGCTTAGACAAGGTAGCAAAGGCAAGGTACAGAAATACAGGTGGGAGATTTTTTCTGCCCTTTCTTCAACTGGTTTCCATCCCTGTTCTCTTCCCCTGAATGCCAGGATATAATACTGTCTTGTGTCTAACTGTAACGCTTTCTGCTGGTGGTGGTAGTGTGATGTGCAGAGGAAGGTTTTTAGCCCCTTGCTGCTTCCCCAGTCTAGCAAGGTTCCATAACTACTCTTGAATCCCAAATTCCAAGTTCCTTTGCCTGCGAGCTTGGGAATCACACTGATTTTGGTGTCTGGGAAACCTTAGTGTGACAAGAAACTAAGCTGAATTTTAGGCCAAATGAAATATCAGTTTATAATGCAATTTTGAAAATCTGCTGATACATGCATTCTCAGGGCAAATTAAAACCTCAGCAGGAGTAATACCATGCTGTGCAAAAAGATTGCAATTGATGCTTCTATTTTTTACTGTAATTGTCTGAGACCCTCAGGAGAATACATACCAGACTCCAAAGGAAAGTGCATTTGTAAGCTCTATAAACTGGTGTTTTGAACAGCACAGGGATGTGAAAAAGAAAAATGACACTTCATGAGGTTCTGGATGAGAAAAACAAATTAGATCCTTCTGCTATAGCTGCTGCTACTCATATACTCACCGGTTTGTTTTTGTTTAAAGATAATCTAAAGTGCTTTTTTATTGTAAAAATAAATTATTGCTCATAAAAAAATTTCAGGAGGTGGGTGTTTTATTATCATGGCTGACACACGAATAATGTGCGGCACGAGGAGTTTCCTACTGTGGCAGAATTCAAATGTTAACAAAAATTTAAGTACTCATCTACAGTACAGAACAGATTTTATTGCACTGCCCTGAATGATCAGGTCATTTCCCCGTGGGTAAAGTGATACAAATCTGGCTGCAGCTGTGTGTGTTCCTCTGTATCTCTTGCAAGCATTGCCTCACCTCCCCAGGCCCAACAGAATCAAGCCTCTCTGCAGTCAGAGAAGGCAGCACGTTGTGGGCCCTTTGAGGCCCTTTTCTCTATTTCCCTGCTCTCCTCTCTCTGGACAGAGGTATCAGACTTGTATGATTCAGAGACAGTTCTATGATGGGGATTCTTGTCAACAACCAAGGGGAGCAGTCCATCAAATTCCTTTTGAAACCACCGCAGAGATGTTGAATGTCAGTAATTTTAATCTAGGTTGCTCCTGGTCCTAACCACCTGAAAAGGTGCAAATAATCTGCCTTGCTGTGCCTCTGCTTCCAGGATTAAAATAATCCCATTACAATATGAATGTCATGGTGATGAATGCTGACCATCTTTCAAAGGGTCCAGTGGCACATCGTGTTTCCTAGAGCAGCCAGTCCTTCTGAGGTGAGAAAGGTGGGAGTCACACAGCTGCTGACAGAATGCAGAGGGAGAACTAGACTCCATTGCCTGCTGTTTCCATGTGTCTGGGGAGCCAGCAGGTCCCGTGTTTAAATCTCAGTGACTACAAATACAATGTGTACTGCTTATTAAAAGCATAACTGTCCTGTATATAATAAATGCTCTGCTGGTGGTGCTAGGAAAGAAAAAGGCTTTCTTTGGGATTTTTTTTTTCTTTGCTTGAAATCAAATTATAAGTTTTTGTCAGCTCCTACAGCAGATCTTTAACTTTCTGCTCCTCCACTTGGGGACTTGTTCTTGCTGCCACAGGTGAATGGTAAACAAATATCTGTATTCCTTATCCAAGCTACTAACATGACTTTTTCACCTTCAAAACCATCTCATCAATCATACCATTAAATGAACATTATAAAAATAAATGTAAGAAACTGTCATGTAAACTCTTGAGAGTTAACAGTAAAATCTGGATTACCTCAGGAATTCATATGACTATTTTATTTAAAAAAGCACTGCTCATTGAAAAATATTTAGTAGACACATAGAGTTTCCTATTTTTGTATCATCATAGAAGCGTGGTTGGTTTCTAACCTCCATCAAGGAAGTATGATTCATGAACAAATGAAGCAGAGTCACATCTTCCTTATGTACTGCTACTCTTTAACTATTTTATGTGCCTTCAACACTAAAGCAGCTGTAATAGCAAAGTCACCTGCAATCTCTGATGCTTCAGTATCTTTAATTTATCATGCAAAATATACAATAGATAAATGTCATCCCAAGTATATTGTTTAACATCTGTTGAAATGCACTTTTTTTCCCCTTATTTTTTAACTCTATCACAGTGACATCCTGTAATTCAGGCAAAATTGTCTATGTGCTTGGTCACTCGAGAAACAAAATTGAGCCATATATTTTGTACACATCTCCTTTAGCTCCTTGTTTTCATTAGCCATTTGTCAAGTGCTCGAAATTCAGAGACTTGTCTTATAACCAGTTGTCACAATTCCCAAAAGCACCTGATGTTTGAAGTTCTCAACATACTTTGGAAATGACCCCTAAGTGATCAAAGCAGTATGGATATAACTGAGAATTTTCTTCCAGCTCATTCTTTCTTTAGTTTTGTCACAGAGAAATGACAAAGGAGCCACTTCCTTTGAGAGCTGAGCATGTTTGTTTAGGCAATAATAGTCAAACTCCATAATAAAAAGATTACTCCCTGTAAATGTGGCATTTTCATGGACATTTTCCTCTTCCTTGTTTCTCATGGCTTTTCAGTTTAAATGGTTAAAGTAAATATTAAAAATCTATTTGTTCCTCTAGTGATAGGTTACCTAAAAACTGCTGGTGGGTCGACATGGCTAAAATAGTGTATATGTGAGTGTGACAGCTGTGTTTACGTCACCACATGACATCGTTGTTTGAGTTAACCCTGGAGCCACCCTACAACAAGGGACATCCCCGCACTTCTCGAGCAGTCCTTCCCATTTGCTGCTGCCAGCCAGGAAGGTCACAATTAGGACCTCAAGTCACAGACCAAAGCTGTCTGTGCACCTTGAGTACAACTGTTGAATAAGGAATATGCTAAAACTGGAGGCCACTGAAAGTATTTGCTGATTTTGCCTTGATTTGTTAGTGGTTTTGTTCCTCCCCGAACATGCAAGAAAAGTCAGAGCAGCACAACATTTCTGAAAAGGAACATCCACTAAATAATGTTCTCAGCTGGAAATCACCAGGCTTGTGTTTTCAACTGCTTAGTGGTTATTCTTTTCAGTCAAAGAAGTTTTGTGGGTTGATCCAAACCATTTTTCCAGCTCTTCATTTCACAAGAGAGAATCGATTTTCGCTGTTTGTTTATTACTTGATTCAGGTTTCTGTTTAGGTCAGCAAACTGAAAAAACAGTGATTTGCATAGTTCTGTGACCTTCTGTTAGAAAAAAATAACAAACACCTACGAAAGAAGTATATCTGGGTCACAAAGCTGGACTAGCACTGCCCCTGCCTCTGCCTGCCAGGGTGCAACCCGTGATGCTTTGGGGTCTGTACGATCGGATTCAGGTACCTGTGGGTCAGGGTGCCTGGAGCACAGCAGCAGCTGGTGTTCCTGCAGGGAGCTGGGGCTTGCACGGGCCCAGTAATACAGACACTGAGTATCTGCACTGTATCTAATGCTGCTTTAAAAGCTACAGGCTGGGAATACCAGCTGGAAAAATCAGCTAGAACAGTATACCTTGCTACCCTGCTGACATAATTTCCTTTATACCGAGAGATAGATTTTAATAATTATGATTCAAACCCCTTATGTTATTGAAATTCTTTCTACAATTTATTCTACATACGGGAGCGTTTGGGGTTTTTTTACAGACCCGCATCTCCCCATACGACTCTGTGCTCTCCTGCCCCCAACTCTGGGCGCTGCCCTGTAAAAGGGCTGCAGCCCACGAGGTGGCAGAGCTCGCCTTGGAGAGCAGCCTTTGGCGAAAAAACTTTTTTTTTTTTTTTTGCTAGCAAAGCTCCCTCCCCCGCTTTCTTCCGTTTGCTCATTAATTGCAAATGTAGCTTCCTTTTTGCACATAAATCATAATTTCCTTAGACAAATAAAGGAAAATATTCAGCCACATGTAGACATGGAGATCAGTTTTTATATTGCTTTTGATTCAAAGGTTCTTCTGTCTACGAATATAGGAATTTTTGTCTAACTTCATTTGCATCAGGAGTTTCAAACTAGTTGAACAAGTTGTAATTTGTTTAACCTCACTAGAATTTAACTCTGTTTCAGTGTTTGTCTCAAAACTTGGAAATGGTAAAACCACATGAAAAATGTTCAACCTTTCAGCTTTTAGAATAGCAAATAAAATTAAAAAAAAAAAAAGCTTTGAAAATCATTCCCCAACAAGAAATGTCTGTCACTGTTTAGAAATGATTAAATTTTCATCTGATTATCACAGATATTTGACATGAGCCTGCTCAATCTAACTTGACCAGTAAAGAAGTTCCAGCATGTGACTCCATTTGATTTTGTTCCTTTTTCCAACTTCCAGACATGAAGGGAGAGCAGATATGATTAACGTTATTCTAAATCAGAGTCAGTGGTGTTGTTGTAGGAGTTAGTAGCAGTGCAATATTCATAATAAGTGTGCCGATCCCTATAAGAAAGCTGAACAGGAGAGGTATTTAAAGAGATTAAATGATGCAGAATAAAGCTTCCAAAAGCTGTAATTGAAAGTGACAGAAACATTAGCTTTGAAACAAGTAACATTTAATCACACAGATTATACAGAAACATAATTTTTTGTATGTTGTTTTCTTCAATAGAATTTAATTTTAATCTGTTGAGACAGCTCATCATTTTCAGCTGCCTACTGCCAGAAGCCTGTCAGAGTATGTAAATGTACAGCTACTGTGAGGAGTGGGACCTGTTGTCTCCAACACTGGCCTCAGTTTATGCATGCCTAAAATTTCAGGTGCTCCTACCTGCACCTGCAGGTTGCACCACTTCTTGCCTTTGTATGTAGCTTTTGAGAGGTTGAACTCCTGAACTTCTGGACAGCCAGTGTAGTCCCAGTGAAAGCATCGTATTCGTGCAGTCATAAGTAGAATATTATGAAAGGGCAAAGGCATGAAGGAAAAAAGAACGAAAAAACCTTTACACGAACACACAGAGTCCAGGGGAAGGGTTCAAACCTTCTCGTAAATAACATTTGATTTTATTCTCCTGCAAGTATACAGGAAGTCCAAACGGGATCACAGTAGCTGAAAGCAGAAAAGAATTTGTGCGTGGTTCGATTAGTCAGGACACAGAGAGAGTGAATCTCAGTATAGTGCTGGAATAGCAACAGCTCCCCTGATGTTGCAGAACATGTACATTTACCAATGCCCCCGCCTTGACCGATACGAAACCGAGCTCTGTATTTGCAGAACGTGTGAGCAGGAGCAAATGTGACCTTCAGGAAGACCGATATGAAGTGCCTTTGCCTCCTGGGGACTCAGAAGGGCAACAGACAGGAGAAACTCACGTTGACACTAACCTGCTGTTTATAGCAGCCAAGAAGTACATGTGAAAGCATGTCAAAAACTCCAAGCACTTTGGATGGTTACCATCAAATTTTTTGAGTTTATTTGCTCTTGTTATAAAACTTGTTTGAAAGTGAAGCCAGCTGTCTAAAAAAAAGTTTGAACGACAAGGTTGTAGGGAGGTTTATTTTATTTTTCTCTAATAGTGCCTTTCTTTTCTAATATGGAAGTTTAAAAAAACAGGATTCACCTGTGTTTCCCTCTCAGCTCCTTGCAAAGTCTGAACTATTTAGAGATGCCTTTTATTTTAGGTAAGGTCACATCAACAGTTCAGCATGGCCAGATTTTCAGAAAACAAGTATTTTGTATATAGAGCAGCTCCTTTTGGCTTATGGTGGCTTATTAAAACAGAAGCAGTTTCAGTGTGAAATGCAATCAGAGACCAGATCCTGACCTCTTGAATTTGGAAGAGACCAGGGCATTATTGGTAAGTCCCAAGCAGCAATCCTGGCTGTCCTCCAGCCCTTGGGGAGCTGCAGCAGCCATTTCTGTCCTGTGACATCTTATAGCTGACCCAGAACCTATGGGGACCTATTCAAAACCCAAAGAGAGTTCATGCCTCTCCTTGTCTTTGACAGGGAGAACCTGAGCATGGGATGAGGACACAGGAGCCCTAGTTCTGGGCTCACTGTGCTTGGAAAGGTTTTGCACTGCAGCTCCCATCGTGGATGGGATGGCCTTAATGTGTAAGGTAAAGGAGAAGACACTTCCACCCTCACCATGACAGCCAGGATACTGCTCATCCAAAATGTAAGACCCGGAGGGCCAACACAACAGAGAGTGCAGGGGAAAATCGTGAGATTTTGCCTCTTTCACTGCTCAGACCCTTCCCATGGACTGCCCTTCTGATGAGACTATCAGTCCATGGTGCGGGGCTGGGACTGCTGTGATCTCCCCTCCTGCCCCACAGGTCAGGCAGGTTTGTTCTGCTCCCATGGCACAGGTCTGGCACTGAAGACTGAGCACCAGGGCGGGTAGAGTTTTGATAAAGGAGCCAAAAGTACAGAATAAAGGATTAATTTATCTATATCCAAAGTAAATGATGCTATCTTCAGGGCAGGGACTGTCTTACCACGTTTGTTTGCAAATGTTTGAGCCTTTCACCCTTTGTCAGTAATAAATGATAACGTAGCGAGGAAGGAAAATGGACTTCAGAAAAGACTGCCGGCTTAAAAAGAGCAGCCAGAGAGATTAAGCCTACAGGCGTAGCTTTAATGGTGATACTGTCACTGAGAGAGACACAAGCTCTTGCCAAAGGGCTATTGTAACACTCTGTTTATTACAGTGTTCAGTACAGGACATGTAGTCACCCTAGCACGGAGTAACACTTACTATATTGTGCTCAGAATGAGTAATGAATATCATGTGAGTACGGAATGTATTGGATCTTTCCAAAACTGTGTCTGGGCAGGCAAGGGGGTCGGCTGCCTCACTCAGCAGGACACTCGAGCTACTTTGTGCTACTTTGATGGCACAATGCTGCTAGGAGGTTTTCATGACTGGCTGCTTAGGAATGCTGCTTGTGTGAGGACAAAAGCTACTGATGGGCAGGAAATACAGCGTGATTTGGTCCCAGTGTCCCACACAATCTTGACTTTCTCCGAGTCAAGGATCTGCAGTGGTTTGGACAAGCTACTGTTGCCCCTTGTGCATCACATTTTTTTTTAACTGAGGGTTGTTGGCTACAGCTGTGATCAAAAGGTCATAACTTCTGATTTCTCCGCAGCTATCGATGACACCCATAGAGGGATTTTGCCAGATTACGTAATATTCATTTTAATCCAGAAGCAAAATCATTCCTATGTGGTACTCTAAGCTTCCCTTGTTGATGTGGCCCGGGTGATGGTTGTGGGTCTCTCTGGACATGACTGGGTCATCAGACACCTGAAGCCACCATGCAAAAAATGGAGAATGGGAGTTCACTGTCTCATGGACTGATGGCCCTCAGGTCTGTGCCTTCCTCCTGTCTGCTCATGGCACCGTTATGAGGAAATCAACAAACCTGGAGCATCTCTGAAGGCCAGCTGACTGCCACTTCATTCATTAATAGGAGTGCTGAAGACCTGTTGGTATCTGGAGTGATAAATCTAAATTGCCTTCATACTGGTGGGATAAATTTAAATTGGTTTCATACTGTTGCCTCTTACAAGGCCTCTCATAGCTAAAGTCTGTGATTTTGGTGTTGCAAAGACTTGGGCAGCTCTTGCAAGGTGAGCTGGTGGCACTGACCGATTACACATACCTCCAAAGTTACTTTTAGGGTGTGATGTAAAGACAAGAAATATCTGTAAATTTTGAGGAGTAGAAGTGAATTTGGAGGATGAAGGAAATTGGTGACATTTTATTTATCTATGTGGAGTTCTATGTGGAACAACCATTTATGTCCAACTTTGGATAAACATCTACTAAAGCTTCTGAACAACAAAGTAGACAAGGGGGAGCCATCAAAAAGAAAGAGTGTATTTCTATAAAGAGTCTTATTTATCTGAGGTGCTAAAAGAAAAGCTGAGTAGAAAAGCTTAATTCTTTACTATATCAGTTTTATAGCAGAGTTGCTGCCCATAAATCCAATGGTATTTCACCAGCATTAAAACTACAATGGATAAAAAAAGGCATTCTGAATTCAAGGAGAAAACCAGATCAAGGATTAGTTTGCTTATTTTGATAATAAAATAAATGCTGTGAGAACATGGAACATATGATTAGGTTAGCAAAATCAGCAAGGCTATTTATACAGAAATGTCATTGATGATAAATTCACTGCTCAGTAAATTTTTCAAAGGCTAAGAGAGTGATAATTTCTACTGTTAGCTCTTCATGTTAACAAACACTGTGCTGTAAAATCTGCTATAAATGTTATCCATACAATAAAGGAAGAGCAAATACTTGGCTATGAAAGAACACCTGCTTTTCCGAAGTAGCATATTTCTCCTGAGTTATATCTGCCTTTTAGTTTATAATCTTTTTTGTTTCCTGTTTTAAAATACTGACAAACTTTTCATTCCATATAAACATCCAAACTTCCTTAGTAAAAAAAGCACCCTATACAAAAATTAATCCTTTTTTTTCTGTAAAATCACTTTATAAACACTTGCAAAAGCTGCCAATCTAGCCATTTCCCCAGATGTCTTGTTATATCTTAGTAATTAAATTGTAGTCTCTGAGCTGTCTTTTTCATAGCTAAGTTTACGGGAAATGCATCTTCATCCTTGTCTAGCACAGTATAAAAATGTTCTGCTGGGAATACAGTTGTATTTATTGATTTTTCAGAATTTGTAATTCCTTTCAAAAGAAATCTAGTTAGCTCTTTTGAGCTCTCATGAACTGATGAAGGCAGAAAACAATAATAATTTGAAAAGATACTTCTAGGGAATTTTATGATCATATAAGATTCGGAACAGGATCTGCATTAGAAATGTGTTCTCCTTGGTACCCACATACTCTTTGCGATATCCATTTACAAACAATGGCATTGCTCCATTCTTTATTTTATAAAATGTGTCTGACTACAAGATCTCACAAACACTATTCTTTGTTTAAAGAAATGTGTCTATCACAAGTGCTAATGTGAAGTATCTTTGCAACCCCACATCAAAAAGCCAGAGCAGCAGAGGACATAATCACCAGAATTGATCTCTTGGGAAGTAAGAGAACTAATCCCAGCATTCTGCTGGGAGATGGGCTTCTAGCTCCTTCATGTCCCTGTTCAAGGACTGATAGTGGAATCTTCCTGGCTGACCTTGGATGTCAGAGCAGCAGGCACGGCAAGGCACCTGTGGCTTTTCTGTTCTTGGCGGCTACTTACAAGAGCCTTGAGCTGCACATGGCCTTTTGCTTCCCAGCAGATGCCCCTTGCCCACGCCCAGTCTCCAGGTGGGCAGGGAAATATTCTACCAAGGCCACACCACTGGGAGTGCGCAGTGAGCCTGGCGCTGTGCTCCCGTGTCCTTGCCACCATGCCTTCCTAGGGACTCAGTGCCGAGGCTCTGTCCACAGCAGAGATCCCAAGGTGCCCTCAGTGCCTGGCAGAGCAGTGAAAGGGGCAGCGTAGCCCACGGGCCACCCACAAGCTGCCACTGCTCTCCTCTGCCACTATGGCAGCCAGGGTTGGCCTTAGGGACCCACAACTCCACCTTGGCAGGGCAATCCAAGAAACCAGCCTCACAGGATGGGAACTGCTCATATCACCTCAGCTGGGCTGAATTTACCCAAAGGTTTCAGGACTTGTTTTCCAGGAGCTTGACACACAGTTCATGTCAGATGTGGGAGCCAAGTTAAAGCTTCCCATACTCTGGACTAGTATCTCAGCCAACTGAGTGTGGCAAGAGGGAAGGAGAAAGTATTTGAATGGCACTTCATTCCTCTCTTGATGACATGATTTCACATGGAAACATTACTGAGAACCCAAGGCAGCAGATTTCCAAGACAACATCCAACCCACTGGATCAGAGATGCGTCCTGACTCTCATGTTCACGTTTCCATGTCTGTTTGGATGTGTCATAAAAAATCGACCAAGTCCCGCAAGAAAGACAAAAGCAGTTCCCACGTAAGGATAACCTAGGGGCTTGAAATTAAGTTAGGCTACCAACAAATTTAAAACTTTGATATAATTCTTTTGGAAAGCTTATTTGTTCAAGTGAGTGTGCTGGGATTTCCCAACAGAATGTTCTCCAGTTTGGAGTACATCCTGGTTTCTATTGGTATGCACTAATCTTTCCTCTTGGAGATGCTCCTCTTCTGCATTAAGTGTCCATATAGTCAAATTAAATGGAAATCAAGAGTCACAATGCCTTTTTATCAAATGTATAATGGCTTCCCACCCAAATAAAAATATGTTTCTTCAGCAGTGACCTCCTGAGTCATTTGGCTGGATATTCTTCATTTATGCAGCTGCGTCCTTCCCCAAACACCTCTTAATCATGCAAAAAAATTCAGTGTCTGCTTTGCATTAAAAAATACATTCATAGCAGGTCGTAAACTGCTGTACATTCACTGTATTGTTCTTCTCTAATGCAGTGATTGCAGCACTTTTTCCAGTTTTGCCAGTGAAATCAGGAGGTCAAAATTTGTATCAGTATTGACTGGAACTTGTTTTCATCCAACTATATGCTTTTCAATATACATGTTTCTCATATGTAAAGACACATGCTTTTCCAGCACCACTGAGAATCTAACATGGATTGCAACACAGTTTGCAACATGATCTCAATTTACTGCTTTTTGTTGTTGCTACAGACCATCTTAAATTATTGTGAGATTATTCAGAATGCTGCAGCTTTTCAAAGTTGATTTTCACTTAAAACACTGCGGCAGTTTTGTTCCACGCTTCTTGTTTTCCATTTGATAATTCAAGGACTTGGATTGAATGAATTAAATATGAGTCATGTACATTATGAACTATTCCATGTATTAGGAACACAGATGTTTACTGCCATTAATTATTGAGATCATTTTGGGATGAACTTTGTTATAACCTTGAAATGAGCAAGCTGATGGAGAATATGAACCAATGTAAAGCTTTTCCATAGCTCTGGAATATCTTTGTCTAGGAAAAGCTGCAGAGGTACTTTAAAAACAACTTTAAGCTCAAAATGATCTGAAGAATAAGCCAGAAAATGTTTTTCATCTATGATAAGAGCTAAACTGGGTTCATCTGTATTTCAAAAACCAGAACTCCAAATCACTTCTTGTCCTAGTGTATTTATCAGAAAAGAGAGATGGTCTGAATAGCCTATTGTTAGTTACAAGCTTTGCTTCATCAAGTCAATAAATGGTTGAGTTGTTATCATGTAGTTTCAGTTCATGAATTGTGCATCTGTTCAAGCCTCAACAGACTGAGAGGGCCTGTTTACAGGCTGCAAACTTTTCCTACTTCACAATTTCACTTTTTAAAAAAGAAATTAAATGCAGCATCAGTCGCTAAGGAAGAGAAATCAACATGAGAGTTAGGCTAATTAGGGATGTTTAGCAGTCGAGTTTGTCTCAAACCTGTGAATGGCAACAAACCCTAAAATGGCAAACAAAACTTCCTAAACTCACTGTTTCCTTTAACATAATAAGTACCGAAGCTAACTCTTACCAGTGCATTAATTTGAATGGCACAACCAAGCAGATTTTGGGAGATTATCAGCACCTTTGATCTCTCGATCCGCATATGCAAACCTCTTTGATGTCGGGTGGAAACTCAGCATGAATAAAAGACAGCCTATTTTCTGAGCAACAGAGGCTGATCTGGAAAAGGTCAGGCAGAGAAAATGGATA
This sequence comes from Mohoua ochrocephala, assembly GCA_013398855.1. Lineage (NCBI taxonomy): Eukaryota > Metazoa > Chordata > Aves > Passeriformes > Acanthizidae > Mohoua > Mohoua ochrocephala. The sequence continues at coordinate 174,536 of VZTA01007280.1, read as the reverse complement.
CATACATAAGCCAGAATCACACAAAAAAAAAAAAAATCCCATCTTTCTCTAACTGGCTAAATGAACTTCTCTGAGGCTATTTGCTTTGCTTTGTTATGCTTTAGTGAAAGTGAAATACAATGCATAGAGAATTGTGGGTGTAGCATTGCACTTCCTGGCTTTGACATTTCTGGTGGGTTATTACGGCTAAACATTTGTGAGTGTTCGTGACCTTCAGAGCTCAAAGAGCTGCCACCGGGAGGTAGATACACACAGAGCCACAATTAGAGCCGCATTTCAGGTACCCGTGGAAGCTGTGTTAGCTGTACCTTTAATTTCAACCTCGGTCCCTGGGCCTGTGACAGTCCCTTCTCAGGAGGATGGGGTGGTGCGTGATTGTCCCGGGCAGCAGTGCTCAGGACTGTGGGCTTTGTGAGAAGGTGGAAGAGGCTGCTGGACATCTGCCACTGCGCTGGTTTTGAGTTCCCGTATGCAGGCCCATAGTAGGGAAATGCCCCAAAACAAACAGCGGAAAAAATGTGAAGAGGGACCAGCACCATTACAGTAGATGCCTAAAGAAATAATGGCCTTCATTTTACTGTGTCTCCCTTCTTGCCCTAAAGGAAGGAACATTTTCCATATGTTTTGGGGCACAATAATTTTGAAGTGTTTTCATGTAAAGAAAAAATTTCGCCAACTGATGTGAACATATTTATTCACAGCGTTAAAAGCTGTTTGTTATGGATATGCTATTTTTAATCACATTTCTGGATATGTCTGTTACAGATGTGCTATTTTTAATTACATTTCTGGTCACATTCTTCTAGAAGCTGTTATCTTGATTCCAAAAAGGGAAGAAAACATCAGTCCTAAGGTGGTCAGATGACAGATGCAACTGCCCTTTCTTTCTCTGCTTCAGCTGTTTATAACACTCTGTGGGTCTGCAGAGTGACAAGTCCCTTGGTCCTTCCCAGCCACAGTGCTGAGATACTGACATACAAGGTTTGGTTGTAGCCCCAGTTCCTGTATTGCTGGTTGCAATCCTGATCTATAATTAGAACATTTCTCATTTACAGAGAGTATTGCTGTGCTGTCTAGTGTCTAAAAACATCCTGGTAATGATTTCAGACTCGTGAGGGCATTTTCAGTATAGCAGAAGGAATACTTGGTAAGGTTGCTGTGATCTAGGGTGCTTCATTTAGGGTCTTTTAGTCTTAAAAGGGGTGTCCTTCAAAAGCAGTTCTTTATTTTTTAAGTAATAGTAACTCAAAGTTTCAGATTATTCCTTTGATCACAAAATTTTGTGCATATTGATGCTCTCTAAGACCTCCAGAACTATCTCAGGGGATGAATGGCACTACAAGGACTGTCTTGTCTTTATTTAGCATTTCTGGAAAAGTGGATGCCAGAATCTGAATTCATACTCACATATGTTAGGATGAAAAGTCACCGAAGCCCAGATACACAGGGACCCCAGCATGATGACATCCAGTCTGACTGTCCAGTGCCACTTCAGAGGCAGAAATTTGCAGTTCTGAGTTATTCACCTTAGTTATCTTACACAGCTGAGGAAAAGAGTTAGGCACCAGGCTGCGGGATGTACAAAAGCCAGGGTGCCAAGCAAAGGGATGCAAAGAAAATACTGAAACAAGAGATGAGTCTGAAATTCCCAGGGATTCTGACAGCTGAGTGAGGGGGTTTATGGCTCTGAAAACCCGCAGCCACTTCAGTTGCTGCTTGTGCGTGAATAACTCTGTTAAAAGAAGATGCCTAGCAGTAACGGTGCTGTTCCTCACATTACACCTAGTGCGGGTGATGGACACCATTCCACAGGGGTGTTCGTTCGCATGACTTTGGAATAGCAGCAGGCGCATGAACTCCCTGCTTTGTGCTGAGCTCAGTGGTGTTGGCACGGGCTGGGTGTTGTGTAACCATCCCTGATAAACAAAGGATTCTAGGCAGCCCACCAACTAGTTAGAGAATGCCTAAACACACCGTGAAACAAAATATCTGCTGAGACACTCAGCTCGTCCAAGATAAGAAGGCCTCTGGGAATACACATTAGAAGTACTTTAGGTGCCTAAATAACTTCACCGATGACAGCTTAGGTGCCTTTCAGGTATGCTTGCCACAGGCAGAATTGTTGAGACTCACTCCCTTGAATGCAGGCATCTAAATTCTGCTTGAGCTATGCCATAGGCACCTAAAGGCTTTTGGAATCTTTTCCTAACTATTTGAATTTATAAAAATATCTTGTTTCAATAATATGGCAAGGATTCAAATGGTTTCTCATTTTACTATGTAAATGAGTAGGAGGTGATGTCTTAGATTTTCTAGATTTCTTCATTCTCCTAACATAATTACCAGAGTAGGTCTTAAAGTAATCCAGCAATTCCAAAGTGCTTTTCATTGATTTGACCACAGCTATATGTAAAGAAAAAAAAAAAATTTCTGGACAGTATTTCAGGACTTCTTAAGTTGCTTTGCCAGCTTTTCTTTTGCAAACATGATTCTGAGGTCAGATTTTTGTTGTCCCAGAATATTGTTTCAGGTAACATCTAGGCACTGTTTTGCATTTTATATATGACCTCTACACCTTATTTGCCAGACAAGCCCTCTCAGCTTGTACAAACCTTTTTTAAAATTCCCCACGGCAATGGAAATTTAGCTATAACATGAAAGGCTTCTCTGAGGGAACGCGCTGATTGATAAAAATTGGAAAATAGCTTTCTTTTTTGTCTGAAGGGGAGTCTTTTCATTAAGAGCTGGAACTGTAACTTGGGGCTGGCCATTTTAATGGCCCTACTGAAGACAGAGCAAAAGACAAAGGCTGATCAGCTATGCAGAGCAGGACTGTGCTGTCTAACCAGTGTGAGCACTACAAAACCCAGAAAAATAAATCTGTTGCCGCAGCCTAAGATTTTGCCCGGTTTACAGCAGTCCAATTTAATAAATCTTGCATCCTGTTGTGCTGTATGGGCATTTGGTTGGTGGCTGTAGCTTCAGCCAGGTGATTTATTACTACTACTGGCACATCCTTTTGGATGGATGTATATAACATTACTTGCACTGGAAGCTGTTCTTCTTCCAGACATGCACAACAGGAAATGTTGGCAGTACTACATCTTCCCCCAGATCGAGTATCACTGGTGAGTTGTTCCACATTTGTCTCTGTGGCCTTCCACATTGCTAAGGCAGTGAGCAATGAAGAGCCAGTGCATCCAGATTTGCGTGGTGGTGGCTGTCCCAGGGACAGGGGACTCCTGGGGATGGCAGGAGCCCACTGCCACCATCCTCCTCCTCCAGCTGCCATGCTGGCATTCAGGTATCACAAGGTGGTGCTCTTGTACTTATGGCAAATTATTCAGGGGCCAGCACTTGAGGTGCCTGAGGCTCTCTCTCAGCCTTCTGCTAGATAAGATAAGCTGAGCTAAGCAGCGCTGTTGGTGGCTGCACACCTGCTATCCCAGAAGAGATGCCTGGCAAGGACAGCATCTCAAAGGATGTGCTTCCCTGTGTAAGAAAAGGTTAAATGCTGCTCGCTCACGGGATCAGAATGCATTGCAATACCATGAGATCTCTTCTTGGTGCCTCATCAAAAGACATTCTCTTGAGCAGATGTCATAAAATCTGGGCCGAATGCTTCCTTCATGTTTGTTATTCTCCGGTGGGAAGAGAAGTAGACCCAGAAGATCTGTTCCATAGACTAAGGATCTAGCTATCCATTTCCATCCTCTTGAAGCTGAGCTCACCACTCCTCACCTAAATGAAATACTTTGGCCTTGCCACATACCGGTGTGGTACCTACCATTTAAAACAGAGTATTCTTCTTTTTTACCCACGCTGGAGTCTGTATTTTACTTCCTGCATTTCTCACATATCCATTGTCTTTTCTCCAAGGGCTTCTTGATGACACATTAAAGAATTTGTGATATCTGAAAGGTCCTTTGCTATTGTATATACGGACCTAATACCAGGACTCTAGAAATCATACAAAGGTAATATCTCAGAGAGCAGGAGAGGGATTGTACACGGACAGTGGCTCTGGGACTGTGTTTAAAGATGATGAAATATCTCCTTTTTCTACAAACCTAGCAGATGGGTCTTCTTATAATGAGTCTGCAGGAGGCTGTTTCAGGAGACTGGAGGGTGCAGCAATCTTGTAGTTAACAAGAGCAATTGGATTACAGAGTAGGCTGCTGTGATTGCTGTTCATCGTGTACCTGAGTGAGAACTGAACATCTCTCACTCCACATTTCTCTGGTCACCCCCTCTTTGTACATCCTTCTTACTACAAGTAATAGCCTGTGTCTGACAGGTGTTATTTTGTACAAGAGATAACACATTACTGAGAGCTCTGAACTGTACTGTAATAAGGCCACTGGTCTACAGTTTTAAGCTACATACTGGAATACAGAAACCCCATGCTTGTTATTTCTGGTCTTCTTTGAAAATTTTCTCTCTTTTTCATGTTTAGCAATCATCTTTGTGCTCTATACCTTATAAAAAATTCAGTGTGCCCAACTTTTACCTATTTCTTGAGTATTTCAGTATCACTTTGCTGAAGTGAGGCACATGGTGAAATGCTGTTGTCACCACTGCATGCACCAGTAATTCATATGCATGCAAATAAAAATAGCACTAACTTGTACAAGTTGGGTACAAGGTCTTCTACTGTTAAAGTTTGCTGCAGAAGCCATTGCTGACAACTTTGCTGCAAAGAAATACAGAGGGAGTTTGAGCTTCCTGCAGCATTCTGGAAAATAGAAAAATATGTAGAGAACAAAGCAGCTTTTCTCTCTCTCACTCAATAGAATTTCTTATTCTTATGACCACCACAGTCTGATTTTAATACCAATGTGACAGCATTTGCAATCTTCTCTTGAAATATTTTCTCTAGCTAAAGGAAAAAATTGCTTGTATTTTCTGTGATCTTATGCTGTGAGGACACTGGAAAGAGCTGTGAACAGTATGTTCCCTGCTTGCTAGGACAGACAATGTTAATGACAAGGCCAATTCTATTTTACAATCTATTGGATTCCATAAATGCGACTATATTGACTAAAGCAGCCTGCAGTAATAATATTGAAAATAGAGTTGAAACAAAATTTGAGTGTATATTGGCAATGAAGTTGTTCAATGTGATTGTAAAGTTCAAATAATGTATCAGGAATTTTAATGCATCCTGCCACATGCTTTTACACTTCAGGATAGGGTTATAATTCACAAAAAAAAAGGCTACAGCATTCAAGCATATAAACATGCACAAGAACACTCAAATGACCTGAAGTGTACCTTCAGCAAATTTGCAGATGGTACCAAGCTGAGCAGTGCAGTTGACACACCTGAGGAATGGGATGCCATCCAGACGGACCTGGATAATCTGGAAAAGTGGGCCCATGGGAACCTCGTGAGGCTCAACAAGACCAAGTGCTGGTGCTGCACCTGGGTTGGGGCAAACCCTGTATCAACCCAGGCTGGGGGATGAACAGATTCAGAGCAGCCCTGCTGAGAAGAACCTGGGAATGCTGAGGGATGAGGGGCTGGACGTGAAGTGTGAGATTGCAGCCCAGAATGCCAATGGTGTCCTTGGCTGCACCAAAAGCAGCGTGGCCAGCGTGGCCAGCAGGGCCAGGGAGGGGATTCTGCCCCTCTGCTCCACTTTGTAGTGCTGCATCCAGCTCTGGGGTCCCCAGCACAGGAAGGACTGACCTGTTGGAGCAAGTCCAGAAGAGGCCACCATGATAGAGAAGTGGAGCACCTCTCCTATGAGGAAAGGCTGAGAGAACTGGAATTGTTCAACCTGGAAAAGAGAAGCTTTGGGGTGACTTAATTGTGACCTTCCAGAATCTGAAGGGAGCTTGCAAGAAAGATGGGGAGAAATTTCTTACAGGATGAAGCAGAATGGCTTCAAACTGAAAGAGAGTACGGTTAGATTAGATGTTAGGAAGAAATTCTTCACTGTGAGGGTGGTGAGGCACTGGAACAGGTTGCCCAGAGAAGTTGTGAATGCAGTGTTCAAGGCCAGGTTGGATGGGGCTTTGAGCAACCTGGTCTATTGACTCTGCTCATGGCAGGAAGGGTGGAACTAGGTGATCTTAAGGCCCCTTCCAACCCAAGCCATTCTATGATTCTGTGATTCTATGATTCTATGACCTTGACCATCCCCGAATGTGCAATATCAACAAGATCTACCTCAGAAGCCCTCATTTGCTTCTCTGTGTAATTTCTTCTATTTCTCTTCTTGAATGCAAATCCTTCAAATTCCTGGAAACATTCAAGGCCAGGCTGGATCGAGCTCTGAGCAACCTGATCTAGTTGAAGATGTCCCTGCTCATTGCAGGGTGGTTGGACTAGATGACCTTTAAAGGTCCCTTTCAACCTGAACTATTCTGTGTTTCTAAGATAAAAGAGCTCAGTTTTGCCACTTTTGCAGAGGCATGAAGCCTCCATAATTGTAGTTGAAGTTTGTGGTTAGCACTACAGGTTCAATACTGAAAATTGTCTCTGAAATGACTAACAGAAAACTTCACAATACGCTAGTTGGAGGTAAAGTAGAAAAGCTGGTACTCAACTCCTGTGTTTCAGTTCAACACGATCCTGAGAACCTTGAGAGCCTTGAGAGTCCATTCCACTTTCCCTTCAGCAAGGAAAAGGGCAAAGCCCTCTGTGTGTGGCAGAATGACCCCTGCACCAGAACAGGGTGGAAAGAGCTGGCTGAGCAGCAGGCTGGCCCCACTGAAAGGAAAAGAACCTAAGGACCCAGGTGCCCGGTTGAATGTGATCCAACCTGAGTTTCCATCACAGAGAAAGAAGACTCAGCTCCATTGCAAGGACCAAAGCCAGCATAGCAAGGACTGTTACTATCCCTTCTGCTTGGCACTGGCCCATCTGGAATAGTGTCCTGTTTTGGACCTAAAGCCCATTACCTGAAGGAGATGCTGAGGTGTCTAGGATGAAAAGAATACCAGGAGGTGATGAAGTAGCAGCCCACAGCTATGCCAATGGGTATTACAAAGACTATAGAATCAAAGATTTCTTGGAAGTGGGAGATGCCCAGTTGCAGAAGAGGCGATGGCCACAGATTGTGTTTTGAGAGGTTCAGGACAGAGTTTGGGAAACCGTTTGAGAGCCTAATGGGAGTGGTGATAGAATCTTCATCCTTGGAATGGGTCCTGAAAGCTCAATTAGAAAATGCATGGCTGACCTGACCAAGTCCTGGCAATAAAGCTGCAGGGTGAACCCCAGAGATCCTTCCCATCCAACGTTTCTGTGAGCTTATGATATGTTCCTGAGAGTGCTCCTCTGGCAAAATGTTATTATGCCTGCAGGAGTCATGCAGGGTGTTGGGACAGTACATTCTCCATGCATATTGCAAGCACACACAAGCCTGAAATGTGCCATTGCCAAGATGTGTCCACTTGCCAAAAAGAGAAGAGCATGCCATGATTTTGTGCCAAAAGCAGAAAGCCATGCAATCTTGGCAAGCACAGTGCATGAACCTATGGCTGGCATGCTCCTAAGGCATCCGCTTTCCCTTCTTTTGCTTGGATCAAAGGCAGAAGTAGCTCGGCTCTGCCCAGAGCATGGCGAGGACACGTGTTTCTCACAATATGTGCACTGGTGGTGAGAGTGAGCCTGATCTGGCACATTCAGTGTTTTTAATATACTTGTAGAACAAGATCTTAATGTTACAGACAGATTCAAGAATTCCGAATTCTGTTTGATTCTGACAGGATTAGAAGTTCAGCTCTAAGAACAAAGATATGTGGCTGGGGGCTTTGCTTCTCAGGGAGCACACAGGCTGCAACCCAGGACTCAGTGATGAAAACTCCAGACCACAGCTCTACTCTTGCTCTGTGAGTTCAAGAAACCTGAGCAGCAAGCCAAAAGTCTGTCCCTGGGAAGGTCTGGTTGGGAGATTGAAGGGTTGGAGCTGTTCTGTTGTGCTGGAACTGGTGTGTGGAGGCATGACAGGGAACTGTCTCACTTGCTGTGACACATTTGCTTTAGGACAGAGATGATCAAGGAGGAGATGAATGGAAACACAACTTCATAAACCGAATCGGTTCAAGTGATTTTTTAAATTACAGTTAATTTCCAGAATGTTTGTGCTAGATAAAGGAGCCGGTGCTCTAAGAAGCAGGAACACTACATTAAATGGAATAATGAATAAAAGTATATCATAGCATATAAAGAATAATAGTGTGAGCCCTGCAGAGGTGCTGAAGGACTGCTGCAGTACATACCCCACACAGGTTGAGGCCTTGTTTTGGTAGATCCCATGCAGTCACTTTATCTCGCCTCTGCTTTCAATATAATTATTGTGATTAGACTGGGAAGAAACATGGTATCTTTCTCTTCTGTATCCTCTCCCACTTCCATTTCTGAGAGCTTTACCCTGTGCAAAAATTGCCTGAGAAGGAAAGGGCTGTCCTTCTTGTTCATAGTTGCACATGATGATCTCTTAGACCTTATATGAATTCTTACTGCTATAGCCACCAGTCTCAAATAAGCCAGAATGTATATAGCTGCTTTTGTGAATCCGAAAAGCACAACCATCAAAAACAGTGCAGAAAATAAACACACAGGAGTGTTTCTGCCTGCAGTCTTATAATTAAAGAAAGATCTTATCACCAGCAATGGAGCGTCTGTCACAATGGAGGGAAGTTGTTTCAATTTTGTATTTCTTTGCAGGGTTCGTTGAGAGTTTTCAATACTTCAGTATTCCTTTTTAAAACTTTTGCCAGTGCCTTGCAACATTGGTCAAAGCTGATGGTGCAAACATCTGTAGGCCCACATTTCTGTAGGGGGAATGTGGAAGGCTTTTCGATATAAATCTGTGCAGTATTTTGTGAAGCTGGTGTTCAGAAACGGGGTAGTGCTGCAGCCAGCTGACAGGGTGGGGGCAGAGAAACAGGGACCTTTAGAAGGCAGAGTTTCCTGCTTGCATTTAGGAGGCAGCTCTTGCTCTTTGAGGGGCACAGTTATCTCAGAGTGGGACAGATGAAAGTTGCACGTAGGTTTCCCTCCCCCCGGAGTTTGTATTCCTTGTTCTGATACTGTGCCCAGGGAAACCTCTGAATAGTTTTTTTCTAACATTCACTTGGGAAAAGGAAATATACATCATTTGGTAGAATACTATTTTTGTACTCTAAATATTGATTTGTTCCTGCTTACCACTTGCATATTTACTCCTTTGGGCCCACACACTATAATCCAGCTCCCCATGGGATATTCCAATCACGTTCAGTCCCTCTGTCACCTCCACTGTTCCTTCCCTCCCACTATAACCTCTGGAGTGCAGCCAGTTTAAGTTCACACTCTGTAATTGACTGGAGGCAGCTTCAGTGAAAGGGGTTAGATAATAATTGGTTTATTTCTGAGAAACGGAAACTGAAAAATGTATGGGTAGCAGGGGAAAAGTGTGTTCTGACAAGTACATTTCGTTAGACTAATTAATACATCTTTTCCACTAAAATGCCCTTAACTTTTATATCAGGACAATAAACCTCAGCAGTCTGAGTTATCTGAGTTTTATAGGAATTGCATTCCAACTGTGCAGTGTTTGCCAATGCAGTGATAATGTCCAAAGCTTCCTCTTGTTAAGTCTCCCATGCTTTGTCATTGAGTGAGCTGCATCAGGGGACTTCCAGGCCTTCTTGTATGACCTAATCAGTGTCCAGCCTGAGTGATGGGATGATGGCAGGAGCCAGCATTCCTGCAAGATGAGGTGATGTTGTCACCAAGTGGAATCTCAGACTGAATTGCTGTGAAGCAGAGTATTTCATGTCACTCCAGCAAATTCAGAAGAAAACATTTTTTGTATTTTGAGCATATCTGAACACTTCATTTCAATATAGTTTAGTAAGAAACCTAATGTAGACATCTTCCCTAAGAATATATTAAAAAAAAAAAAATAAAGGTTGGTGTCTTTTGACATGAATAATGAAAATTTCAAGTCCTGCAATTCTGACTTGCAATGAGAACAAACAGTATGCTGTCAAAATATCCCACTGGATACATTTTTTTTCATTCTCAGCTGTACTTTTGGGGAATTGGGTGGGATGACGTGTCTCTATACTAATTTTTTGTAATATCTGTGCACCCTGAGACTATTGGTGCAAATTTAAAACAGACCTTTCTATCCCAAAGTAAAATTGGCATGTAGCCTTTTGATTCAGTTAACAGATGGTGTATGGTATTTATGAGAACAGTTGTTAAATGCTTTATAGTGTGACTCACCACACTGATAGCTGCATATTAATGAAAAGTGGATGGTGCTATCGCAGTTACAAGTGCTCTATTGTTGAGGGGAGCTGGTTGAGCTGATTCATGTAAACAGTTTCCCTCAGAAGTTCAGTCTAGAATATTTGGATTCATCCTCAAAGTTCTGGTTTTATGCAGCTGAAATCTTTACTGGAAAAAAACCCAACTTTCAAAGCAGAACTTTGACCTTAGTTTCTGGGAGGGAAATGCAGTTCAGCAGTTAATTATATTTATTTTTTTTTAATTAATTTCTGACCTGGGTGATACTTCTAACTGCTAACTGAAACTATCTAGGGAAAAATGAAACATGTTTGTGATGCTGATATCACTATATGACATATTAGCTGTTAATCAGACCAGCTGGAAGGCATTCTTGCCTTTTCTTGATACACGTTATGAAGAATTTTAGACAGGAATTTGTTTTTCCCCATTTTGACACTCTTAAGAAATCGTTCTAGAGCAACATGATAGGATTGAATTCAATTCAGGTATTGTTTAAAAATCCTTGCTATGAGATTTTTTGATAAAGCACTCTGCCCATCAGTTATTTCAAGAGCTGGAAAAAATACTGACAGCATGCCACACATTTCGTGAAATTAAAAGGACTATAAAACAGGCTAAACCACAAGACCATTAAAACTATTGTGAAGACAAGTAGATATCGTTGTTAAACTCTTATTTTGTTGCCTTTATCTTGTCGGTTTTTAAGTTGATTTTGTTTGCTTTTGAGCAGTAAGTCAGACTTAATGGAAACACTGCAGCTGAAGTGGCATCTGTAGCCCTGCTAGAGCTTGCTGTAGCTCGTGTGAATAAAAATAAGCCCAAATATACCTAAACTAAAATTACAGACCTTGTTCTCTCTGGCTGCTGCATTGCAGAGAGTCCACAAGAAATAGCCCCTGGTGGAGAGAGTTATACAAAAGGTGCATGATTTAACTTTTTTTCCAGGATCTATAAGGAGTCAAACTCCTTAAAGTACCCAAAAATACACAGATGGAGGGCAGCTCTGAATTGTCCTCTGATTCTTTGTCATCTATGCAGAATTTCACTTACCCAAAGTTACAGTCTGGATTTAAGGGCATCCAAAAAAAGAGAGTAGTTGGAAAACAGCAGTCTGGGGCAATGCCAGAGGCTCACAAAAAATCCAGGAGAATTTTACCATTCCCCTGCTGCTCCCATGAATAATCAAACTCTCGTATTAAAACTCTCTGGGGGTTATTTTTTTTATTCTTCAGCTCCCACTAAGTCTTAGTAAGCATAGTGAGATTCCAGTGGGATCCTTAGCAGAGTAAAGTACAATTTGTGCCATAGGCAACCACGCAGCGTCTGGTGGCAAAGGTTGGAGAGACACCTCGTATTCACAGGAGGTTGCAACACATTTCTCTTTACTCAGATGCCTGTTTGCACTTTGGCCTTGGGGTAATGCAGGGGAGATACAGATACAGAGACACAGAGACAGAGACAGAGACAGCAGAGACAGCAGAGACAGAGACAGAGACAGAGACAGGTACCGACCTTCTCAGGTGACCACTGACCCAGCAGCCGCCTGTGACTGGCATTTCAGGCACGGCTGAAGCTCCTCCCGGGCTCTGCATTTCGGCTGACTCCACTTCTCCGGCTATGGTGCAATTTGGATTTCCAGGTACCGCTGAAGATCTCTTCCTGAGACTGCAATCACACAACTGTTGGCACACACATGTACCTGCCTGTCCAGGGGGCTTAATGCAGCTCAATGGATTTACCCAGGACAGTGAATTGTGCATTAGTGTGTTTGACAAAAGGGGATGCAAAGGTTTGCAGCATAAAACTCCAGTGATCCAAACAAATGTGACGAATAAGAGGGAGGAAGTATGAAGTTTAGAGTTGGCCATCTCAAATGCAAGTTTGCCTCAAACTCTCCTTAATATGTTTAATTTCATCCAGCTATTGCCCTTGTTTAAATAAAAGATAATTAAACTTCCCTCCACTGTCTTTTAAAATTGCACAAAGTCTGCAAACTCTGCAGGCTAGAGCAGGAAAAAATAGGGGTTCTGGAGGAACTAATTCATGAGGAAAAATATGCATGGACGTTGGTGAAGTGGTGGCTCACAGGCAATGTGATAAACTTACAAATATTTGCTTGCTATAAATACTGAAGATAGAAATTTGGTAGGACACAGTCAGACATAATCAGAACTAAAAGGAGAGGAAAAAGAAGTACATGCTGGGAGTAAAGGAAAAAGACTGGTCAGTGAGGTGCAATAGAGCTGGGAATTAATAGATGGCACCCCTATCCTGCAGGGAAGAAGGTGTTGGTAAGTAAATGGACTGAGAGAGATGTCAGGACTGTCCATCTCTCACTGCTGTGGTAAGGTGACTTGTTCAATCTCAGCTGTTTCTGTGTACATTTTTAGCTTTCAAAACCTGGCTTGGCTGCATGCTAAACACCATCTATCAGGCTGAGTTTCCCAGGCCCAATGCAAATTTGCGCCACCTGTGCCACCCCCTTCGCAGCCGCAGCAGATTCCCACAGGCAGAGGGCTCAGGCAGCTCTCCCGTGTGCCAGTGCAGATTCACGGTCCCACCTGTCACTGCCATGTGGGCATGGGTCTGGATGGGGCAAAACTGTCTCTTTGGGAGGTTTGACCTTGTGTAGGATCAAAAAATGAAAATTGAAGCAAGACCCTTTGAAAGCTTGTGGGAAGCCAGTGAGCCTCGGAACAGGTCTCTGCCCTGGCTGTACAGAAAGGTTTCTGTTCAGGTTCCCCTGCATCACCCCAGCAAGGTCTCAGACGCAGTGGAAACACCCGTTTTACAAGGCTCAAATTTTTTTCCTCTGCCTCTCCCTCCGAAGTGCTGCCAGACAAGGCATCTTCGTCAGCAGCAAAAGAGGGTGAAGGTTTGCCCCAGCCGCAGGTAGAGCCAGGCAGCCTGACCCAACTCCACCCCTCCGCCCAGCCCTGGGCGCGGAACCAGGATCCTAATCAGGCAGGAAAACCTCTGGCCAGCCTTGCCCCAGCTGCTCCCAGCTCGGAAATCTCTGAACAAAATGTTCCCGGCTGGAAACTGGAAACAAGTTTGCTCCTTGTTGCAGATTTGCAAAAGACCTTACACACGCCAAAGACGGTCCCTCTCGCTCCTCCCCGCCCCACCGGCGGCCGATGAAAGAAAGCACTTCCACTAAGGTTCTTGGCTCTTGCTAACGGAGAGCTATTTCCTGCTTGGGGTGTGCTGGCCTTAGCCTCTGGAAATGGGAAATTCCACCCTGAATCCGGCGGGAACTTATTTCACTGACCGAAGTCTGTCCTATCTCAGTGACATTCTGTGGGAATTTTTCCTCTGAGAAACCAGTGGCTTCTGAGGGTGGAAAATGGAGCTTTCTCTAGGTTTTTAATCAGTCTGGTTAATCCACCATTGGAAAACATTGTAAAGTGACCCTTTAGTGAATTACTGATATACTAAGATAAAATTTAGAAGCAAAATTATTTTAATTAAACCAGCAAGTTGTTCACAGACTAGAGACAGCAGTTTTTATTGTAGCTAGTCCACTCTAACCTGCCCCCTGAATGCAAAAGTCAGGCTATCTGATCAAGTAAAGCTGCTACTCTGAGTCAATAAAGCCAGCAGTGAGGTTACGAGAGGTGCGAGGGGGGAAGGCCCTTCGGTCTCCCACTTCAGCTGGAAAAGGCACGGCTTTTGCACTGTGTGTTTACTGGTTTCCCTTCCCAGCATGCTGTGACTTGCCCTTCCAGGAGCGAAAACAGATCTACAGAGGTTGGTTCATCACGCTCACCTATGTATGGTCTGAGTTTTGGCTTTGAGCGCTGCGTTCCTGCTGCACTCCCAGCCCGCGTTAGCAGGCACGCACTCCTCTCACCCCGGTTCTGTGCGAGGGCGGAGCACGCAGGGAGCAGGGAAGCTGCGGGTCTGTGTCCCTAAACACGATTTCTGAGCGGTTCGCATTTAAGTGTCACCAAGTTAAGCAGATGCAAGAAGAAAATGACCTCTCCGACTGACAGGCACAGAGCAGAACTGCGTGTGGGGAGCTTGCACAGCACAGCCGGGCAGCTGTGGCAGAGGCAGGAGGAGCAGGGAGCCTGTGGGCAGACTGCCCTAGGGCATCACGAAAGGGAGAAAATGCCAGGTGAGGCTGACCCAAAGGGTTAGGAGCACTGCCAGCCCCCCTGATATGAGGGGCTTTCAATGCCCAGGACTTTTCCACAGGCACGGTTTTCCAGGGACGAGGTTTGAAATATAAAGCCATAAATGGGGTTAGAATAGCAACTAAGTGAAAAAGTGAAGAAGCATTTAATATAATGGTAAATGAGATTATTTTTATCAAAACATTAAAGAATAACGCCAGAAGGAGCAAGGCACAACGCCTGGCCTCAGGCTCTGGTGTCCCTGTGGCTGGTGGAGCAGGAGCAGCGGCTCCGAGGTGCTCTGTGAAAGCCTCCCGCGCTGGGCTGGGGACCCCCGGGCACCCCCGGGGGCCGTGGCACCTCCAGCGCCGTGTTTCATGGACACCCGGGTTCGTCTGGCAGCCGTGTCCCGCGGAGCAGATGCTGCCCGTGGCCGTGACCGGCGCGCAGGCAAGCAGCATTCCACATGTGCTCCCGGGGTCTCCCGATTGGTGTGCTCCGCCGAAGGGGCTGGTCCTTGAAGTCAGCTCCTGTGCCTGTGACAGATGATATTTTTATGCAAGAAAACAAAACCGGGATATCTGATGGACTGTGTTATCTTTACAGACAGCTTGGAGCTACAGATGCAAAGCAAGAAGTTTTATGCTTGAACTTCAAAACTGTGAGTGGAATTTAAAAGCAGTTTTAAATGCCTACTTATTTTTATTTTTATTTTGTTTGTGTGTGAATGTGTGTGTGTGCAACTTTGCATGAAGTATAAATATCTGCATAAATTCATTATTGAGCAAGCTGTTGTGAATTCTCTTAAGATGAAATAATTATTGCTTTGGAAAACTTCACAAAGTGTTAGCTGCATTTACAGCTGGACTAATATATGTGTACACTGAGGAGGAGAAGGATGTTCTTTTCAAGTGAGAGCAATTAGTCTAGTTGGAAATTATTTCAAATTGTCTTTTCCACTGGAAAATCTGTTTGAGCAGGACTAGTTGTACTGAGGGAGAATCTCCTGGGAGTTATCAGCAAATGTCAGGCTGGTCTGTGTGTCTTTGTTACAGGCACATTTGATGTTTGTTTGTGTATGGAGAGGGATTAGTTTAAAACCTGCTGTTACCATTGTGTGGCACTGCACTTGCTGGATGAAAAATCTGTTGGTACCAGGTGTTAGAAAGCTGGCCAATTAATGATGATTGCAGGAAATTAGTTTAAGAGAATATTGTCCATTATGATGCAGATTTACAGAACTAATTCTAACAGATCCATTGCACTGGCACAGGAGGATCGTTTCTGTAGCTGAAACATGAATAACCTGCTCTTTCTTGCATGGGAATAATGAAATGGATTTCTGTGGGAGAGCTCTTGCGGTTGATAACCAGACCAGGAGTCCAAACCTGAGCAGGCAGTTTGCAACTTCAGGCTTGTGATATTTTCACTTCCTTATGGGAACTGTCCAGGATGGTCTAAAATGATTCCTGTCATCCTAGGTAGTATAAGATGAGATGCATGCTCTAAAAAAAAAAAAAAAATAAAGAAAAGAAAAAAGTTGTCTTAAATCCTGTCTGGATTGTTCCACAGCTCTTTCTAGCTACCCTAAACAATTCCAACACCCTTCTCAATTTAACATACATTTTCCTTAGTAAGCAGGCAACTTCTTGTTTCTGTTTCTTGGCAAGTGTGTTGCATCAGTTTATGAATTTATGTTCTGGGGGGTCCATGTGAAATCCAAAGGTTAAGTGAAAATCGTGGGTAAGTGGCATGTTACTGCTAACTAGGTACAGCAGAAACCCCATCCCTGGTGGATCCATCACCACTCATTCTCTGTCTGGGCACCTCCAGATCATGCAGCAACACAAACAGCATCCAGATGAGGTGTGGGCATAGAAGTGCATTTCTGCTGCATTAGTCAGAGCACATAACATGGGATGATACCAACTTCGTACAACCACCGGTGAGGCAATTCAGTCCATTGCCTGCTAAAAAGTAAATGTCAGCATTCCTTTAACAAATGAACTGCTGGAGTAAACCTCTAACTTTTTGCTACTCTTATATCATTGGTTGCAGAGTTTTTGTTACGCTACTGGCATCTCTAAAGTCAGATATACTGTGTCATCAAGCCATGCCGAGAATTAGTCTGAACTTATTTGAAGGAATACAGTGATGATAAATTTCCCTTACCTTAATTCCTTTTCTCTGTCTTTTATTGGTCACTACAGCAGGGACACCCAGGTTTATCCAGCAGAACAAAACACAGTGTTTTTCCCAAAACTGAATTTGACACCAAAAGAAAAGTGCTCCCACAGAGAAAATCACAAAACTCAACATATTTTGGCCAGAGAGGCCTTCTTAATTGATGTGGAGGAAATCCTAAATGGAAGATCCTTGCTCACAGATGTATAATGAATTAGTGTTCTGTGTTGAACAAACTGCAGCATTTTTATTTAAATAATGTTTAAATCAATACATTTTCTTTTCACTTTCTAAAATAGCAAATGAGGCTTAAAAGAAAATCTAGGCTAATATAGAAACGCATTTCAGCCAACTGTCCTTTAAATGCTGATAAAGTCCTTAAACTAAAGGGCCTCTATAATCCTTATAATGCAAAATGTTTCCTCTTCATGTCATGTCGTTTGGTTCTTCTTGTTCCCTTAATTTGGCAGTATTTTCTCTATTAGATATTGCTACCTAGATAGAATGGGCAAGACTCTCAGCCTAGCAAGCATGAATAAAGAATAACTTCATTGAAGTCAATGACATGACCCTGGATTCATTCCAGTGTGACCAGAGCTGGAATGTGGTTCAATACATGCAGCTGCCATCCCTGCCAGGCTGGGCGAGGAGATAAAGGAAGAGTTACTGCAGTTGTGCGTGTGGCTAGCAGAAGGATGGTCCTGCCAGCTCTCAGCTGTGCTTTCACCTCCAGCTTCTTCCAGAAGCAAAGGTTAAACAGAGCAATCTCACTTGTATTCCACAAACTTCAGCTTTGTGTCTTCAGTCCATGCAAGGTTGAAGCTAAATCCAGCTGTGTGCCTTCATACCTTGTCTAACCCTTTGACATCTATCTCGAGCAAGGAAATGTATGTATTACTCTTTATTTCCTTTCCTCCTGCTCAGAAAGATTTTTGGTTTTCCTTGATTATTTTTATGTTTATGGTGTTCTGTAGTGGTGATGTTGTTTTAGGAAGCTTGGCTTCTTGCTGTGAAAGTGCTGCTGCTCTCTGTGATACTCCTGGAAGCTGCTTCCCCATTCCTGGAGAAAGTTCTGGCTTCCGTCTCTGTTGTGTGATGATAACCTCACTGTTCCCATGGCCACCTACCCAGCAAAATAGCTCCCAGGTCTTTGTCGCCGAGAGACTAATGGGATTATTTTGTATTATAGGTGGAGCTTCCTTGCCATGGTTTTGATTTCCCTGTTCTGCATGCTAGGACAGTCCGGAGCTGCTGCACTACAGAGAGCAGAGGTTTTGTGTGGCTATCTGCAGGCTCTGTCCTATCTCCTGAAATTCATCCCAAAGGCATTAGTTGGCCTTGTTTCAAATGGGAGAGCCAGCTCTGACTGATACTGCTGGTCAGAAAAATCCAGCTTATACCTCTCTTGCTGCAGCTAAAGAACTGAATTCTGTGATGCTTTTACCAGTAGCAATTCATCTCAGCTAGTTGGAAATGCCAAAGCTACAGAAGGATCTGAAAGTGGATGACTCCGCATGGGCTCTGGGGTGAGGCTGGTTTCCTTGTTACTCTGAAGGGCAAAAAAACCCATGGTATGTTCAGATTTTAAGGAGTTCATTACAAATGCTACCTGCTGTGAGGATGTCCGGGAACACACACGTCTCTAAACATTCAGTATCACCAAGACATGAACACACCAGCGAAGCCAACAGGCCTGTTCTTCTTTGGTCTTTCCCAAGTTCCTAGAATGAAGTGTGCTCATATCTACCACTGAAGTGGGGATTAGATGAAGCTAAGACTCAGCTGAACTGTAGCTAAAATAGTTTCTTTTGAAGTACTTTTTATCATTACATATCAGATATTTTTGTGCTATGTGGGCATGTTCTCAACAACAGCACTCTATTAATCAAAAATAAGTTACTGAATTCTGTCTGTATGGGCACAAGGTTTACCTTACCAAATACTCATATGATGTACGCAGACTAATTACAAAACTTTTATTAAAAATTAAAAAAGCTTATCAAAACTTAAAAATTGTATAAAATCTTACCTTTTATAAGTATTTAGTATTTTATAGCATTCTGTTGCTGATAATAGGTATGTATCACAGGCTGCTATTTTGGAACAAGTAGTTCCACTAGGAAACTAGAAAAATGTGCCTGATATTTTTATTTGTAAAATGAATATTCTGCTCCCACATGTGCCTTTGTGAGATGAGGACATTTGTTGTGCAGTTAGTCAACAGGGGTTATGAAAGTGATCAAGCAGGTGAAGAGAAGCTGAGCACATACAAAAGAGTCCACAAAGTCAAGGAGGTCTGTGGACCTAAAAGATAACACTTTGGCCGCAAGACTACTAATATCTCTGTTTTTTCAGGACTGAGAAGTATCACACTGTACTCTCACAAAACTTTTACAAAGCTGGGGCCTTTGAGTCACCTGAGAGAAGCTGTCCAGAAGCAGTGTGTGAAAGGAAGGGAGTTACAGGGCAAAGGAAAGCACTGTAAAAACAGACTGGTGCTAATACAACACAAGTGCTCCTTGAAGCTGAAAATGAGAAAGCACAAAAGCTGTCAAGGGGAGAGATGAGGGTATGAGTAAGAGTCATGTACCTCTGATGTTTTTTGCCCTTTGTGCTGTGTGTCTCATGCCTTAGGGTAAATGAATAATACTCTGTTTTGAAGACAAATTAAGTTACTTTAATTAACACACAACACATTGTTTTGAAGACAAATTAAATTACTTTAATTAAATTGCTGGTTGTGGGTTCTCAGAAAAAAAAACCCCAACTGTATCCATATGTCAAAGGTATGGGCATCATTTGGGATCACGCATGTCAGAGGAATGTGCAGGGCTGGAGGGAGGTGCACCACTGAGCAACCCGGACCACAAGCTCTCTGGCTCTATCCAGAAAAATTAGAGGGATCCCAAACACAGTTGATCACAAAACCTTTACAGCCACAACTGGCTTTTTCAACATTCGAACCCCAGATGCTTTAGTGCCACTGCATTATGTCCGGAAATTACAGCAGTGTGAGTGGCATACCTAGACATCATGAAAAACCCTACCTTTTTCAATAGTATTCACATCATGTAGAACCAGCAATTGATGTGGTTTCTGTCTGTCCCTCTATGAATAAAGGGCTAGGAGCTCTTTCCCTGGCCTGTTATTGTAGTGACACAAATGGGTGAACTAAGTATATTTTAAACAGAGGGCATTCAAAGACTGGTTGTGAGAAAACAAGTGGGACTGGATCTAATATTTTGGAGTTTAGCCAAAGGAAAAAAAAAGAAAATAATTTTGGATATTGTCTGTCATTGTCTCAAGCTGAAACTTTAAAAATTCCAATCTGTATCTTTATACCCCGTTATATATCTTTACACTTTTATATCCTTACACTTGTGTTCGTGTCTTCATACCTATCTTTATTAACCTGCAGAATTTAGGCCCACCTAATTCTAATTGTTGGAAACAAATGTAGATTTATCTTTTGTGCAAGGTAGGATTTGTAGCCTTCATGTAAACCAAGAAAATGTGTCTCAAAAGAAAATCCAGGCAACTGATATGGAAAATAATTGAAGGCAACATAAACATTCATGATTTTTAAACACTTTCTAAAGTTTTCACGGGTGGCTGGAGCAGAGTCTAGTTTTGGGCTGAGCAATGTTGCAAATCCACTAAACCTAATGGGAGCAGAAATAACATATGATTAAGGTGCCCTGAAACATTCTGTAAACTCTTCTGAGAACTCCCTCGTGTGTAATTTCTGCCTTTGAAACGTTCTGCACCAAAGCACAGCAACAGCACCTGCAGGCAGCTCAGGCTGGGGAGGAAAGATAAGGATGCTCTGCCCCTTGCTGTATCAAGAGAGCAGTATCAGGAAGGAGCACTGTGACTGTATTTGTTGGAATTTGGTAGGGGTTAGGATTTAAAACGTTGCAAAACTCCACGAGAGCTGTGATGCCAATATAGGATCGGGATATCAGTATCAGCACAGTCTGACATGCCTAAACACAGGTATCGTTGTCGAGGATGCCTGTGCTGTTGCTATTTCATCATTTTAATTGCAATTATACCTAGAGGTGAAGCTGTGCTGTGCCAGCTGCACGCAGTGCCTGACAGCACACCTACTCGGTGTGTCTGCACTCCACTTCTTCTGCTCCACTTACAAAAAATATACCTGTGACCTCAAGCCTGAGGTGATTTCAGCAACCCTGACTGGCTGCAGGGCAGAGGTAGGGTATAAAACCCCACCCACTCTCCATGCTAAATCTGAGGCCTGTCTTGAATGCCTCATTTTCCAAAGGCCTTTCCACTATTTTCATGGAGGGAAGAGAAGATTTGCTATCTCTGTTGGGTCCTGTTTGCTCTCTCTGCGTGGGTGTGAATCCCTGCGGGCTGGGGAGTGACAGTACCATGTCCTGCCAGGTCCACAGCCAGTGCCCTCGCCCTGAGAGCATCTCACAGGCTGCAGAAGGCACAGCTGCATCTCCTGCCCACAATACCCCTGATCTTAGCGAGAGGAACCCCGGGTGATGCTCCAGCACTCATTCATCGAATCATAGAATTAGTAGAAAAGTTTGGAAAAGGCCTCTAAAGTCATTGAGTCCAGCCCTTAACACAGGAATGTCGAACTCACCGCTGAAAACCATGTCCCTCAGTGCCATACCTCCATGTGGAGACACATGAAGGAAAAAGAAGGGGGAACCTTCCTGAGGCAGTTTTTCAAGCGTGGTAGAAGAGCACTGCGTTGTCTCTCAGGCAACGCTGCACACGGTTACTCCATCACCCCTCCAAGGAATTCAGGCATTAAACTTCAACACCTTAAATTATGCTGCCAGGGTCAGGAGCTGTGATGCCTCGGGTGGTATCCAAGCCAGCCGTGCTAAAGCTCACAGAGAATTTCCAAGCAAGTAAGTAAAAATAACATTCCTCCTCATGTTTTTGGCTCTTGCTAGCTCCATTCCAACATGGATTAAGCAAACATACAGATAGCAGCAGCAGGAGATGCCAAAGAGAAGGATGTTTTATATAGATAACTGCACGCACAGCCCACGTGTGGTCAGGGGCAGTGATTGCAAATGCTGCCAGTGATTTCAGTGGCTGCTCAGCACCGAAACAGAGAGGAGCACTGCTCTTGCAGGTGCTCAGTACAGACCTCTGCAGCACTGAGGCTGGCAGTTTGTCAGTGATAGATCTGCCCTTCACTGGTGCTCTTCCCTGGCATACGAACACCCTGGGATGTGTGCACTATCCCTTTTTTTACATTCTGAAGGTGACTTCCATTTACCTTTTTCCCCCAAACCTGAAATTGCCAAATGCTTCTGAGAAACATCTCCATGGAACTGAGATGCTGCTCCATACCCTTTGCAAATGTGAATTAACTAATCTTGCAGAAGTAATTGACAGAAAAGTAATTTCCCTTTGTCATGACAAAAAATATTGCAGTATGAGAGTAATGACTACAATTTAAGCAGCTATGAATTGTGCATTAGAGAGCTCTAGAACTGAATATTGCTCACAATGAAATTTAAATTGCATTTCTTCTGCATCTAGCTGTTTATAAATAACACTGCAGTTACAGCCACAATAGTCATTTTTGTCACCCATTTCTTATTGCCACTGACAATAGAAATAAAAGATCTAGCTAGCTGATGGCTACTGCAATAAATGGAGGTTAGACTACTCTTTATTAGACTCAAATTTCACTAGAAATGGAAACAAAACCCTTGATACAAGCAAAGCATGAAGTGAAATTGCCTTGAAAATTTAAGCAAACATTTAGCAGCTAGCATCTCTTTCCATAGCTGGTAATTAAAAAAAAAAAAGAAATTATATGTCTCCTTGAGCTCTGTCATATAAATTGGAATTTTGATACACATTTCTGACTTGGACCTAATTCTCAATTTACCTGGCAACCATATTTAGATGCAGACAAATATGTAGTTTAATATGCACTATAGTAGCCTCCAAAACCTGTTGGATCCTGCAAACACAAGCACTTGCACCGGTCTGCAGCAAACTCTGCATCTTTCAGTGGTTTGTAACGCACCCTGTGCTTGCACCCATGGTGCAACAACCCCCACTGACCCCATGCGTGCTGCTGGCATCCTGTATTTACAGTTGGCTTGGGAGACTGGTCTTCCTCTGAATAAGGGATAGATAAAGACAGTCCTGCGTGCGGTTTTGATATTTTTACAACTCGTCAGCATGATATAGCCCTCCAGCAGTCCTCTTTGATCCTAGCAGGTCTTCCTAGAGGGTTGGAATTCAGATACGACACTTTATGTGTGTTTTACAATGTGTGGACATGAAATCTGTGAGGGCATTTCTCACCAACATCCGAGCAGGTTAAGCTGCCCACGCTGCCGTAGCCACTGTCATGTCCTTGCTGCATTCTATAGGTGAGCAGGGACTGTCCTTTACCCCTGGGATGGTGATGCTGGAGCCACAGGTGGGAGAGGCAGCCACATTTGCAGTGGGAGCCCACTGGTCTCCAGTGCCCTTCCTCTGGCTCAGGTGCCACCCACATGTGCCCAGAAAATCTCTGCTTCTCGGAAACGCTTTCTCTGAGAAATGCGGCACTACCCAAACATTAGGAGAAGAATGCAACATCTTTTCTTTGTATATATTTAAAATATCTTCTATTGTTCTACACTTGAGCCATTGCCCTCTGATTTCTCACAGTTTTTACAACAGCAACGAGTCCTCAAGACAGGGTTTCAAAGAGGAAAAAAGGAATGCATTGAGGCAGGGCATGGGGTTGGTAAAGCCTGCATAAGAGGTGACACTGAGAGATGCAAAGCAAAGCAGACATGGGCAGAGCTGTGTGATGTGGGTTGGCTCAGCTAAATGGAAACGAGTATCCATTACATTTGTCTGAACTGGGCAAAAATAATCAGAGGTAGAGATAAACTAGCTTGAGTGCGAGTACAAGCTCTGCTGCATGCTCCTCCGTGATAATGGGATAAGTTACAGATGTAAAGAATTTTTTTTTCTGCAGTCTGTGAATTAGCTGGCGTAGCTGAGTATGCAAGATTTTAAAATATACCCTGGTTTTCTAGTGGCCCTCACAGAGAATGAGGAAAGGCTCTAAAAGATCAATGGAAAAGAAAAGACAAGCTGAAATAGCAACAAAGAAGCAAATTAATAATTTTGTGCATGAGGGACTCTCCTGTGGTTTTTTTGCAGGCATCCCTAACACTGTTTTCTGCTCCTCTGACCCTTTCTTACCACTTTGTAACTTTACAGAGGTACGGATATCACAACTGGCTAATGCCTGCGAAGAAGCAAAGGAAATAAGCATCTCTGTGCTGCCAAAAAGCATAAGAACATGAGTAATGGAAAAATTAGTTTTATGTGACAGCTGGTGAGGATTTACCTTGAAAAAAGGAATACTCAATCTGAAAACTTACACCTTGAAATTGGTTGTAATTGAAAGCCACTACAGTAGAGCAAATTGGAAACCTTTTAAATAGCGGCTAAAATATTTTTCTTTAACTGAGACCGGAGTATTAGCTTCAGTCCAAGAATAAATATTTTGAGTCAAGAATTTTTTGATAGAAATCTGTAATTACCTTTGCAATATTGCTGCAATATTGCTTTGTTACTTAGCAAAGACTCTGACTTTATTAGCTATTTAATCATCTGAAATACTCTATTACCAAACGCTTAGGGAGAACAATGTCTCTGTCAGATTCTGCAGCTGTTGGGTTGCGTGTTTAATAACCTGTTATATTTCAGACCCTGTAGAAATTGGTCACTGAAACTCCTCTTCTTTTAATCAATCCCCAGGTTAAAGATATGGTCAAACTAAATCTTTTTTGAAGCTAGCTTCACAGAATTTTTGTCCTCACCTAAGATTTAGATTGCCTCAAATTCTCTGTCAGCAATCTGTGTTCCTCAAAAATGTTTGAAAAGTTGTTATTTTAAGGTCATGTCCTTGTGTGTGTGACAGCTGAGGGAGACTCTGGCCCAACCGCAGCAGGAGCAGGGACGAGGAGCTCCTCATGCTGTACTTCCAGAGCTGCGGCACCCACCCATCATCTGGCCAGCGATCCTATCTGATGATAAACCTCCAAACTGCCAAGAAAATTATGGAAATAAGGCCACACCTGCCAGTGAGGATGCAGCCCTGGTGTAAGTGGGAGTGATTAACTCCTAGTCCCTCTCCTCCTTTTTCCATGAGATTGTCTGCTGGAGGCAGCCTCAAGAAATCTTTCTGTGACCTGGGGGAATATTATTCCCTGTGCTCTGTCCACCTCTATGTCTTTTCTCCAAGAGACACTATGCGGACAGAATGACTATGGGAAAGTCTCCAGAAATTTGTCAGGGCTTAGACAGCATGAAAAAATGTTAGCGACCATGTACCTGGTTCTCCTGGTAGAGCTGCACCCGCTAGGAAATCCCACATCTCATCTTTTCTGCACGTGAGGTGTCTGTGGCCAAGTTAGTTAAGGAGGCCAGCCTTTCCTAGCTACGTTAGTCATCCAACAGCTCCAGGGCTGTCACTGTCAACAACTTGGAAAGCCAAGATAGCCAAGAAAAGCCTTCTGGGGAGCCCAAGCCTTGTAGGCCATTGCAGTAAAGAAAGAAGAACACTGGGACCCAGAACAGGAAGGGCAACTCATGCTAGTCTTCATTTAAAACATGGATTTCTACGGCTGAGGAATGAAATTACCTAGTATCTAGTTTGTTCCTCTGCCACTGACATGCTCTCCTTTGCATTCCTTTGCCGTGAGTTCAGTCTGTATCATCTCCCCCACACCGTATCATCTCCCTCCACTGCCGATCCCAGAGGAAGCTAGCTGAAAGGCACAGAGCACAAGGGAAACAGGCTGCAAACCAAGACTGCTCAGTGGGTTTCTCAAGCATTAGGGCTCCAGGGACAAGAGACTTGGCTTACAGGTGGTCAGGGAAGGTTCTGCAGCTGCCTGGAGGTGGGAAAACAAAACAGTGTCATTATTCTTACTTTGTTAATGAGACATCAGGGTGGGTCTCTACAGCTGGAAAGACAAAGGGCAAATGGAAGTTAGGGCTATTACACAGATTCAACAGATGTCTCCTAGCCTTCCTGGAGATGATGGTAATGAGAGCAAATAGTTCCCAGCCCTGCCCATAGTGAAGGCTTTCTGTGGTAGGAGGACTCCGCAGTACAGTGACTGAGCAGACAGACAGATGGCTTCACAACCCCACTTTGCTCCAAACTCACTTGAAGGTTGGGGAGATAAGATGACAACAACAACAACAAAAAAAAAAACCAAAACCAGCAGGTAGAAGTAGAAATAAAAAGTAGAAAGAAGAAAGAGGAACAAAAGTGCACATTCACTTAACCCCAGTCAGATGAGCATGAGTTGCAGGGTACTACAGAAGTAGGTTTCAAGGAGAGATTTTGAAGGTGTTATTTTGAAGACTATTACTATGTTAGCTATGCTAAAAGTTGAAATTTAACTATATTTAAATATTTTAACTATAATAAAATCTTTGTTTAAAGTTTACTGTGTTAACTTTAAATATGATGGAAAGAAAAGCAAGAGAGGCAGGAGTTAGGCTGGAAGTTTAATCTGCTGCTGTTAACTGGGAAAAGTGAGGAATAGTCAGTCTCATAGTTGTAAGTTTTGATAGAAAAGATGAGCTCAAAGTGGAGAGGACCACAAGTTTGTGTCCATGAGGAGGATAAGAGAGGATTCAGGAGGCAGTTTGATCTCCTGAAACCAGGATGCAAAGAACTGTGTTTTGTATGGATTTAAATGAGGTGGCTCAGAGGGTGCCTGAATATTACAATGAGGATGGAGTGCTGGCCCAGCATTGCCAGGATCTGACCTTCATAGAGCCAGATAAAAGCTTTGGCAGCCTAGAGAGAGCATCCTTGTGGTGGTGCTTCATGGGCTGTTGCACTGTCACAGTAGTAAAATGAAGGAAAAACAAGAATGTCAAAGCAATGTTTTAGTGGCACTGCATCTAATGCTAAGCCTGTCAGTAGCCCGTTTACATCATACTGAAGAGCAGTCCAAACTATTGCAAGTACTTTTTCTTAGGAAGACTGATGTGCTTTTTGCCTTCAGGTAGTGTCCAGCTTTCCCAAGACTGGTTCCTATACATTCTCAAAGCTTCTGCTTTCTGTCTGGACTTCCAATTTCTTGAACACTTCTTCTCCTTTTCTTCCTCTGGATCGTTTTCTGTGCTGGTCTCTCTCAGTGCCTAATGCACGCGTGCTCATACTGACTACGGCATATTCTCTGAATTCAAATTCTTCTTCAAAGCACTTTACTTATTGGTAGCTCTCTAGGGAGAACTGCCTCATGTGCTGTTGTCTGTTGTGTTTATCCCAAAGCATATCCTTGCTCAGGTTCAAGCACATCTGTTTCACATCTCTTTATTTGATGTCACTTCTCAGCTCTTCCTGGTTTTCTCCTTCCTGCTTCATTGTTTTAATTCTCTGTGTTCATCTGATTTACTGTGTCATCTGTGCCAAAGCTATTTGGCCTAATTCTCATCCTAATTATGAAAATTTACTCCCCAAAGATGGAGTGAGAGCAGTTATTCTGGTGTTGCCGATACACCAGGACCTGAATCTGGGATTGATTTCTTTCTTGCAATAGCATGCATGATTTTGGCAATACCATTGAATAATGAACCTGCTTTCATTTAGAGTACTCAATACCAAATGTAAAATTTAACAATGATGAATTCTGGAAAAAAAATATCCATTATATTGTAATTATCTTTCTACAAACGATGTCATCTGGCAAACAGGAGTCACTAGAGAAGCTCCTTACAATGCAGTCATAACTGGGAACAAGATGGCTTTTTCCTGGTTGTGTAAGCCATTAAACCAATGTGACAGACAGCGTAGCCTTCAGCAGCCTACAGCAGGGAAGGCTTTAAAGACTACATTTATTTCGAAACGCTTAAAAACATTTTGAAAGTTCGAATCTCAGGAATAAGGAGGAAGACTGGGAATTGTTGCCTGGAAGTTATGATGCTACAGGAAGGAATAGCATAAATCCTTCAGTTCATCAAGGACAAAATGTTTTTCCATAAATACAGCTTGACTGTCCTGTCATGCTTCTTTTTCACCTGTTATTCAGCTCACCGAAGCTACATTTTCTCCAAGCATCACACTTTGGCTGAAAAGACAGCATGGCTTCTTGCCAGATACAATGGTTTAAAGATATTTCTATGCTTATTTGATTTGCTTTGAATGGACAGAACTGCTGGGTTTTTCACCATCAGCTCCTCACATTCCTGCAGCAAATCTTTCCTGTCACGCTCTGGGTCTCCCAAACTCCTTGCCTCTACAGGTTAGGGGACACTGAAAAAATGTGTAACCCTAGAGTGTGATGACAGCTTTTGCAAAGCATGTTGTTGACTTGTACAGATTCGAGCAATGGATGGGGTCTGTCAGGGAATTTAGCCATGCACCCAGAGGCTGCCTGGGAATGCTGGCTGGGGAAGCAGTTCCCTGGCCAATGATCCTTGTGGATGTCTGAGCTAACTCACAGGTGAGAAGGAGAGTCTCCAGAACTGTCAAAATCCCCTGCATGAGATACCCACACAGCTTTCATCCATAGGACAGAGGGGAAAAAGAGAGGAGGCACAAGTAAGTGTCTCTAGGCATCAGTGAAAGGACAAAGAAATGGTTTTGCTGGAGCCTGGTTGCCAGCTTGGTGCCCTCGGTGCAGCCAGAGCACGGGAAGCACCCGCCCACTGTGTGTGCACGTTTTCATGCAGCTGCACCTTGGTGACTGCCTGTGATGTGTGGCTCAGTCCTTTTCCCGGCCACATCGCTGTCAGGAGGTGACATCAATAAAGGAAATCAGCTGTGAACTGACACGGATATAACACTGACACACATTAGAAATATTTCAAAGCCATTCAGCATCTCCTCTTTTCTGTGAGGATTCATTTCTTCTGGCCCTTCATGGTCTCCCTGACCTTGTCACATGTCTATGAGCTACTGACACTTCATCCCTGAGTTATGGCAGGAGTTATGGATTTGTGCAGTCCTGTTTTATGATGATGATTTATCATTTGTATTACTGTCATGACTAGAGGCCTCAAGCAAGATCAGGGCCTCACAGTGCAAGTCACTGTATAAACATGTATTAAGAGACAGTCCTGCTCTGAAAGATCACAAACAAAAGGTGGGAGGATGAACAGAAACACGGAGATGTGAAATGCAATACCCGCTGTAACCTGAGGACAAGCACCGGGGCAGGGAGCAGCAGCGTTCCTGTCCCCTGGCTCCTCCCTGCCCTTGTCCACACCAGGCTCTGCCATCTGCTACTCCTCCCCATGTCCTCCTCTCCAGGGGCTGTGAAGGGGCTGGCACCTTCCTGCTTCACCACGTCTCTGCCCAGGAGACACATCTCTGCCTCCCCCACTGGGTGCTGCAGCTGCATTGCTCCCGTGCAGCTGCTCCATCACTGCTGCTGCTGCAGCACTTCCAAAATTATTAAACTTCCATTATTTCCATAGAATCATAGAATTAAGGTTGGAAAAGACCTTAATCAGGTCTTTTGGAAAAGATCATCAGGTCCAACTGTTAATCCAGCACCACTGTGCTCACCACTAAACCGCATCCCCAAGTGCCACATCCATTTTTTTTTTTGGAGCCTTACAGGGATCGTGATTAGACCACTTCCCTGAGCAGCCTGTTCCAGCGCTTGACCATCCTGTCAGTGAAGATTTTTTCCCTCATATCCAATCTAAATCTCCCCTGGTGCAACTTGAGGTCATTTCCTCACATCCTGTCACTTGTTACCCTGGGAGGAGAGAACGTTTTTTTCACCACTGAGCTGATAGTTGTCGCTACCAGCAGAGTTGTTGGTTATCACCCCCAAAGTGAGACCACATGGCTTAATTTCTCTTCAGAGCAAAATAAACAGGTAACTTAAAATGATTGTAATCTTATCTACACAGATCTAAGATAACTTTGGTGCGAGACTGACAGTGGACTAAAGTGAAAGCACAGAGCCACACTGTGGGACAGCTGCATTCTATCTCCGCTCATGAGGCTTAGATCTCACTTTTGGCTCTACCCAAACACTGCCCTTGCTTTGCCTCTGCAGTACTTAGGGGATAATTGGAGGGTAACATTTTTCCTCCTTATGTAATTGTTATTGCACTTGGCATTATGACCAGAGCTGTTCTCTGTATATAAAAATGCAGCTCACATAGCTTAACCTCAAAGATGGGTGTGTGGACTAGCATCAGCCCTGGGTTTATATGAATAATACATTGAACAATGCTTTGAAAATGTTGCAGACCTAACACTCCTGTAAGTGCAAAACTGTGTAGAGAAGAAAAACAAGATGCCGGCTTGGTATGAAGATTTTCAGAGGGAAAAGCACACAGAATGTGCTTATGTAAAACACTCAGTTATGCCCTTTAGGAAAACAAGGAAATAAAAACACTGAGAGCTGCTCTGCCTCACACTGCTCGTAGGAACACCAGTGCGGCAGTCAAGAGGAGGCAGACACACTGAGATGGCATTAGTGTGACAAGCAGGTAGCAAATTGAGGGGCTCCAGTGGGCTTACAGTGAGGGCTTACAGGAGACTGATGCTGGCTACACTCCAAAGCCTGCTAGAAACAGCAGAAGATGCCGCTCCCAAAGAACCTGGAAAGTGTGGCTTGCATCTAAGGGCAATGGAAACATTATCACGCCAGCAAGGCCACTGCCAAAGTTGCGTGGAGGGCAACCTGTCCTTCATCGAGCTTTTGTAATGAGGAGCTTGACAGAGAATGGCACAACCTGTAGCTCCAGGCAGATAGTCTGTCTTGCAACATCTGAGCCAACTTTTGGAGCTTTCATGACAGAAAGCGCTCACTCCAGCCAATACATCCTCCATCCACTTAATAATAACCCTGTAACTGTGGCAGGTGGCACCGGGCAGACATTTTCTACCTACTCAATTAATCTTCAGCCCGAGCGCACAGCAAAGACCTGCATCACAAATACATCAAGGAGTGTTTGCGAGATGTAGGAATTCCTCTTTTCCTCTCAGACCCAGGGAGGGTCCAGCCTTCCTAGCCCACCTGCACCTTTCCCAGGTGTGCTCCACAGTTTGCCCTGTGTGTCTGTCTAATTCCTTTCTTCGTAACACAGTTCAGCCTATGTTGATTATATCTGCATGATAGAGTCACCATATAATGCCACAAGGAGTGGAAACTTCCCCCACGAATATGTTTATAAGGAGATTTTTTACAACTTACATCTTTTGCATGGATGCAAATAACGTCACAGTAAGCAATCTGTGATGTCATCCCTAGTAGGACCTTTGCTGCTGTTTAATTCATCCCCATCCTTTTTTTTCCTTTTTTTCTTTTTCTTTTTTAACTTAATTTTTATAATTTTTATTCCTTCTATAAAATAGACACAGAAGTGGTGCTGGCCTTCCTCACAGTCGGTCCAACCATTGCCCTCGTGCCTCAGTGCCGATGTCACACATGTCACATGCTGCTCTGTGCACCAACCAAGAAGCTGCCCCAGCCCAAAATGAATCATCAAACAAACGTGCTTCCACCAGACAGCCATTTTTGTGCCTTGTCTGTGTGAGACAGCTACTGGCAATCCAGCAGTTCAGGCTGGTTTTCCTTTCCCTTTGTTGTCAGAGATATGAGGCTGATCTAAGCTTCTTGAAGGGTGAGATGCAGAGCAAGTAGAATGCAAAATTTTATGGCACCAGGCTTTGCTACTTCCACTTCTCAGTGACAAAATCTAGTTCTGATATGGCATGTGGTCTGTAAAGCAGCTTGTCATCATGTTCCTTCAGGAAATACAGTGGAGCTGAGCTGCCAGTGGGGCTCCCACTCAGTGTCTGAAGCTCAGACACCCAGTCTGCCATGAGAACTCCCTCCTGAAAATGCATGGCAAATACACCAGCAGCATGAAGAGGTTTGGGGGTCAAATCAGAGTAATTTATTTCTGTGGAGACATACCCCCATAAAAAGCCTGGCAGCTACGCTTCTTGCAGGCTGTTGGTGTTTACTAAACAACCTCAGGCTGCAGCGTCAGCCAGCGGTGCCTTGCAGGCTGGATCCCAGCTGACTTACTGACTGCAGTGGCACTGCAGGAATAAACATTATACCTGTGAGGTAGGGATGTGTTATTAAAGCCATAAAGATAACAACATCGCTCCTAAGTGAGGAAATTTAGTTCAGTGTATATTACTGTTAAATGGCAAAATTACAGTTGTAACAATATGAGGATGTAAATGTAATTGTGTATAACATCGTGTAATCATTAAAATACGTATAAATTTTGCTCACTCAAATTAAACACAAGAGACTACTGCTTGACACCTGAAACATTAGCATAATATTCATGCCATATGGCTGGCATTTTCTGTTTCTTATATGTCACTCTTCATTCTTGTCAGCTGCTCACGAGAACTTGCCAGATAATATCTACACCATTGCCAAAAACGTCTAACAGCTGGTGTAGTACTGGTTAAACACTCTGTAATGTTTCAAACTTTAGTGCTCCCATCTATGCACTAGAGAGCTGGTTCTTGGAGCAGATGTTTAAGCTTTGTTTTTAAATTAACTTCAGTCTGCTTTTGTGTCAGTGGTGTGTTTTTATGCTCCATCATGCTGCCGCCTTCTGTGAGATGAATGAGCTCAGCAGCATCCAACCTTAAAATACATCAACTGTCATGATAAACCCTGTGTTAAAAATGCAGCTCAGATCACCTATTAGCAGAGTTGGTGATGTCTTACATTTCCCTCTGTCCACATGACCCTCCTTGCAGCACGGAGATGTGCATCTGCTCGATGCCCTAGATGCCACTGGCTGCTGGAGCCCTTCTCTGACTCAGAAATTGGCACAGAGGGTCCTGACGCCCAAATGAGACTCCCGAGGGATCCAAACCACAGCGTGGGCTTAAGGCCCCAGCACTGCATGGGCATTGTTTTGGGCTACGTCTGCCCCAGCTGGGGATTGGGCAGCAGGGTCTGTCCTGGCACCCAGGCTTGCACCTGAAGTGGTCCCTAACCCCACCGTCAGCTGACAGGATTTGAGGCCACTGGTGGATGACTGAGAACAGGTGACACATTTTTGCCCCTGTAAATACCCCTTCAAACAGTCCTAATGACTAAATCAGGAAATCTCTAATGTCTTCTGCATGAAAATCAGTGTGAAATCTGCTCATGCTGAAGTCCATGTAGTGGGATGATTTACATATTAAGATTTATGATGAGCCAGGCACATGAATGCTGTTGAATTAAACAAACATCCAATTTCATAACCAATCTGATTTTATGCATAGCACATGCAGTTCCCTTGGGGACTGCTTAAAAGTCTGATTTACACCTTCGGAAAAGAGGACTCCTTGCTCTTTTTGCTTTGCTCTTCTTTTCCTGGAGACAAGGAGTTGTCTTACCTTTTGCTCCTTCAGGTTGGCTTCCAGTTGAAGGCACTGCCCAGTTAAAACACTGGGTTGAATTTTGAGGCACTGTGGTAGAGGGCATTTATTGAGAAGGTGCTAGGACATTCTTAAGTGCCCAGATGGCTTTGTAAGGACAAAAATGGGGAAAGAAGAGTGCTGGAGAGAGGTGACCTCTGCCCCACCAGAACTGGACAGTTTTATCCTGCTAGGCTGCTTTACCTCATGTAGACAATGCCCTAATGCATGTCTTTTTTACGTGGAGGCATTTTAATTTGGGCTACCTTTTGGCATAGGCCAACCTTTCTGAGCCACAACTCCCCTGTTCTCGCTGCCATACAGGCACGCAACAAAAAAGTGACAGCTGAGTGAATACCCTTCCCATCTAACATGAGGCAAGAAACAGAGGTATGGACAGGCAGAGAGTGTGGGTAAATACATAGGTTTGTGCTATAGGCAGTGTTCTTAGCATGCCATCACCAGCATTGGGCTATACATTTTTGCCATGTGGGATGCATAAACACTGGATATTCAGACTGTGGCTCATGCCTCTCATGTTGCTCTTCCTGCACATGCAGACCTGCTCAGATGGAAGAAGGGCTGGCAGAAGAGTTGTGGATTGCATGTATCAAGAAGCAGATTTGCACAATTTTTATTCTTTACAGACATTTCCACCACTATACTGTATCCCTGGAAATTATCCATCTTGGATAATGGATGGAATTAGATTAGAAACAAGACAAGATGCAATTATTCACTGAGGATGACTTGGATAAACTGGTAAAATGGGGCCTGCAGCTGGGCCTGTCAGCATCTGGTTTGTGTGTACAGAGGAATCACAGAGGATTTTATCCTTGGCATTAGCTGTAATAGGATAAACATATTTTCTGTTTATTGTAATACGGTCTTTTACCCACATTAAAAATAATTACTGAGGCATTCTCTATCACATAACAGCTGGTATCACTTACTCCAATAAGGTGTTATCCACATGAAGTCACTAAGTTGAAAAAAACTATGATAAAAATGAAAATAAGCTTCATCTTTGATGAGGAATAAAGACATTACCTTCGGCCAGAGTACTGCATCAGGCTGCTCCTAAGGCCTTTTCAGTGCTCTGGGATCCAGGGCACGAGCAAATGTCAGCCCACTCATTTCTTCATGCAGGCTCAGCTCTTTTCCTAAGGAAAAGCTTTCCCTCACACCAAAGTTGGCAAGCTCATTCCTCAAGTAGACAACCAAATGGGACACTCTTCATTCATTTAGGTGCTTGGTGCATCCCTTAAAATGATTTTCTGCTTCTTTGAGCATTTGGACACAGTTGGAAGCCAGGCCATCAAGACCATGCAAAAGGCATGACAGAGCTGAGAACAGGGATGCTGTTGGGAGGATACTGCCCTGCTTTTCTGCTCAGGCCTCCTTACTTGTGAATGTGCTCATTGACACGTCCAGGGTTTCAATTCAGAGCAAAAGTGAAAAACTTCTGCTAATGGATGTTCATGCTGGATTTTAAAGTTTTTGTCCATAGAATCCATAGACCATTTTGTTGTAAATATTTCATTTTACACACAGTAATTGACACTAAAGATCTGGCACAATACTGCACTCCTGAAACTAAAGATGTTGGTTATCAAACAATGATGTTCTGCTGCAAAAAAAATGACTAAAAAGAATGACATAAGTAGATGTTCCTGGAGGCAAAACATGTAGTACAGTGCAGCTCATTACTTAGTAATGTAGGACACAAATGTGATTGTAATCCATCATTTTTACCACCGCCTTGAACACAATTGTAGCCAGCTTGTAGGGTCATCCAAGTACCTGTATGACCTAGGCAGTAAGTTCCTTTCAGCTCAGGCCATTGCAAATCCCTCATTTGCTGTGTCCCATTTATGTTCTTTGGTTTGTGATTGTGAATTATTTGATGGAAATCATTTCAGTGCAAAGGCAACCAGGTGATGCTTGTGACTGAGTGTCAGCCAGCAGGTCAGGAAATTTGTTTTGCATTTCTTGCTGTTAGCTTTGTGTCTCTGTATTGATATAAGTTACATTAACACAAAGTTTCCAAACTCAACTCTTGCCCTGTATATCCTTCCTACATGTACTTAAAGTATTTTATTTGTCCCATTCTCTTCAGCAGCCTAATCAGGCTCATAATCAGGAGTGTATAATATTTACAGGATAAGGCTTTCATTCCTTGCAAGACTACCAAAAAAAAGGCAATGCTGAGCATGGTGGTTGCGACACAAAGTTGTTAAATCTTTCTTTTATGTGCTGCTCAGGGCACCAAAGCCGTGTGGATGGAGCCCCTGCCAGCACTCCACACATCCCCTCAGAGGCTGCCCCATAGGTCTGAGGTTACATGGCACTGGATGCTCAGTGTGCAAAAACAACCATGTGTACTTCAATTCGACATAGCCTGTAAAGTGAAGTACAGAGAAATAAAAGTAATAAGAAAAATCTGCTTTTCTTTTTGATTCTATTCCTTTCCCTCTCTGTTATTTTATTACAGCATGTCAATGCCTTCTGCTGACATGGGAATCGGTAGAAGGAGCCAAGTTTATTGTGCACTGTAGAGGGGGCACTGTGCTCTGGTTTAGGGAATCAACCTTCTTTTCACTGGGAGTATTTCTGAGACCTGATTTAGAGAGGCTGAAAGGCTGAAATAGTTGTGTGTACCAAGCCTAATTTTTATCATGGACTTTATTAAAACTTTTGTAGAGACTTTTTAATGCTTCATTTCTCAGAACTTCTCATAAGTCTGGCATACTTCCTCCAGCTTCATAATGTCAGAAGCAATGACTTAAAAGAAAATCCATCAAAGCAACATGAGTAACTCACTGTTAAAAAAATTCAGGGTTTTTTTTCCCAATACTTCTCTAAGAACTATTTTACTGAATTTTAGCGCAGGAAAACTGCTGTTGTCTATTTAAATTTCTTAACTAACATTTCAGGTTT
Organism: Mohoua ochrocephala; assembly: GCA_013398855.1. Lineage (NCBI taxonomy): Eukaryota > Metazoa > Chordata > Aves > Passeriformes > Acanthizidae > Mohoua > Mohoua ochrocephala. The sequence goes on along the minus strand of VZTA01007280.1, from coordinate 138,656 downwards.
TCACTTGGCTGACACTTCTTGGCCTTGCATTAATCTTGGGATTGTTTCACAAGAGACCCAGGGAACACCCACTGATAACAATGTCAAACATTCAATGTATTTACTGAACGTTTCCACTTGCTTGATCATTAAGGCATGCCTTGGGTATGAGGTCACCGATGTTGTGTAAGTGTAGAATTTATGGGGTGATTTGAACTATAGGGGAGTCCTGACATGTTTTTGGCAAATACTGTCAGATACCATGGACTGATGCCACTCAGAATTGTAGCTCTGGGATATGATCAGGTTCTAGCACGAACATTTTGCATTAGAATTCAAATCTTCTGATTGCAGAGAAGATGGGAAAAAGGTTATTTGAACAGACCATACATACATGGGAGGAACTTTTTGCTAGAACACATTTTCTTGTCTGTTAAAACAGATTAATTAAACATTAAATCTTTTGACAAACAAAAATGAAAATGTAGTTTTAGAAGATCAGAGGAGAAAGCTTTACATCAATGCAGCATGCAGTCATTGTGCTCTCCTTTTTAATCCTTCATTTGAGTTGGAGAGAGCACCAAAGGGCTAAGTTAAGAAGGCAGCAGCGAGGCAGATTCAGCAGCAGCTTGGGCTGTAACCAAGTCTGGTCTTCCTAAACTGTACTACTGGATTTGCCAAAGGCTTGCTAGGAGCCTTGCAGTGCCTATTCCTGGCCTGTTTAAAATTCATTTAAATAATGAAAAAAAATCTTCACTCGGATATTAGCACCTTTTAGATATAGTGATGATGACTTTGGCTGCCTTAATTTGCCACTTCTCTGTTTGTACTGTTGTGAGAAAAACCCAAGACTCTGAGTACTTGATTGAAACCAAAGGGGAACAGGATCTGGACCTGTGCAGCTGCTGACTTTATCACATACCTGCCGCCTGATTTTTTGACTCTGTTTTTCTTCCAACCTCTTGCTTTGCATGTTTAAATTGCAAGTTCCTTCAGACAGAGTCCATTTCTCACCACGGATTTATGGAGTCTGTCATCTGTGGTTGTGCTGCAAGACAAACAACTGCAAAGGTTGCAAAGGCGAAGGCTGCCACTCGTGCAGGAGATTTCAGCAGTTCTATTCCACTTTGTCTAAAACACTGAAATAAGGCCACTTCTGGTGTTGTGCACATTTTAATCCTTTGCAAAGACCCTTTGACATTAGTCCCTCTAATTGGACTGTGTTTCATTATCTGAACTTTTCCCCTTAAGATTTTAAAAATCGTGTTGTTGGCTGGTTGCCAAGTATGAGAGACCAAGTAAGTGAACAGCATTTCAGCAGGGGTTCAAGAAAGAAACACTCTCCTGGTATTGAACTAGACTGTATTTCTTCATCCCACCTATGATATAAAGGAAGGAGATGGAATTTAAACCACAGAAAGTAGAATAAAAGGTGGAAGGAAGGAGAGATTCTAGGAGTTCGAGTACATCTTTGAAAGATAAAGACTAAACAAGACTCTGTGGATGGGGATTTACATACAGGGGGCAGGGCTGAGACACAAAATGCTGGAGTTGACACATATTTGATAGGGATCCCTATCAGAAATACTTTTTAAGGATTCTTCATGAAATATGCACAGGATGATGTTAAGGAACAGTTCTGCTTTTGATATGTAACATTCATGGAGCTCCCCAGTTTTTGGAAATCTGCTGTCTAGCCCTAGGAGTCCTTCTTACAGGAAGGGCCTTTTAATAATGTTTCAGAAATTCCTGACCTGCCCCCTAAAAGATTTTCAGTATTGCTTTTTAAAAACAACTTTTTAGATTAAACCCATTTACATGAGATAAATGGTCAAACACTATGATCTATTTTCCTACCTTTATTTTTATTTAATCTTTTGTGTTATCTGTTGGTATAAGAACTATCCTATGACACAGAAAGGACAATCCCATTTTCTGTGGAAAACAAAGCACAAAGTCTTCTGATAAATAGCACAAAAATTGCTTTGCTTTTTAGGCAGGCAGCATTCTCCGGCTGAAAGACTCAGCTATTAGAGCAATGAGTGTATTAGTGTAGTGAAGCTGACATTATCAGGTGCTGTATATGAGAAATGCCATTTATGAGTTGTCACACAGCTATTATTAAGAGACTGCTCAGAAGAACACAGTACATCATTGTGACTGTCACGGCGCTCGCTGCAATCACCGAACAACCAGGCACAGTTAAACAGAGCATTTCTTTCACTTTCAGGGAAAATTACACTTATGGTTTATTTATGTGATGGATTTGTTGCATTTAGGCATCCTCTGTAAGTGTTTTATGATAGCTGTGGTGGCACAGACCTGCAACTCAGGGCCGGTCAAGTGGGATGGATGGATGGATGGATGGATGGATGGATGGATGGATGGATGGATGGCAGCTGACTGGGGAGCTGACCCCCTGCACTTCCCCAGTGTGAAAGCTGAGGAGGAGGAGCTTTTGGGTAAGGAGGTGGGGGTGCTGACCCTCCAGCTCCAGTTCATCTTTCTTACCTGCCAGCAGTTTTGGTGGACGGGGTTAGGTGACTTTAGGCAGCATCCTGACCCTGATTCCAGACAGGATGGGAATCCACGAGCTTCCATAGCTGCTCCCACCTTGCTGCCTCACCCAGGACTGTGGAGCTGGGACTCTTACTGTCCTCTGTCCCTGCAGCATCTTATACACACTCAGGTGTCTCTCTCCAGCTGCACACCACTTGGACCAGATTGCAGTTCCTCCCTGAGCTTCCCCACAACCACAGCTATTTACACAGGTATTTAAATGCACACCAAACACTGAAAGTCAGCCCTAGATTTAGGATTTGAACAGACACTGTTGTCTGAATCCCTACTAACATTTTTAGGTCACATACTGCATTCAGTCTACCAAGCCTTGATCCTCTAATCTCTCCACACGTTGAACTTCCACTGACTTTAACCTGCCCAGCCATATCCTTTAAAGCCAATCTCCCCCAATTATTGCACCACGTGAAGCCCCGCTGGACCTCTAAATCTTTCAAGAGGTTTGTAATTTGGTGCATTCCCTAAGGAAAACTTGGAAGGGGTCCAGGGAACAAGGCTAATTTAGGAGACAGGAGAATATGTCTTCTGAAGAAATGGCTCCAAGACCTTAACATGTTGGGCCGTGAAAAAGGAGCAGGTGAGATAGGATTTAATTACAGCGTACAAGTACCTAAGGGTAGAACACAGAACTAGGTCTGAATCTCTAGCAAAAAGGTAAAATATGAGGTCAAGGGCTGAAATTGAAGTGTATATCTCTCAGCAGAAGGCTTCTCTGTATATGTAATAATCTGGCAGACAAGGCAGTGGAAACTGGTAGTAGATGCAGGAACCTATTTATTACCACTGCAGTATGACCAGGTGGCCCTGCTGATGGTTCTTGCCAGTTTTAAGTGGCTCTTTTTCTGTGCTTTTCAGTGTTTCAATCTACTGTGCTATTTTGGGGGGCTTCTTCAAAGCTGAGCTTCTGGGGATTAAAAATAGAGGCAATACTTACAGGCTAACAGTAAGAAATACGTAGCTATTTTTTTCATTAAATGCTTTGAAGCTTATGTACACAGTATGGTAGGTCTGGCAAAATGGCATCACTCCCTCTGTGGTCTGGTGCTGCACAAGAACACAGAAAATACTGTGCAATTCTGATGAGCTTCTGGCAGGTGAAAAGTAAGGTTTCTGTGACATCACAAATAGTAATGTGGTACTGACATAAATGGGAATTCCACCCTATTAATACTTATGCAGTAGGGGGAAAATAAAAGATCCAGTCTGTGAGCTGAGCACAGCATGGGAAGTATGAACTTAAGCTTCCTTTAAAAAAAAACAAGCAAGGTGTCTCTCCACTAACTTGCAATGGTTTGTGTTTAAGTTTTTGAATCAGTTTGTGGAGGAAATGGCCCAGTTTCAGCTGGTGCCTCCAACTGTGAAAAATAGCAGGACTTGTGGAAGCAACAGGGACATGGTTCTGCCCTTTTGCAAGCTGAGTAGCTTCATTTTCAGCCCTTTCCAATCACTTAATCATCTACTAATGAAAAAGCTACTCAGAGAAAAGGTTAATGTGAGATTTAAGTTGGATTTATAAGTCATCAATAAGCAAGTTATTTTAGGCAGTCTACACCAGTGTTGCAAGTTTCCTAAACAATGTTCAGAGTTGATTTATTCACTCCACCAGAAGTGTGAGAAAATAATGAGTAAGGCATCAGTTCTTTCTGCCAATATCTCTGTGTACACTCTGCCCATTTATTTTTTTTTAATGGCAAACATCCCATTAACAAGTTCGATAGACTAATCCCAAGACTACAGCATTTGTAGATTAATTGGGGACTGCTGCATCCTTCAGAGGTCCCTGCTGAAGTACTGAGACTCTGATTGCTTGCCATAGCTTCTCAGAGGACTCTGCTGGTCCCCCCCTGGCAATGGAGATGTGACAAGCAAAATCAAATGCTCCCAGGAGGTCAGTTCTGATCTCTCATGGTGCAACATGTGGTTTTGGGCTGGACAGTCCTGTTGAGATTCAGTTGGGCAGCAAAGGTAACCTGTCAATAGTTGTCATCCTAAGCTCCTCCTGCTATCCCTGGAGAGAGATAGACTCTTCTAACATGCAGCTCATTTTGAAGAAAACATTGAAAACTGGTCACACAGACTGTGCCTAACAGGCCCTGTTTCCAAGCTTGGATTATGGAGTAAGTGTTGGGTTAGGCTCCTGGAGTCCTTTCATGGATTATGTTTGCAACTGCAGGAAAGATTTATCCCAGTAGCCATAATTGCAGCCACTCAAACTCAACAGTTTTGTCTTCTCTGAGACTTTCCTTGACACTTGTATCCTAAGACAGTGTAAATTAAACTGAAATTGTCATCTACCAGCCTCAGGTTTTTTCATCCAGTATCTGCGACAGAAATAATAATTTTTAAAATTATGTTATTAATGCTTCTTTATCAATTTTGACCATTTATGTTAATTTTCTAGAGCAGAGACTATTTTCTCTAGGGTTTGGACTGGTGCATAGCAGAAATCATAGATTAGACCGTGCAATTTAACACTTCAAAGTATATTTCGCTGCAGCTCAGGATGGGAACAACTTTGTTAATTTCTTCAAAACAGGAATTCCTGAAAGAATTCATATTAAAAAATACTTTCTTCTAAAATTAATTTCTGTGATTTCAGAAAAGGCATTTAATCAATGCTGGTAAAATGCTTCCCAAAAGTAATTTAAAAAAAGAGGAACTATTATAATGATTTGGTTTGGTTTGGGTTGGGTTGGTTTGGTTTGGTTTGATTTGGTTTGGTTTGGTTTGGTTTGGTTTGGTTTGGTTGGAAGTCATTTTTCTCACAGTTTCATGAAAATAATATTTTTTTAATAAATAGCCTTTGAATAGCTTTAATTTTTATTCCATCCCATCTCCTCCCATCTTCCCTCAGCAGAATCTTTTAGCTATGCTAAAACCCCTACTACATCTAATTTTATTTTGCAGCTCAAATTGATTAATTCCCTGTGTGTACTAGTCAATAAAATGAATAATGCAGCAATGACACTTTTTACAAAAAGTTCGAAGTATTGCTATGGATTGTTTTATTAGATTATAAATCTATAAATCCTAGTTATATTAATCAACTTTAACAAAATACAACTAGACAGCAGAGGCATAAACATGCCAAACCAAGACGGTGGGAGCCTCAGCAGAAGACACACCCCAGCAATCTGTTTTGCTCTGATTCAGCCAGTCATTTGGAGCAAACCACCAACTGCGTTTAATCCTTTGTTGGTGGTGATGTTGTTCTCTTTGGTGTGGTATCATCTGAAGAACTGTCTTTAATAACTACAGTAAATAAGAGCTGAGTAGCTAATGGAGAAAAATAATATCTCTGACCAAGAGATTTCTCATGGAAGAAATTCTAGATTCAGTTATTATAGCAAACAGTTCACTTTGACCATATAGTTTATTTCACTCAGGAAACTGTTTTATGTTAAGGTAGAAAAAGAAGCTTGCTGAGGACATCTTTTGCCAAAAAAAGCTGCATCTCTCTGGAGAGCAGTTTTCCAGAATTTTTTTTTTTTTTAAGGGTAAACATGGTGGCAGACTGAGAATTACTTCGCAAGATGCTCTGAGGGTAAAATTCAATCCTGTTTCTAGTAACACATTAAGTAAGATGAAGTGTAAAATGTACAGGTTTTTGTCTTTAAATTTGATGTAATATTTAATTCCAGAAGTTTTAAGGTGCAAAATGTTCTAGAAACTATATACACAGGCTTTTCTTCTTTTGTCTCCTCCGTGGTCTTTCCTTCATAATTGTGATACTTATTTTGTTGAGTACTTTATGGAATCTTGGAAAAGAGGCACTAACATAGAAAACGTCCTTGAGTAGATGGAATTATCTTCATTTGAATGAATGGGGTTTCATTAATTTCTGGCTGAGAATAAATTATTTTTTACTCTACAAAATAGATTGAAAATCCACTTAGAAGAAACAATGATATTAAATACACAACAGCAAACTGTGGGGTTGCATTGACCTATCAAAACTTTACAAACAGTTACTTTAGGTGGCTGAAGTAGTTTGAAGGAGTAAAACCATCCAAATCCCACCTAAGTCAAAATTGCATAAAGAAGCATAAGGCAGTAAATAGCTAAATGGTATTCCCATAAAATCACTGAAAATATTTTCATCTATATTTTGAAATTGTACCTTGCTTCTTGATTCCACCTGGACTTCGAATGGCCAAACCCCCTATAACATCCTCATGTCTTTAGTACTGAGGTACAACTCAGTAATGCTTTTATAATTTTTTTTAAATACTTTTTAATGCTTTTAAAAAATTATCCCGGATGTGACCGTAAAATTAGCATTTTGTGATGTGTCAGTATTTCTAAAGCCTTCATCCAGTCTCATGAGCCTCTAGGGGCTCACTGGCCAATGTTTGTGTTTATATATGCCCATCACGATCTGCCTTCTGTATGGTCGTTTGTGCTTTCCATAGTTCTTTGTGCCGTGCCATGCTCAGAGTTATGGGCTGTGGGTTCCTTGGGCAGGGACTCATTCCTGTGAATTTACTGCACTTCACACAATAAAGAACAGGTTCTTTATGTGGCACCCTGGCTCTACCACAATATAAATAACATTTTTTTATATTGGCACAACTCCTTTGAGCCAAAGGAGGAGTCACAGAAAGAGGCAGTGAAGAAGCAGAGATTTCATCACTTTAAAATCATGTTGTGTGAAGCATGTCTTTCTGTAAGATGTTATCCAGAGAAAGCAAGAACAATATTTTGAGAATTCTAGTGATATTTTTTAATCCACATCAGGCTACTATTAAACACATTCTGGATCTTTTAATGTATTGACATAGCAGCAAAAAAAATCCTGCCTTAGGCCACATTTTTTAAGCCACAGATCCAACTCCAGATATGATGCTTTTAGTAAATTGACAGGGGGAGCTGTAAGAGTGGTTTAGATGATTCATATTATTCCTCTGGGCAGAGTCTCAGCTCAGAATTCTCTGAGTCAGCTTTGGTGTTCCCTTGTTGGGAGACAGAGCATTGTTATAAAACACCATTTTGGGACTAAAGCAACTCTTCTGTTATAGAAGCCCTCTGGCACTGACAAATGTTTATTCCCTTTAATAGAGAAGCTCCCTATGCATGCCTGCTGAGCCCAGAGTGTTGCTTCTGAGTCATCTTTGCATCAGATCTTCATTTCTGAATTTCTGCTTTAAGCACCAATTAACTCAGCTTCTACATGCCCTTGCTTTTGATCCCTGGGTTTATCAATGCCGCCTGCTCATTGGCTTCCATTCTGGTTTACATCTGGAAGCAGACCCACTCGCTTGCCTGGCATGGACACTCGGGCCCTGTGACTGCAAAGACCGGTGGGTCTCAGTGCTTTGGGCCATCTGCCCCCATCCCTTGGCCAGACCTGCCCGGTGACCTGTGCTCAGAGCAGCCCAGGCTGCGAATGAAGCAGGACCTTCTTTCCCGGGAGCAGATCTTCTGCTTAATGACATTCGTGAACTCAGAAGAGATCATTCTCTAATGGCAGCAGCAGAAGAGGCTCCTCATTGCCCAGGAGCTGGAACATTTGCTTTCTAGGCCCACTGTCTTTAACTCTGCTCATACTTTTCAGGAAATTCCATCAGCCACCAGGCTTCAACAAACTCTGCATGGCACAATCCTCCTGCCAGCAACAAACACTACTCTGAAAGGGAGATGAGATTCACAGGGTTAAACCTAGTGAGCAAGATGGTACCAGGGTCTTTGGCCTGTTGTGAGAAAAACCTCCCTGGGAAGGGAGAGTCCCAGGCCCTGCTCCTTGCTCTCACTTATCTACTTTTTGCAGTTTACTGGTGACACTGAGGCTCACAACCTTTCTAAGATGGGCTGAGTTATGGCTCCACATGTAACTGTACAGCATGAGCTCACCCATTCTCTGACCAGTGCCAGATCACTTAAAGTAACATATGGCTCAAAAATATCAACCTTTACCCTAAATCCAAGGCATTTCCAGCTCTCTGTGAAAGCAAGCCTTCATCTCGATCCATGTGAGCCATCCCCACACCCCTCTTTCTCTGTACTAGACAATTCTGTCCTTGGGTCCTTCCCTTTAGACTTCCTGCTCGCTTTCCAAGCCAAGAGAGAGACGCAGAAGGCCTAATAAGAGATGCTGCTCACATTCAGCAAGTTTACAAATGCATGCTCCAGGCACCTCCAGAGTCAAGCAGCTTGGCTTGCTGAAGACAGATGTGCCTGGGCTGCCTCCTGCCTGGCTCTGGGCTGCCCTGAGAGCTGTTCCTAGAGCTGGGGGGGGGTCATGGGCCATGGGGCAGCTCCCTCCTGCCTGCCCAACCAGGGCTACAGAGAGAGTCCTGTCCCTGCTTGCAAAGTATCATTCACTGCTGAGCATCCACCAAGAGAAGAGGAGCATCAGGAGCACCAAGGTGTTTGACATAAATAGGGCAAAGGGAACCCGAAGGGGTTTCTCTGCATCACCAGTGGTCAGTTTACGTCTGCTGTCCCAGCCAGCTCCACAGGCCAGAGACACTTCTAAGCTTCTCTGCCCCTCTGTTGGGAGTGGATTTGTCACATATCTTTTGGGAGAGGGAAAAAAATTGAAGGCATTTAATTTAGCCACTGTTTCTGGTGAAATGTAGAAGCACCTAGTATTTTGAAATTCCTGTGTCTCATACCAGCTGTTACAGAATGAGAGGCACTCAGCATTGCTGAATTCATAACAACAGGCACACAAACATGTGACTACTTATCTTCACTTGTGTAGTCCTGTTTGGCATAAGCTCCTCAAATATGCATTAGCGAGGCACACCTCCATATGGAAAATGTTGCGCAAAATAAAGCTATCCAGTTTTCTTGAAACAAGTGAAAAAGGAGAATTCAAAAATCTTGAAATTAGTATAATTTTATTTCTTTAGTTACCAGTTCTTTAAGTACCTATCAGAGTAAACTGAAACCTTGCCACACAAACGTTAATTTGGCATAAAATGGCCGTGTATGAACAGAGTACACACGCTTGAGGGAACCTTCCTTGTTATCTTTTTAATACCCCTTAAAATAGAACTTTCACAATCTGGTAGGCATTTCTACAGTAGCATTTAAAATGTCTCTGAAGAATTGCTTTCATACATATTATTTGACTTGACACCACTACATAAAAACTCTCCCAGAACAAATCCTGGAAGTTAGTAGTCCCAGTATTTTATCTTGCTTGCATAAGTTGAGGTTCATAACTGAAAGAGTTCTTTTGGGCACCCAGAATAATGACAGTCTTCAGCCTGAAGAATGCAAATGAATGGTGGACACTGCTGCTTTCCCATGTGTCTACATGGTATAGGGAAATGGAGTGTGGTGAAGGGGCTTTGCAGCAGTAAACACGTAGCAGGTAAACTCTATGGCAGTCTGCATCTTGCTCTGACAAGAGGAAACTCAACAGTACTTCAGGTAGAAGCTCATAAAAGCCTTCTACTTACCTATACCTTCACAGGTATGATGTTTATTCAGGGTATTTTCAAATATCTTTGGAATTGTTTATGCAAGTTAACATTTCTTTACTTAGCTGAAGGTCATCTATGACAAGAATTTACTAAAAATTTGATGTTGCCAGGAAGGTACTGCATCAAAATTAAAGGGAAACTTAACCTTTTGCGAAATTACACAACTAGATGCAAATAACTCACACAGAAGCGACACTAATTACTTAGCATGCAGTCAAAGATTAACATGTCTTGTTTCACCATTGCCTTTCCTGTACTGCCACGTCCTTGGTCACCTGTCTCATGTGCAGGGTGTAGCAGGAAACCCCAGGCTACGGAATGGTAGGGACAAGTCACTGAAATCCATACGGTAATATACATTTTCAGCGGGAGCAAGGTGCAGGTCTGTCAAGCAGCTCTTGGTCTGATACTTGTCAATCTCTCACTGCAATGGGAACTCCTAGGAATCTGAAATCATGACAGCCTTCCTGATGATTTAAAGAGATGACAGTAGTCAATTATAGCAAACACATGGGGAGTACATCCCAGGTTGTCTAATGAGCAGAGTCCTTGCCTGAGTATTTGCATATGTGCGAATATTCCACTAGCTTATTAGATGTTATGTTTTAAGAACATAAATATGCTAAAACGCAATGGAAAAAGGTTAATAACTATTCATTGAGCTGTGAATATATGCAAGTTTAGAGTGGTGTTATAATTTTCTGTATATTTGTACACTATCTGAGCAAGGTAGTTAACTTTCATCTGCTGGAGCAACTGAAATTTTAAATTATTACAAATCTTCATTTGTCCATTTATTTGTTATCATGCAGCCTATTTATTGAGCTCAGAGCATGGTTTTTCCGGGGCTTGTTGAAGCCTTGAGGATATATTTTTTGGGAAGTGGCACAGCTAATTTTCCCCTTACTGTGCGTCCTTGCATTGTTCCTGCACAGGGCTCTGTTTTTCCCCAGGAAAGACTGAGAGTAACTCTGTTTTTCACTGCTTTTGGGCATCATCTGGCAAAGTGGGGCTTGACCAAAGCGATGCAGCCCTGTGGTTTATAATACACGGTGCCTTTGTGGCTGCAGGCACTGCCACGTGTTCACGTAACTTCTGGCGACGAAAGATGAACAAGACTGATTTCGTGTTCCCCCACCAGCAAAAAGAAGAGAAACTGTTCATTTACTGCAGTTTAAAGAGGGAGAGAGGTGGCAGCGAGAAACCTGTCAGCGGTGAGTGCCCTGGTGTGGGTGGCCAGAGGCGGTGACGTTGCTGGTTCCTCGTCATGGCCACTCTGCCTGCTGTGGGTGGTTTGCAATTTATGCCTGGATGAGGTGTGCAGGGAAGTCTGTGTTTCATGCAGCTGCTTTGCCCTGTCATCACTTTGGCTTGGGGAGCCAAAGTTGCATTAGTTATAGTCTTGCACCATTTTTAAGCTTCTTTTAAGAACAGTGGGGACTAAGACATGTATTAAAAAACAGCCAGAGAGAGCTTGAAGTTCTGAAATCAGAGTGTTTACTGCTAGACAAATCTTCCCTTTGGAGAGACACACTTTAGAAGTGGATGACATTTTACAAAAGGAAAGGCCTGTAGCTTTTTGAAGATCAAGCCTCCTTATATATTTAGTGATAAAAACATCAAAAATGTTAGCCTTAAACTATATGGAGCATTAGGGTAGGAAGGCACTGAGGGCTTAAACTTAGAGCATTTTTTCTACCATTTATTTGAGCAGAGAGGTAATAAAACTGTCAAATATTTACTTCATTTTATACTTTTAAACTAATTATTACCAATGTGGTGGTTATTCCTCATTTTTAAAATAAGGCTTTCTATCTAGCATTACAAATATACACTAACACTTTAGACTGGTATGATTTACAGTGACTGAGCTACATGAAAAACTGATCTTTAACTCCCACTAAGATGGCACAAGCACCCTCAGTCATAACAGGATCTCTGTTAAAGTATGTGCAATATGCACAGATGAACACACATTTTTAATGAAAGAAGATTGAAACTGAATTTGTGGCACTTCTAAAACTCAGTCAAAGCAACTAGTCTTTTTTTTCATCACAAGGGGGAAAAATGACTAATTTTGCTACTCTCTTGATATCTGAATTAATGACTTACAGCATTCTGAAGGAAAGAAAAATCTCTCTTACATTAACACAGAACTTTTTACTCGTAAAAATTAAGGTGAAACACACCATCTCTGTTAGAGAGTCATTTATTTGAATAGGGTTGCAGAGGAGGCCAGAGGAGGGTGTTGATAATTTGATTTAATACTTGTATGCTGTGTGGAACCTGGATATAACCATTCTGCTTGTTTAAGGGACTCTGTAACAGAATTTGCATCGATACCATGTTTCCATGGAAATCAGATTAATTTAATTTAATGTTTGTGTGAGCTTCATCCTGCCAGACAATTGACATCCCCTTTGATTAAGATTTCTACTCATCTTTTGTTTTTCTTTTTAAAGGTTGGAAATAAATGGCTTATATGGGAAAGGAAAACTAGAAAAAGTTAAGAAATAATTATCCTGCAGTTTGCTTTATATAGCTGTTAAATTGTGTATAAAGTGTTTCAGGTATTTTTTTCTACTCCAAATTACTTTTTTTGAAAAAAAAAAAAAAATCTAGCCCTTCTTTATTTGTGGACTACACTTCAGGTGTAGCAGACCCTTTAAAATTTCTAGGAGCATCCACTAGTGGATTGCATAGGTTTTAATGATGGGGGGCTTATTTGCCTCTTTGTTCCACAAAGTCATGTGGAAACACCCCAGGCAGTTTCATTCTGCGTAGAGGAAAGGTGTCACAGGCGGAGGAAATCTGAGGAAATCTCACAAAATAGCATAAGAAACCAAACCTATGAAGACTCCGGGGAACAGCTTCAAAAATGACCTCTGAACTTGGCATACAGTTATTGCAGGTATCATGCAAAGACCTGGGTTACTCTTTGGATACCCCCCAAAAAAGGTGTATCACAGCAGTGTGCCTCAGCTCCACTGCTTCATTATTTGTGAGACCTAAGCTAGGAAGCTTAGAGCTAGTTTAGATATTTTTAGATTTGTTTAGATATTTTTAGATATTTTACATTTGTTAAACCACTTGAAATGTTTGTTTTGAGTTTATCCAAAAAGGAGATCTGTTATTTGACAAAAAGTGACCCCTTCCATGGGGAAGGATCATCTGATACCATAAATCTCTTTAATTTAGCAAGCACAACAAGACATCACACTAAGCAGAAATTTGGAATTAAAGAACTGAGACTGGAAAACAGATGACTGTAACTAATTATTGGAAGATCTCAAATAACAGAAGAAGAAATAACCTAGAAGCAGAAAGGCAAACAGGGAATTTGTTCAAAATAGCTATTCAGGCCTCAAATATGCACCTTGGCTTAAGAAACACTTCCTTTTGTACCTAAATAAAACTTTGAGCATCTCTAAAGCAGCTGTTATTAAGTATTGCTGGATGTTTTGCCTTTGCCTGGTACATGTAGGAATAAATACAAAAAAAACCTTACCCCCCAAATATAAGAATTCAAAAGAACTATGAGATTCTGTCAAATTAACTGAATACTTAATAATATAATTTTTTTAATCACAGGGGGGAACAAGATATAGAAAGGCTGAAAATATTGAAGTACTCATCTGAGCACTTTATGCTTGAACACGTCTTTCTTCTGAGAGCTTTGAAAATTAATCAAAAGGAGTAACTATCTCCCAACACAAACAATCTTTCTGTTTTATTTTGTTTTGGGTTTTTTTGATTAAACAAAAATGCATGGGTTATCCATCAAAAATATGTTGGTTTTGAGGGAAGAGTTCTTGTACCAAAAAGTGTTGCTTGACCAAAACTGTTTGAGTGAGATTCATTTTGGCCTTTCAGCACATAGAGATCACAGGAGGTTCCTCTAAAGTAACTTTTGCTCCCTCTGAAATAACTGATCTTCATTGCAGCTGACACAGTCCTCCCTCGCTGCCGTTTATATCTCATGGACCCAGCAGGTCTCGAGAGGAGGGGCTGCCCTGCAGCACGGCCTTTGTCCTAATTGACATTTATTGCAGGGTCACCATTTCTTTAGCATTCATTACAGACACTGATTAGAGAGGGTGATAAAGACATTGCTGGAGATCAAAGCCCATCTTGGACTGGGAAAAAAAAAAAAAGCATGCAAAGTAGCATTTTAAATGAATGCATCTATTTAATCTATTCACTGCTGATATTTTCATACACATGGTTTAGTGGTATTAGATTCAGAAGGTGTAGCAGAGGCTTTAATTTGCTTCAGTTCTGGTCTAATAGGCATAAAGACACCAGAGGATTCTGAAATACTGAACTCAGAGGTACTCTGACAAACCTTTGTACTCATAATAACAAGAGCTGGTGTGAGCTTATACAATTTAAAACTAATTGCCCAGCCAACATGCTCATTACCATATTGATGCAGTTCATAAATCAAAGCCCTGCCTATTCAAGCTGTTTACCAGTCTTCCATTAAGCAGCGTATTTCAACGGAGAAATGTAGCATGTTGCCAAAACACTGCAGAAAGTGTATGAGACTGATAGGAGTGCAAACCCGGGGAGCTGAAGTGCCACAAACCTGGCACTAAAGTGCTTGTTCTTGTTTGTTTTCTGAGTATGTTCTGATCTAGCCTTGAAAGTTTCCCTAATAACGTACTGGAGCACAGAAACAGGTCCTTAAGCAGCAGGGAGCTGCTGGCAATTTTTATCAATTTGGCTTCCTACAGCAGCTGCTTTGCTCAACCAGGAGACTAACACACATGGGTTTTTTTGAAGCAATACAGTACTTATGCCAGCTGAATTGAGGTGCATACATTAAGAATGCAGGCTTTTTATATAGGGAAAGGAGAGACTGAGGTTCTTAACCAGGAATCCTAAATTAGTCATCAAAATTAGGTGGCTGAAGTTAAATTCTTTGAATTGCCTACTAAGGAATCTGAAAGTGCAATTCATCTGCCTAAACAAGTGCCTACCTGCAGGTGCCAAGCAGTGCCCCTGAGATGCCCTGCCGTCCTACGACATCCACACAGCAGGTACGTCAGAGGAGTTGGAGGAGATTCGCACCTCTCCGAGCTGGCAGCTCAAGGCCAAGTGGGCTAGTTTAACATGTCTCAAAGGCTGTTAGAAGCCTGTGTTTAGGCAGTTGAATTTTCCTGTTTTTCCTTCAGGTATTCAGCCATCTGGCCTAGGTATCAGAAACAATCAGGTCTTGTAAACAGGATTAATGACCTTGGGCAGGGTTCAGAAGATACAGGGGTACGGCTGCTTCCCGCTCTCCAGACTGGCTGGTTTCAGACCAACTGAAGCGGTTCTTATCCCAAACACCAGTGTCCTGTGAGTTATTTTTCTCCCTGTACTTTGCTCAGAAAGCAGCAAGAGAGATGTATTTTTAAGTGGTTTCTCCTGGAATGAGTGTAGTAGCTCCTGGTGGCTGCTGGGGCATCTCTCTCCCTGTGCCAGGCTTTCACCCCTGTGTTGGCCATGGCCACAGGTGGCAAGGACAGAGGGTGCTGGAACAAGAGTCAAGGCATTGAGATTACTTTGAAGATCATTTAACTTGTTTGTGTAAAGGAAGCTTGAAGTAGAAACACTGCACTTAAGAGTTACTGAAGGGTGTAGGAGCTGTTGGGGGAATTTAATAGATTATGGGAAAATCAGGAGCTTGGAGGGGTGTAGAGGGTTGCTTAAGATTATTTGTTTATTCCTGTTTAAGAGAACCCAGTTCAGGGGGAAAAGGGCACACATTTCTAATGAAATGCAACTCTCTTCTACAAACAATATTAGCAAGAAGAGTTCATCCTATTAAAACAAGTGCTGATCTTCAGTCATGATGCCTGATGAAGCCTCAGTCTCTTTGTGTAAATTCAATCATGACAATTAGTAAATAAAACATTTATTACAGATGGAAGATGCGATTAATACAAGGCTTTAGTGATAAAGAAATTTTGATTCCAGCTTACAACTCTTCTGCTGGCTGTGTGGTCATGGTAGATGCAAGCGTCCAATTCCTTATATGCAGATTGTGGATAATAATGGTTAAAAGTGAAATTAATCTGAGCTGATACTTTCTCGTGAAGGCACCCAAGACAGTGATATGTTTTTCAGAGAGGGAAATAAATTTAAAGAACTTAATTTCTTTCATTTTAAGGAATTATGAACCATACAAAAACAGATCATACCAGCGTCTGACCCCGTGAAATGCCAAAAAAACTGGTTTTGGCTGCTAGTGGGTGTCACAGGTTCAGCAGAGATTTCTCAGAGGGATATGTGCAATTTTGAAAGACACTTGCAGACTGTTGGGAAGGAGAATTTTTTGCTGATAAACAATTTTGAATAGAGAAGAGCTACACACAAAAAAACCCCCAAACCAAGCTGCTTGTTATTTTCCTAACTTGCAGAGTGAGAAGCGGTTGTCTTACGTCATTTCTCTTTCAGGAGCTTAAAAAAAAAAAGATATGAATAGAACTATCTATATGCTATCCTATACATCCTCCAATATGAAAAAAAATTGGTCCTCCCAGCTTCTTTCCACTTGCACAAAATGAAGATTAATTTCCAAACAGTCCATTGAGCATCCCATGAACATACATGATAGAATTCACTTTACAGGCTGAAGGAACAGTGGTAGTATTTAAACTGGAAGGAGAAGCAGCTCATACCTGCATGTCTTTGCTTGCAGAAAGGCTGTTTCCTGACTTTGGTGTGGATTGGCAGCTTAGATAAAGACCTGGGATCTTACCAATGTAAAGATCACCAACAAAAAAACCACTGACTTTTTTTTCCTATGTGGTTTATCCAGTGTTATTTTCAAAATATTTATCAGGTGTCGGTTCATTTTGGAGCCTGTGTTTATGAACAGTGTCCATGTATGGCTGGCTGCTCTTCCTGTTCCACATTGATTGCACCGCCTATATAAAAACAACGCCAAAGTATTCTAGGGCCATATCCTTACGTCGGGTTTATTTCTCAAGGAATTCAGAGTGTAATCTGATATCACTCAAAATTGCCTTCTAAAAGCATGTATTCAAACAACCTCTGGCCAGTATCTCATCAGGAGATTGGCGGTACATTTCACACGTGTGAGACAAGGTACATGAGGCAGAACAGGGATTACAAAAGTAACACACTGAATGCAATGGTAGAAGATGCCTATTGGCAGAAGGAAAGTCTGATCTCGTTCTTTGAAGATACTGTACTGCTGATCACACACGCTTGCCGTTTGGTTTTGCTCAGGATTGTAACCATGCTATTGATGGGCTGCACAGAGCAAAAAGATTTGCAAAATCAAGGCCCACTTTATGTAAACTAACTAGAACTAAACATTGCCCGTGGATCTAGGGTCTTAGGAAGGGCAATATTTGTATTGCAGAAGGTATTTTCTCACCTTATTTGCAACTACCACGTGGTGTAAGGTGACAATGACAGTGCCTTTGGAAATGCTGGTTCAGACAGCAATACAATTGAGTCAGCACACTGGCAGGATGTTAGTGCCTCAGCTGGATTAAACTCAGCCTCGGGCTCAGCTAATTGCATAAAATGTGTCAATGACTCCTCTCACGGCAGTCTTTCCCCCTATATACTGCAAGTAGGTCCAGCTGTAAATAAACTGCTGACATTGCTGTGTTTGTTAAGAGGGTGCTTGGAAAACAGTACATCTGCCACCAACAGTTGCATCTAAGACAAAAATGAATGTAAGCACTATTAAATTAACGAAGTGTCTCTTTATCATTGTAGTTTATTGCATTTGAGAAGATATTTCACTTTCCTTGGCAATGAGAATGAGCTTCTGACACAGCAGAGGTGGGGGCAGTGATGGCAAAGCTGGTAGTAGACAGACCTGGTAGTGCAGCTGTCCTGGGATAATGAACACTTCTGAATTGAGACAAGCCTCACTAAACTGTCCTATAAAGTAATTCCTGAAAAATGGTTGCCCCAAGATGTGGCTTCATTTGCTGACTGACTCATTCGTAACTATGCCAAATTCTTAGCTGAATAAAATACTGCCTAACTTCAGTGAAGGCAATCAGGAGCATGAGGTATAAGAGAAACCCGCATCTCAGTGCCGCCTCCTTCTCTCACTGAAACGAGTCGGGATGGGCGTAGATGTGGCAGCATCTGTGCCAAGTATCCGCGCCTGGATATCTCAAGGTGAAAAACGTAATCTGCAGCTACGAGCCTGAGTTCATGAATACATCCATTACATGAGTAGAAGGGCATTGCAGCTTTTCCCTTTTTGCTGTTTGCTCTAATCAAAAGCAATACAGAAAAACACTTCCAAAATTAAACTATAACTCAGAGGCTTCTCACCCCGTATTTCCAGTGACAATGCATCCTTCTCCTTTCCAGGCTAGATTTGCAAACAACTGATTTATAATCGCACTCAGAAACTCATGTGTCCAGTAACTTGCACTACAGCTACATTTTGCAGCATATGCAGAAGTCCGTCTGCAAGCTATGATTCTATTAATACCTATAAAAGGGAAGACTTGTAAAGCCTTGGCAGCAAATATAGGTCTTGGCGAAACATAGGCAAAAAATAATTAGAATTTGCAAGTGACATGGAGAGCTAATTTTGGTAC
Source organism: Mohoua ochrocephala (assembly GCA_013398855.1). Taxonomy (NCBI): domain Eukaryota; kingdom Metazoa; phylum Chordata; class Aves; order Passeriformes; family Acanthizidae; genus Mohoua; species Mohoua ochrocephala. The sequence continues at coordinate 120,076 of VZTA01007280.1, read as the reverse complement.
TCCTTTACACTGGCTTTATACTACATCAAAAGGCATTTCACTGCCTACCTTTTCAAACTCTGACAGCATCCAAACTCGAGCAGTGGGAACCTGACTCCAGGTGCTCCAGGTGATAAAGCAAAGCACGATATTAAGGTCTGGTGTAATGTGAAGAATGAGGTCATGCTGTATTTTTAGAAGTGCCTGGTGTTCCTCTGAAGCATGCTCTTACTCTCTCTTTTTATTTTTTTTTCCTTCTCTCTCCTTTTTTTTCTGTCTTTTTCTGTGAATAATTTGGCCAATGCTTGCAGAAGGCTGTTTTTGCCCTGGGGATTCTCACACATACTTCTGTTGACAGAGTTCTTGTGCAGCAAGGAAGCTGAAATGTCTTTTGTTAAGGATCTGCTCATTTCTTTTTCTGTTCTGCCCCAATGTTTGGAGGATCTTTTGGCTACTCACGCGGTTCCTGTTGTTACGCTTGTGGAAATTAACTGAATTGAAAAATATGGGGTTACCTTGCAAAACAGGTAAAATTATCGTCAGGAAAAAATCCTAATCTCATCATTTTCTCTTAGTCTATGTGTCTCGCATTCTCTTGCTTGTTTGCTTAATTTTTCAGGGGAAGATTGTATAAGTCAATAGAAAATACTAAGCAAAGTCATTATGAAAGGGAAAAAAATGCGCTGGGGGCTGAGAGGTAGAAACTTTTTATTTTAGATGAGTGGTGTGCTTTTCCAGCCAAGATTAGGACTTGATTTGCTGGTTTACTATGTCAGTTCAGATTTAAATTGAATTTAAACTGAAAAGGTTACGCATATTCACATGCTCTATAACGCCAAAATACATAATGGGTATTGAAATGCACTAATCTAAGCCATGTTTGAAAAGCTGCTTTAGGTGACTTGCTGTTAGAGTAACCCCGTGAAATAAATCATAATAATTTCATTTCAGGCAAAGAGGAATCAAGCCAGTAGAGCAGGATACACAGAAGTTGATCTGTGAGGCTGCACACACACACTTGCGTGTCCCAGACCATATGAGAACTTCCCTTCCATGGCACGTCACTAGCTATATCACAAATCTGTATTAATTTACTGCTGATTTGTAAGGAGTTTTCATCAATAAATAACATTCTATTTGTAAGTCTTAAACTCACATGTGTAAACAGCTGAAGTTGCTACACTGAGATATGCATTTCACATTTAACAAAAATAAATTCCTGTTGCTGTGAGTGTTGCTTTTTAACTTTTTTGCTCTTACTAATGCTGCTTGGAGTCAGTTCTGCTTGGACAGTTACCTGTGGTAGCCCTGCATTCCCTTTTTATTTGAAAAACATGCATATGCTTTCATTATTCCTCATGCTTACCTATACTAGCTTCTACCAGTAGAGCTAATGCTACAGTGTATATTTAGAATTACATATGCATACAAAAGTAATCTCCCTATTTATAAAGCCTTGAAGACCTTTTCAAGAAAGATTATTAGTTTTCAGAACTTGTGTGTGCACACATTCATCACTGTGGTGAGAATTACATTATTTTGCAGGATTGTCTTAGAGGCCTTTTGTGACATGTACAGATTTAGCTCTGAATGTTCAGAGCACTCTCAGTTACAAATTTTGCTATGGGCAGGATTTCTAAATTCTCTGCTTTGCCAAGAGTGCTCCATTTTTAGGAGATAGAAATTTCTATGTGTAACTCTTTCTAAACGTGGAATTTAATATTATACATAAAAGGGTGGGCTTTTTTTCTAGTCACTGCTGGATTGAGTAAAGAGGTATGTTGCACAGGATGAACAAGGGCAAACTGGCATTCTCTCTTCTCACCACTTCCTCCTCAGAGATTTCTTGCCATACTTGCACAAAACCAGCCTGCTTTTGCAGACTTGATTTGTTCCAGTCTCATCCCAGGAAAAATAAAAAGCACAATAGAATAAGCAAATCTAGTAAACAGAGAAAAACTCTTTCATGATTTTTGCAATTGAACTGTAAAAATTACAGCTTTACATCATATCCTGTAAAAAACAAAACTCGTTTGAGAGAAATAACTTAGCAAAGTTTGAAGAGAAGTTGGGTATTGATTTTGAATGTTAGTAATTGTCCTGGGGTGACTGTAGGATACTGTGTTCCCTGTCGTCTGCCTTATGCCAGACCTGAATCCTGTGCCTTTCTGTACCTTTAAGGGAGGCAGGGAGAAGCCGGTGGAATTCTTTTGGCGCTGTGTTCAAAACACAGATAAACTTGCTGGCTTCTTCTGCCCGGCTGCTCCGCTTCTGCAGCAGGGAAGAGAGTTACATTCCTTTTGCTTTTTAGCCAGCTTCTTGTTCGTTAGCTAAGGTACGGAGCCCTGGGACTTTGGCTTCTTCTTCTTCTTCTCTTCTGGACTGTTCAGCAACACCAGAGCATCACCAGGAGGCCCTACAGTGCAGTCCAGAGGGGCCCACGCCAAATCCCAGCTCTGAAGAGGAGAGAGCCCCACTCACAAAAGACTTTGAAATCCACCCAGGTTCTCTCCGCAGTGAGAGGTTTTATTATTTAGCATTATTCTTTTCTCCGTGCCTGCATGCACTTTACTTGTTAAATAAATAGGTTTTTTTCACTTTTCCTCTGAGGAATTTCTTCCCAAACGTGTGGGAGAGGGGCGGCTGAAAACTGCCTTCTTTGGAGGGGACGTTCCTTCCAGAGAGTTTCCCTTAATTTGTCTAAAACTGGCACAGTAATATAGAGTTATATAGAGACATAATGAAAAATACAATATTTTGGATGATAATTCATGTTTGGGAGTCTAAAGCATCATCCTAAAGTAACAGAAATAAAAAATACATAATTCGCTTATCCCGTGCATGCCTATGGCAGAATTTGATGTAAAGAAACTGATACACAGGAAGTTCCACCTAAACATGAGGAAGAGCTTCTTTATTGTGCAAGTGACTAGAACAGATTGCCCAGAGAGGTTGTGGCGTCTCCCTCACGGGAGATATTCAGGAAGTGTCTGGACGCAACCCTGTGCCATGTGCTCTGGGATGGCCCTGCTTGAGCAGGGAGGTTGGACCAGATGACCCACTGTGATCCCCTCCAACCCGACCCATCCTGTGATCCTATGAATTTCTGTAACTGCTTCTGGAGAACTTTTTGCCAAATGTTGGGCTTGTTACAGCAAAGATGTTGCTACGAACACAAAGGTGCATTTCCACAGATGTCATCACAGCAGATCCTGCTTGGCAGCATTACCAAAACTAAAGAGGGTCCAGGGAATGGGCCAAGGATGGGAAGAAAAAGTGACAATAAGAAGGGATGAAGACTGGGAAAGAATTTCTGGAGGAGACCTGGAGACCTGAGCACTGCTACTTCTTCTGGAACTACCATCAGATGAAGAATAGGACAGCCACCAGCAGCAATGGCTGGTGGACACAACCCACCCTCTCACCTGATGTGGGCAGCCAGGCCAAAATTCTTTTGCTGGCCTTTGGGCAGTCTGCTAGAACAGGCAGATCTTTTTGGCTTATAGCTGGTTTTGTGTGGTGGGAGCATGGGCGCTGGCAGCGTGCCTTCTTCCAGGGTGCTGGGTGTCAGGGACTCAGAAGCAAAGGTGATGGCTCATAGTGAAGCACAGATAAAAATCACCTGAAACAGCAGGAGGCTTTTTCACTGTGCCCACAATGTACAAGTTATTGTGTGAAATGTTAGTTACTCCAATCATTCCATCGAAAACGGGGAATGTGTTTTCTTTTTCAAAGACATTGTGCTCAATTAGATGTCCCACTGTTAAGCAACAACCAAGGGTGTTCAGCACTTCCCGGAAGTGAAGTCAATTCTGTGTAGATGACTAACCTGAAGCACCTGAGAAAATGGGGGCTTAGAAGCAGGCTTCTCATTCACGCATAGACAATGTAATCTATTATTACTGTGTACCACAGATAGGGGCTGAGATTCTTCTTGGCTCTATTTGTCCCTCTAAAGGCAGAATGACTGGTGTAAGCTTTTCATCTGAACATCCTCCATAGTTTTGTATTAGGCAGTCAAGACAGGAGGGAGACTCATCCCACATCAGAACAGGTAAACAAGATAAGTGAGAGCATTTACCTTCTGGAAGCATTTTTCTCTCTCCACTGACTCCAGCAGGAGGTTAGACAGTTTACAATAATGTCTGACATTTAAATAGCTATCAATAGCTGAGAGGAGGTCTACATAAACAGTGTGTACCTGCATGCTTACATCTATTACAGCTGCAGTTCAAATGACAAAGGTAATACAATAAATCCAAATTTTCTGGATGTGTAACAGTATTCTTTCTATTACCAAATGTATGCCTGTAACAGTAAAATATACACTAACCAGCACTAAAATATGCCTAGCTGGTGTGCATTGCTCAGTTTATGGCACATGCAGTGACAGGCACATCACATGCCAGCATCTTACTTTGCTTGCTTCCCACTTTGACAGTCGCAGTTCTGCCTTCTGACACGTCTTCCTCATCACTGACAGGTTTGCCACATACATCAAAGTCTTGAGCTTTTCTTTTTATTTTGAAAAGCTTCTGTTCTGCTTTGCTCTCTCACAGATGGAGTACTGAAACAATCATTAAAATAAATACTATCAATATTCAATCTGTCACAAGAAGTAAATGACATGCATGGGTGAATGTAAGCTATTCAGTGAAGCAGGATCAGTCCTTCAGCTGCTCCCTTCTCCCAGTGCATTGGAGGCGCACTGCCTAGATGTGAGCACGGACGTTAAGACTTTTAAAGCAGACAAGGCCGACTCTGATGTAGTACTGAAGCTCTCTGTTATTTTTAGCCTCCTCCTTTTGCTTTTCAAATCTATTGGAAATGGACAGGTGCTGCACGGCATTGGCAATTCACTGAATTTGAGATAGAGAAAATCATACCTGTACTGACATCTTCTTTTCTGTCAACTTTCCCTATGACATTTCCCTGTGTTTTGTTCCTTAGTCTTCCCTATGACATTTTAGTAGCTTTATCAGAGCAGTGTAAAAGTTGTCAGTGATTTAACAGACAATGAAAATACAGTGAACAGGGGCAGGTTTAGATAACAAGCATATATCTAACATCACATTAAATTATTCTGAACCATTGTGTCAATAATCAACTTAATAATTAAAAAACATTTCTGCATTTGCCATTTCTTTCCCAGTCTCTAAGCAAAACAAGTCAACATTCTCATGTTTTGAGTTTATTTAATCTGCATACATGAAACATTTTCGAAGAGGCATAAGTAAATCTGAAGTAAATTTGATATGGACATTTCATGTTTCAGGATTACTTTTGCTGATGCACTCCATTGCAAGCCTGTTATCATTAATTTTTTTTTTTTTTCAGGAGCTGAGAGGATTCAGATGTTTTGTGTGAGAATTCAGGCATTAATAATGACTGTGTGATCATGGTTTTAGAAAACTAAGAATATATTTCCTGGCTACATAGGCAGATTTATATTTCTTAAGAAAAGCAAGAATGAAGTAATTTTGATCTCTGATGGATGAAACCCATTGGAATGGAAACTAACATCCATGAAGAAGAACAGGGCTCACTTTATCTTACACCTGCCAAGTGCCTGGGGACTCCAAAGGAAGCAAAGTATGACGATTACCAAAGAAAAACAGAAAATCAGGCAAGCCCATATGAATATCAGAATGCGTTACTGGAACCTGGGCCGAGCTTGCTGTCTGTGTCATCCTTGTTGGACCACAATGACACATCCTTACAACTTGGCATGGCTGCAGGGCATGCCAGTGCCACCAACCAGCCTGAGACAAAGCACCTTTGTGAAGAATTATCCTGCTCTACAAGACACACAACAAAGGAAGATCCTTTAAACCTTCCCATGCACACAGAGTGGCCAGTCCTTACAGGAAACAATTCCAACAAGAAACCAGCAGCAAATCATGAGATCAGAGTCATAAAACACAAATCAAGTGCTATCACATTTTCTGATTTCGAATTTTTATCACACGAAGCTGACACTAAGCTCCATATTTGCGAGGCAGGAGAAGCAGATGATTTTTCTCCTGAAGAGGAAGAAGCAGATAACAGAGGAGATGATGATACATTTACGGAACTGCCGCTGTATGAGGCATTTTTCAAAGGTCTTCAGGGAAGGAATGTTTCTCAAAGAAAGCAAGCTAAACATGAACTTATTAAATATCAGTACATCTGTCATTTAGAAGACTGCAATAATCATTCTGAAAAGGCATTGAAGGACCAGGACAAGGAAGAAAAACACATGGAGCTGGAGGTAATACAAGCAACTCTTTAGTTTCAAGTGTGTTTTAAATAAGTGGTGTCATTTAATGTTGGTTACAGGAGAAAAGGGAGTTGTGTAAATTGTTATAGGGTGATAATTAATGTGAATTACAAAATTAGGAACCAAAACCTACAGTAAAAGTATACTAGGTTTTTTCACTAGACAAATCTTACTTCAGATTGACCACACTTCTGTTAGTCTGAACTTTAAACTTTGGTTTTCTGTTTTACTATTTTTTTTATAATGGGAACATTGGCTCCATTTCCTATATTCTTACAAGATCATATATCATGCCATGTACAGCATACAGTCTGAGGACTGTTCCAAAGGGATAGAACTCGCATTTAGTCTCGGAGCAGAATATATTTCTTCATGCTGAAAAATGGGCTTTTAGTGTGGTGGCACTGTAGCACTGAGCCACCTAACCCACAGCACTGTTTCCACTTAATAACTATTTTCTGTACTATTATTCCATTTAAACAATGTGGAGGACAAATTAAAAACTGGTATATAATAATTTTTTCAGTTGGGTTTTTCTGGGGTTTTATTTGTATCTGCACTGTTATACATCATGATGTTCTACAGACCAGTGGCCAAAATGAAAACAGAAGATTCAAAAAAAAAATTAAAAACCTTGTGTAATAAAAATCATCCAACTATACATAACCTTTCCAGGAAAAAAAAAGGTAGAGTAAATTAACTTTGTTTATTGGAACTGGAGGAACAGAAGCCTCCAGTTTGACTTGTCACTTGTCTGGAGAATAAGCATGGTTTCCCTCCTGCTCCCAGCTGGTGACAAACCAAATGACTAGAGCTGAACATGTTTATGATTGGAGAAGTTCAGTTCTAGTACAAAAATATGAAGTGATATTGAAGTGATATTTGCCCAAATAGTGGGCAAAAACAAACCCTTAGAATTCCAATGTTCCTGACCTTGCAGCACAAATTGATCTTAACCTGCAGGTCAGGCATTCCTTTCCTTCCTCTCTCTTCTCCTTCCTCCAGCTCTTAAAAGTTATTTTCCATGTAAATCTGCTCTATGCCTTGAAAACCAGGCTGTAGTCCTAGTCTTTTACCCAGCCTGTTTTATTTTACTCTGCCTGCAGTTCTCCTTTTACTTCTAGTGCTTATAACACAGATCTGCTTCATTGATTTCTGATTAAATGAAAGGAAGTAGAGTTTGGACTATAATGTCTGTATTTACGTCAAAACTGTAGTGTACAATACTTAATTGCTTCTCTCCTTTAATACTAATCTATCTCCAGTTTGAGGTGACTAATTCTGCCCTTAACTGAGTGGGAGTTTTGTGCTGTATTTCATACCTATCCCAACTTTACTGCAGAAACCCATAAGCACATGAAGAAATAAGCCAGATTTCTATAAATTTTTCTCAGCAGATAATATTAGAAGACCAAGGCCCAAAGATTGTTCCCAAGCAGTGCAGCTTTTGATGCAATAGTGACCCTGAGAGGTTCTCATGACACATGGTTTACTAAGTAATTGCATCGTTATTCTAACCTAAGCCAAGTCTTACTTCCTCATTTACTCAGAAACGTTCACGTTAATGAAAATAGTATATCTCAAAATGGATGCACAATATCCTTTGGATTCTCTTTACTGAAGGTCATTCCCATAGATAAAAGGGAGAGGCCAGGAGATGTTGTCATTTAGTTTACTTAATGTCTATGCCATAAAATAAACTCAAGGATGCAGCTTGTAGTGCAAAATAATGGATTATAAATGGCCAGACAAGCATGTGAAACTACCTAGTAAATCTCAGTAAATGTGTCAAAACATTTCGAAAACTGGATTCAATGATGCAGTCCTGATTTTGATTTTTTTTCTATGTAAATGAGTATGCGTCATTCCAGGAAAGCCTCCAGAATTAAAAAAAAAAAAAAAATTAAGATTATCTTGTCTCTCAAATTTTAGCAGCAGTCATGCATTACTATTCAGACTAAAAACTCCCACCATGACTCTGGTTGAAGCAAATGTACGTCATTGTCAAGTTTCTTATTTCTATTGTTTAGAAATGGTGTTGGAGAGAAATACCTTTCTAGAGGAAAGAAATTAAATAAATAAAGACAGCATGGGGTAAAAATCCTGACAAGAGCAACTGTTACTGCTAAACCTTAAACTTAAAAATCATATAATAAACAGATTCCTTCGGCCATACAGATACAGGCTATCTCACACAGCACCCTGTACCAGATCCTGGCTAAATCCTTGCTACTGGAGTTCACAGGGAAACTGTGTTTAATATCTACCCTGCAAGGGCATTCCTAGACAGATGTACTTGTTACTGACTGAAAGCCTCCTATTTTAGGTCTAGAAAGGAGGAAAGGCTGTCACCTTCTCCAAGATGGGAGAGCTGGCCCTTGCAGGCAGTCACCACAAGCAGAGTCAGTGTCCCAATCTCCTCTTAAACAGTTGTTACATGCATTTAGGTGACAACCGTTGAACTTGTTGTTTCATTCTGACTAATAAGCAGACACAAATCTTCAAGTGCACTGAACAGTAAACAAGTAGAGGAAAGATGGAAAAAGTTCAACTTGTGTATGCTGCCAACTCTATGTCAAGTGGAAGAAACTGCTGAAAACAATTCATATAATGATGCCCTTTAAGAAAATCTCTTTCTTTTTTTTCCTGAGGCATACAGCTTCTGCCTCTTCTGAGTGGTACAAGATAAATGATACTTTTGTTCAATTTATGAATTCAGCATGGTCCCCGAGTTTCCACCCTCAGAGCGGTTCCACATATATTTCCTGTGCTTTCTCATAAAACCTAAATTTGGCAATTTGTTTTTCTTTGTCAGGAGTCTAGAATGAGTAGTACATTTAATGCCCAAACACAGTTCTGCCCAAATACTTAGGCTAATGGTTGGACTAAATGTTCTTAGACGTTCTTTCCAACCTAAATAATTCTATGATTATTTGGTCAATTCTGTCCAGAGATTCTTTTTCAGAACTGAAGTGGCACCTTCAGCCATTTTTCCTTGCTTGTTTAACTTCATGTCTTCATATCAAACTTGATACGGTCTTCGTGCATGCAGCCATCTCTGTGTGCGGAGGCAATAAATTATTCAGAATAGCTTCTGAAACATAACATTTTTCTAGACTGTCATTTCTTCAAACCGTACTGAGCAGGACACGGCTGATGACCATATTTAACCAGGAACTACTATTCAGCTTTCCATCAGTAAGCTTATCCTATCCTTACACAGTCTGAAAACAATATATGTTACTTTCAGGAGTAGCATTTCAGGCAAGTAAAAAATTGAAGATATTTGACAGATACCAGGCAATAAGAAAGTATCATGAAATCATACCCTTGACAGTGTGAATTGTCATGGATCTTCCCTCACCTCTGGGATTGTATAGAAATCCTGCTAGTATTGTTGGCTGCTGCAAAGAGACAAGCATAGTCCTACCAACACGGCAGCAAACTGAAAATCCTTTCTGGGGCAATTTCAAATAGTCTCTTTGGGCAGCCCATATTAGCAATTGGAACAGCCAAAACGGTTTCTGTTGCAGTTGACATTACTTAGGGCACCTAAGTGAGTTGTCACAGCTTCCTCTATTGTTTCTCTCTCCCTTGAGAGACAAGGGGATAAGTCAGGAAGGCCACGTGCTGGAAAGGAGCTGCTTAGAGTAACCATTAGGACGTGCTAGGTCCTCCAGCAGCCCCTCTGCAGCCTCCCTGTCTGCACACATATTTACATCATGCCTCTTTCAACACATTTAGGAAGATCTAAACCAAACCTGCTTGTTTGTTTAAAGCACCATAATGATGGACTAATATTTGCACTGAACGTTACCATGTTCAGCTGGGTCAAACAAAGAGTGAGATGCCACTCCCCAGGAGAGACAAGATGACCGAAACAGATAATTTGGTAATTAAGGTAGTATTCACAATGAATATCTTTGTCAGGATTTGGCCTTCAGACTGTAAGTTCAAAGACTTTTGGAGGAGTCTGCACAGGCATGGGAGTGGCCAGTACAATGTCACAGACAGCTTCTGTGTGCAGCTCTGCATTGTGTTAGCGGGGCAGCTGTGCCATCACCTTTCACCATCAGTAAATCTTCAAGTAAAACTGTGGTGTTCTAAAGCAGGTTTGTGAAAGCGCCATTGTCTTTGACATTTAAAGTCAAGGCAACTGAACTCTGGAAAGTATTTCAGAAAACAGTAATTTACTAGCAAAAAAACTGGGTGATCAGTTTCTCTTTCCTTGATTATTCACTTTCTTCCACTAATTTCCTTGTTCCATCCTTGTACTACAGTTAGGTAAATTATCCTCATTACACAATCACTGCTGAATGAAAAGTGTGATAATCATTGTATCAGTTTAAATCACAAGATTTAGGCTGGAATAATTTGCTGAAATGCAATATGGAAGTTTCCATATCATCTGTCCCTCATTTTGTCTGCTTGATGCAGCCTAGGATGCAGTTGGTTTTCTGGGCTGTGAGGGCACATTGCTGGCTCATGTCCAGGTTTTCATCCATGAGAACCCCTGAGTTCTTCTCCGCAGAGCTGCTCTCAGTGAGTTCCTCCCCCAGTCTGTGCTCATGTCTGGGTTTGCCCTGATGCAGGTGCAGCCCCTTGCACTTGGACTTGTTGGACCTCATGAGGCTCTTGTGGGCCCACTTCTCAGGTTTGTCCATGTCCCCCCAGATGGCATCCTGTCCTTCTGTTGTGTCAACTGCACTACTCAGCTTCGTGTCATCTCAAAGCTTGCTGAGGAGGGTGCACTCGATCCCACTGCCGATGTCACCAATGAAGATATTGAAGAGCACAGGTCCCAAGACAGAGCCCTGAGAGACAGCACTTGTCAGTGGCCTCCACCTGGACATGGAGCCATTGACCACAATTCTCTGGCTGTGTCCATCCAGCCAATTCCTTATTGACCAGATAGTCCACTCTTCAAATCCGTCTGCCTCCAGTTTGGAGATAAGGATGTCATGGGGGACTGTGTCAAAGGCTGCACAGAAGTCTAGGTAGATGACATCGGTCAGTCTTCTCCTGTCAGTTGCTGCAGTCACAAATAGAGGAGATAAATCCCATAAAATTTATTCAAAAGCCCTAGTCCTTAAAGTCAATTATCATTCCTTAAAATATATGTATACTTCTGTGTGACTTGTAAACATTTTAATCAAGTAATCACACCCTATGAGAAAGGAATCAGAAAGTTTTAAGTCTTTGACAATGAATTTGACCTGGCAGCGTTCTCAGGTGGCTAAGAAGGCCGATGGCATCCTGGCCTGCATCAGCAATAGTGTGACCAGCACAACCAGGGCAGTGACTGTCCTCCTGTACTCGGCACTGCTGAGGTCACACCTCGAATCCTGTGTTCAGTTCTGGACCCCTCATTACAAGAATAACATTGAGGGGCTGGAGTGTGTCCAAAGAAGGGTAACAGAGCTGGGGAAGGGTTTGGAGCACAAGTCTGATGAGGTGCAATTGATGGAGCTGGGGTTGTTTAGCCTGGAGAAAAGGAGGCTCAGGGGAGACTTCATTACTCTCTACAACTTCCTAAAAGGAGGATGTAGCCAAGTGGGGGTCAGTCTCTTCTGACATGTCTCAAGTGAAAGGACAAGAGGAAATGAACCTAAGTTGTGACAGGAGAGGTTCAGATTAGACATAATAAATTTAAAAAATCACCTAAAGAATGGTTAGGCATTGGAATAAGATGCCCAGGGAGGCAGTGGAGTCACCATCTCTGGAAGTGTTCAAGAGATATCTGGATGTGGCACTTGGGGACATGGCTTAGGGGTGATTATGGTGGTGCTGGGTTGCTGGTTGGACTAGATGATCTTGAAGGTATCTTCCAACCTTGATGACTCTGTGATCCTGTGAATTTTCCTTATTCAGATTATACTGAGTTCATTCAATTTAAATGATCAAAACAGAGCAGCAGTCAAGCCTACATCTGTGATGAGGTACGAGACCTGCCAAAATAAGCTTCTTAGCCTTATACTTGGATGGCTTACACTCTGCTAGGTCCTTGTGCCTCTTGTATTCCTGCTCAGTGCCTTGCTTAGCCACTCTGAAGCACTTTTCTGAGAGGTACTTTTCTGTTTCCATTAATGAGGCAGTGGGACTTAGGTGGAATTTAAGCTATCTGAAAATTGCCCCACAATAGTTCCTTCTTCTCTAATTCAGTTGTACAAGAGCAAAAGCTAGAAAGGAACATATTAGAGTGAAGTACAAATTCCTACCCTCATTCCTCCCATACTTTGGAAGTTTGTACTTCATTTTACCCTATGAAACTGAGACTGCAAAGCTAGAGGAGGAGAACAGTTGCAAACTTGTGATGACTTCTTCGTGAGGAATAATACAGTTATCTCCTTTTAGTCATCTTCTGCAGACATGGGAAGTCTACCCAGGTAGGAGAGCTGAGCACTGAAATAACAACACCCAGGGAGAACAGGCTATGAAGTCAAGGGGAGGAAAATGGGAAATTACTTGTCTAAGGAAGGAGTGATGCACTGAGCCTTATACATTCTAATTTCCTTTGTGTGTCTGTCAGATTGGCACTTTCTGTATTTCAATGACACATTCTCTAGAGCTGATAGAAAAGGACATGGTAAGTCGAACTTTGGAAAGTTTTTAGCGTTTATGCTTGTTTTCTGCCTGCTTGGAAAAGGGGTTGGAGAACTGCTGATTACTTTAGCACTGATGCATTATTATCAGTCAATAAATAATCACAATCAGCTCTTTATTATTAAGAGTCAGATAAATGCTGGCTTAGGGACTTTAATTATTAAGTTAAAAGAAAGAATTTTTTATTAGCTTCACGAATTTGAAAGACTAATGGTGAGTGTAGCATTTTGTATTGAGTACTTTTTCCTCTCACCTCATTATTCCCATTACATATGGCATTTGTTGTGTCCTGCTTGTTGTGGACATTAGCTACACGACTGTTTCTACTGAGAACTTATAGGAACTTTGGAAAATAACAGTAAAGTTATAACAAGAATAGTAATTTAAGGATTTGCTTAAAGATCATCCTGAAAAGAATTGGTATATTGAAATCATGTGGGAAAACATGTAGATAATATCAAAATTACTGCCCTTTATCTCTTCAGCATACTTGCATGCTGCTTGCATGTTTTAATAAACATGCATCACTCATTGTTGATAAATACAGAATTAAAAAATAAAAATGTATGCGGCTCTAGAAAGGATACACTTCTTGCCATTAGCAGATACACCTATTTTAAATCACAAGATCATCTTCAGCAGGCATCAGTGGCTACTGGGTTGAGATTGGAGAAACCATGCACTCTGTTTTTTGTAGAATATATCCTATAAACTATTTCGAGCAGTCCCTTTCAGTTTGGGCTCTGCCAAAATCCTCCTGGGGAAAAGTTGTAATATGAGGGGATGTAACCTGTCCTTTATCAAAAGCAAAGCTGATAAACAAATCTCCATGTGATGGGGTGACTAACACTCAAAAAATTCAGAGGGCTGCATTGCAGTTGATTCTTCTGCAGTTTGCAGAATGCCATCACTCTAAAAACGTGTAGTATATGGTATGTATTACTGACATAGTAAGATTCTGAGAAAACTAAAATTCCAGGATAAACTAATGAAGAAAATTGGATAATTAGTCAAAAGGAGAACTGATCGTGACTTTCAAACTCCTTTAGAAAATTTACAAGGTACTCGGTGTTGAATTAGGTTATATACATATTTTATATATATTATATATATATTATAGAAGGTGAGATTATTGAGTTACCTTGCACAGTGTGAAACCCTTGGGCTGTTCAGGTTAATGTGTAGAACTTTATAGCTATCCTACTGAGAAAATACTGCACTACCAACGAATTTTGTTGCACAGCCTCACCATGGCCCCATGGACACACATTAAAAGACCCCACAAACAGCATTTTGGGAACTCCTGCTTTAGCGTGCTCAAGAGCATTAGTGCATTGTTTATTGCTTACATTTATTGTCATTGTTTTTATTTATCTGTAAAACATTATCTGAAATATTCAGAAGACTAAATAGTTAACACAATAGTTGCATTATACTAAAGGAGGAGAATATTCATTACATGTAACTTGAGTTATGGTTTTTTTCAAATATTGACTACTTTATTTGTTGTGTATTTGAATATTTTAGAATCATAAGGCCACCTCAGGAAAGACCAATATTACTATTGCTCTTGCCAGGAAACAAAAAAAGATTATGTGTTTATGGTTGCCTTGAGCCCATAAAATAGAAGAGGTATATCAAGATTCTTCTTCAAAAGTATCTGAAAATATCTGGAACCTGTGCAATGTGAGCCCATTCAAGCGTTTCATGTATCTCTACAGAGGGAGAGAAAAAGTCAACAGAAAATATGCCCTGTCTAAGTCAAGGCTGTGATGAACAACATTCCTCTGTCAGAGCATGGGAACAGGCACCTGTGAGAATTACAGACTGAGTTTTAGGTGCAGGGAACCAGAAGAAACATGTAGAAATCTGTTAATCTGCTTATCACTGAAATTAAGATATTTCTTCAAGGAACAGATGGAGACACTGGATAAACTGTGGGATGGGCAGTAAGCAGAACTTGTGAGATTGGAAACTTGCACAAAAGATGAAGGGACGGGGTTGGGTTGCATTTTAAAGCTCCTTTGGCTGACAAGCGAGGATTTGTTATGTTTTTCAAGTCAGCCAGTAGAACTGCAGTACAGCAGAGAAAAAAAACCAAACAAAACATTAGAAAGAAACAGAACATTACTGAATCAACAACCTTGCAAATTTTATTTTGTAAAATGTAAAAGTTCTCGAGATGGAATAAGAAAAATGAGTTACAAATTTCTTCACACACGAAAGTCCCACTGAAAGATTGTGGCACTTCCTATAAGGCATTTAGGTGCTTTTGAAACTTCTTCCTAAGTAGCACATGCCCAGTTAATGAAAATCAGACTCTAGTGATACAGTTAGGAGCCCTCTGTCCTTCTCTGTGTGAAATTTTAATAAAATAATGTTAGCTTGATATTGTAACAGACATATTTCTTTGGTAGTGCCATGGGACCCCAACTGACATGACCTGGCATGCTCAGGGATCTGTGACCATTTTGGTACTGCCACATCACAACCTACCATACAACCAGAAATCTGTGTGAACACTGACATCCATGACCGAAACCAATTCAGAGAAACATAAAAAAAATATTTTAAATGTCACGAACTTCATAGAGAGTTTAGGATGATGGATCTGAGATTTCACTTTATGACATTCTTGTGTGGTTGTTTTCTGTAGGAAAGTGTCATCAGCCTCAAGCCTTTCCTTAGTAATCTCTCCAAGTATGGAGTATTTAGAATTGTAATAAAAATGGAAACAGATTTTTCTTTCTATCCAAGCTTTTGTTCAAACTGATGCTCTTGTAAAACTGTTGCCCAGTTTTGAATTATCTCAGAGCTAAGACTTTTGTAGTGCAGCGAAGTGAAATCGCCTCTGAATTAGCTTGGAGTTCTCCTGAAATAAATCAGACAGAACATTGAAGTCAATGTCTGCATTTGAAATATTTTTTCTTCCAGAAATTAGCTTCAGTAAAATCTCAGCAGTCTTTTGTGTTGTTCTACTGGGCTCTCATTATGTGTGCTTTCTATGGATTCTGAAATTCTTTGGCATTTAGACTATTAATCCAATGTTTCAAAGATCAGGTCAAGAATAGGTAATGCTTTAGTGTCCAAGATTAAACACCTCATTTCTAATGTATGTGCAGAGAAACTTCGTTTGGCCTCAATCTAATCCTTGTGATGAAGCAATTAGTGATATAGTAGATAAACTACTGTAAGGTTTGCAGTTATTACTTACTGTTTCTATTTAAGCAATATAAAAGTGGCATTTCAGTATTTACATAACAATGACTTTTCACTGTGGCAAAAGCCTTGGCAGTTAGTCCGGGGTCTGATTTACTTAAAATAAAAGGCAAAAAAAGCTACTAAACCTGCCAAGAAACAACAGAACATAACACTGCAACTTGTATGTATTTTATCCTTTACGATGTACATCACATATCAAGATCAAGAAAAAAGTACACAAAGCCAGTAACTGGAAGAAAGAAAATACAGAGTGCCTTTTATTAACATGCCAAGATAGGTGCCTAAATTGAAAGAAAGTGGAGTACCGAGTATTTGTGCAACTAAGGCTCTAGACTCTGAGAGTTCACCTCAAGCTGTACTTCCATCTGCTGTGTTTTAGAGTTTACCAAGGTATTACAAATAACTGGTGATATATGGAATATTATCATGTTTGTGAGATGAAAGATGATTAAACTAAAAAAGATTACCCCTGGAAGACAGAAACATTCCAAAGAACCTAGGGTTTTTTTAAAATAAAAGTTGCAATACTATGATGCATTTCTAATGCAAGGGGGCTATCAAGATACCCCTCTGTTTTGTGTTTTGTGTAGTACAGATCACATGCTATCTTGAATTGTCCCAAGCCTTGTCTTGGGGGACACACAATGCCACTGAGGTTAAAATAAAAAAAAAACAAAAAAGAGAGAAATGGGATTAAAAAGCCGTGGTGGGAAACCCCCAATATTCCAAGCAAGCAGAGACGAACTCACGTCTTTCTGAAGTAAAGGCAAAAGCAAATTAAGCAAGTTCAGAAAATGCTTTTGAAACCAAACTTTTCAGACATGACAAAGCCTGCACTTTGCATGTGAATGACAGACAGCAAACTTTAAAACTGCCACTTCTCCAAGTAAAAGAATTTACTATGAATACAAACAAAAAATAACAGCAAACTCTAGTAAGAATTTCTATAAAGTGGAATGTATACATTCAGAGTTTAAAAACTCTCTCATCATCTTCTCCTGTGTGCAATGTTCCCAGTTTTGTATAAAGTTCTTAAGAAGATGAGTTTAAGTTGCATTAAACAGAATGAAGATATCTAAGCTAAAATAAGAAAAAAAGACTAGACCTTCTTGATGGGTGCTTTTTTTCTTATTCATAACTTGTGTTCAAATGGTTGCAAATGCTAAGGAGTGCTCACACAAGCAGCTTGGAACACACAGCACTTAATTCTAATGCAAACTAAAACAAATCTGTAAGAGTAGCAAGTATGAGGTTGAAAACTGTACAAATTTGAGAAGGAAAATTTGGTTTATGCATCCAATTTAAAATTGGCAGTATATATCAAAAAAACCCAACCTCTTCCATATAGCATGACAAATAAAAGCATTCCATTTTTGCAAAGGAAGTAATTATTTTTAAATTTGGGGTTACTCTAGTTCAGAAAAAACTCCCCAAAGATTCAAAATTCTCCATGACAGTGAATAATTCCTTATCCGGGGTGTGATATGTCAGGAGCCTCCAGCAGCTTGCTAGGTGGGCTACTAAGGAGCTTGGATAGCCTAACTGGCAGGTAAAGGTATTTTCCCCAGAGGAAGATTGTCAGAATTAAGCTGTCTTCGAAAAGTAAATCAAGTTTGATGCATTGACAAATATCAATTATATGAAAAGAATATCACTTCTCATGTAAGATAAGAAATTGCTATCACTTTGGCATTTTAAATTTTAAATTCAAACGTGCGTTGGGTGGCTTGCAACTAGGCTGGTGTCTACACCGTCTAAGCAGGGTTTTTCCAGCAGGGCTAAACTGTATATTGATCAGTTTATGCATATTTTCCCTCTAAGAGCTGTCTAGCCCAATTCCTTTTGTTACTGTTTTGGGGTTTGGTTTGTTTCGTTGGGCTTTTTTCATGGGTGGCAATATCACATTGGGACTACACAGAAGTGAACAGGATTGGAGAGCAATTAGGAGAACTCATCACTTTTTTAAGCTCCTCAAGTGTTGCCTTAAGACAAAGTGCTAAAATGCAAACTATGATCCTTCCAACCTTTATCCTGGCGTGTTTAGATATACCCCAAGCGCACATAAAACTTTCTTCTCAAGGATATCTAGAGATGTTCCTAAACCTGCAAATCTTGCAATTCTACATTTTACTTCATTTTGCTAGCAAGATTTTACTTATTATTGCTACTGTTAAGTCTCCTGCATTTCAAAATAGACTTGTTTGAAGTACGTAACTGGAGAAACTAGCTGAAATCCTTGAATTAGCCCAGGAATTGTTTGTTTTCAGTTATTTGCAGAGTTACACCAATCGATCTTTTTATGTGGATTTTTGTGGTTGATGGGGTTTTTCTAAAATATGCCATATCACAGGGAACTGAAATATGTGCGAATAGAATTA
Source organism: Mohoua ochrocephala (assembly GCA_013398855.1). NCBI lineage: Eukaryota > Metazoa > Chordata > Aves > Passeriformes > Acanthizidae > Mohoua > Mohoua ochrocephala. The sequence goes on along the minus strand of VZTA01007280.1, from coordinate 101,635 downwards.
TCAATGCTGGTAATCATCCCACAGCAGGGGTTTTTTTTGCTCTTTCTTATAATTCTCCTAGTAATTCCAAATAACAATGTTTTCCTGTTCTTTTCAATAACCATTACTTCTATAAATAAAGCTTACCAAATACCTTAACAAGGACAAACAGAATTTTTGAATGCTTTCAGTTAAGGTACTTCACAAGGAGCCAGGCAAATACAAACAGAACTGAAGTACTCCAAAACACAAGCTATGTTAGAACTGGGAGTCAATAACGCTCAGGCTAAATCTCTGCTTGATAAGTGGAACCCTGGGACAAGCTCACGCTTTCAGCTTCACCTGCCTCAGAACTTCTTCAGTGCATTTGTATCCTGAAGATTTTGCAAAACTCGTGTATATTATAAAAGTAGTTGCTACAGATAACTGTTGTCCCTCAATCCTTCTTATTCCAGCAGAAGATGTCTGAAGGGAGGGACAGAGAACATGCCTGAACCTTAAGGTTCTGGTAACAGTAGTTTTTGGTATTTAGTGATCATCATACTCTTACAGCAAGAGAGATGTTTTTGAGCTCCAGGCCTCATTTTCCAAACTATGTGTTATACAAAACCACTTATATGGTATAAGCAATATGTTTACAAGCTCTGGGAACACAGAAACTGTTCTTTTCCTTCAGGAACGATGCCTAAGGCTGCTTTATCAAAGCAACTTTTCTTCAAAAATTGAGATCAAACTGATTTATTTAACAGAAAGTGGTTTAGGTTTTTTGAGTCAGTATCTTCTTCCCAAGCTAAAAAGGACATGCTAAAATATATAATCACTATTTTGTTTCTGTTTGTGACTAAAAAAGCTACAAAAGAGTCTTCATACAGTAAGATGTCCAGGGGAAGCAAAATATGCAGCCAGGATTATGCATATATGCAGTCACTACATGCACTCAGTATTATGTGGTAATAATACAACATTTACTTCACAGTTCCTTTTTTTTATTTTATTCTAGCAAGACAGGGCTTCAGCTGTTTACAAATACCATTAATAATTACAAATACCATGAATAGTTAAAGTTTTGAAAGTTGTTTTGATCACTCACATGGTATTTATGTCTGTTTCTAATCTCTGAAAGAAGAAATGTAGTTCAAATTCTGAACACTATAGGTACATAACTAGCATTAATAATTAAAAATATAAGACTACACACTACATAAATTAATAAGGGATGAAGGATTCTATGAATTCACAGACAAATGCATTAAGTGATGATCTTAATTCAGCATTTAAATTCTGCCCAATTCCTTCAGCTTCTTTGTTTCTATATTTGTCATGGCTATTCTTGTCGTTTAGAGAAAAAAGAAAAAGCATAAACTACAGCAGATCATTATAGTAGCACACCCAGTGCTGGGGGTTTTAGCAAAGGCAGGTAGCAGAAATAGATATTTCAGTTTACCAAACAAAAGATGGCAAAAAAACCCCAAACAGAAACACAGAGAGGTGACTTGCAAGACGTGTCCCTGGCACAGCCAATGGCCTGTTTAAAGTTTTATGTGTAAGACTCTTTGCTTCTCCAGGTTGAAAGCTTTTGCCAGTTTTGCTAGGCAGGGAGGAGTGAAATCTAATCTCCATAGTTTAAGATGTTAATTCTCTGACACTCAGATATTTAAGTATCTATGGTTCCTGATCATCCATGGGGCCTGGTGGAGTAGGCCTGTAGCTCTTATAATTTTTTTCCAGAGAAACTGGGAATGCAGTAGGAAGAGCAGGAGGAGTGGAAGTGGGGATGGTGCACAGCATGTCTTGCCTTAACACGGAGTTAAGACATCAGCAGAATATTATCTGGGTGTTAGGGAATGTATCCAGTTTCCACAGTATAGAAAAAGCAGGCTGTCAAATGAAGCACATAAATTTCTTACACAGTTGAGGAAAAGACACTGATGTCTTTGAAGAGCTCCAGAGGGAGATCCCATCTAATTAATTGCAGGCATTTAAGAAACTTAGACAATGAAAAGAAAAATGTGCCTCTTTACTCATCTCTCTCACTTCCAAAAATGTATACATGGAAAATTATTTGTTGCTATGATCAGTGTCCTTATGTCACTTTGACAAGCTTCATATAATTGAAATGCTACAACCCATAGCCCATTCAAAACAAGACAAAACATTAAAATTAAACTATGTACATGTACTATAAACAATACCTGGAGCTAGTTTTATCTAGTCACCAAGCATAATGGTGTTTCTCATTTCAACTGCATACTTAAACCTACTCCCACCTCCTTTAACTCTGGCTAACTCAAAACTTTTAAAAGTACATAATTTATGGTTTGTGTTACACTGTATTTTTAGTTAGAGATATTTTGTTTCCTTCCTCATTCCCAATGATGGGGGTTTTTCCAGAAAAGTTTTTCAAAAATGTACTCATCTGCTACAATTTTGCCACAAAAAATAATTTTCTTTTACGTGACTGTTTTTAATCCACTATTCTTCCCCCTGCCTAACATTCAGAAAGGGACTAACTAAATCCCTGTCTTGATCCTTGGCCACTAGAGACAGGCATCTAATGACGTTCACTGCACTCCCTGAGTGCTCTGCAAGGAGCAACCTGGCAGGGCTGACACCTAAATGGAAGCCGTTTAGAAACCCCTTTGCTGCTTATGAAAAAATAAAAGAGCGTGTGGGATGAGAGGCACAAATCCTATAAAATCGGCAAATAAGCTCTGAACAACCTTTGTAATGTATTTTTCTTCCATTTCTTGATCAGAGACCAACTGCCCTTCATGAGGGAAAAAAAAGTCATTTATAAAATCAAGAGTCTCAGGATAGGAAGTGGAAATTTATTGTCCTACTGTTTCTACAGACTTCACCTAATCACCCCATGATGATTATCTCAGAAAAGTAATTAATTGCTCCAAAATGCATTTCAGATTTAAGATGACCAGCCTGACATTCTGCAGAATTAATGCCTCCTGCCTCACCCCTTTCAGCACCTCCTGCTCCCCAAACTATTCCACACCTCTCACTGCTTTCCATCTTACTCCAGTCCTCTCCTGTTCTTGCATTATCTCCAGTCTCTACTTCCCGCTATTTTCCCAACACTGCCTATGTCTTCCCTACCTCCCTTCCCCCAGAATGTCCCCAGCCCCCATTCCATGGCTCCAGCAAGGCACCATCAATATGTGCTTTACCGAGTGGTACGTTTCCACTGCCTGGCCAATTAGCACACCTAAGTCCATCAGCAGCTACTCAGAAATTATACTGGCTGCTGTTTGATCCTTAGTTTTATAATGGGCCATCATTTTTGTCTCTTGAACAGTCAAAATTTTGATTAAACTTGGTTCTCTCTGATATTTCTTCCCATCTTTTAAACTGGCTTGAAGGTATCCGAACTTTCCAAAAGTTGTGGGAGAAATGTCACCGCAGCTAAGCAACACAAAGCCAGAACACTATGATTTTGTTCCCTTAAAACACCAAGGGGGAAAAAAAAAAAGAGAATATTTTAAAGAATTATTTAAAAGTATAATGACTTTATCTATAAGTACCATTAAAATATAATGGAAAAAATTTGGAAAAAATGTACATTTAGCAGTTAATTTAAACTGTAAATTCCTATAATGAACAGTTAGGAAAGGTCTATTACAAAAAAAAGTAAATGAAACTAGAAAACTAGACTATCCAGAAGGAAAAAACAAGAGAACAGATTTTTAAAAAGTATTTAAAAATACTTTGATTGATGCGGTCCAGAATGTTTCAGTTTTATTTATTAAGGAAGAATAGAAATAGGGAGTTACATTTATTGTCATTTGTATTGACCCAGACGATAAAAGAACCACAATCAAAATTAGGCTTCCCCAGCACCAAGAGCTGTTTGCTGTAACAGGATCCAAATTCGTGCTTCGAAGCCTTGATTCTCTGTTCTGCCACCTTCTCCTGAGTGTCCTGATGTCAGCGTTAGTAGGCTGATCCTCCACATCTGGATCTGACGCTTTGCCAGGCTTCACTCTCTGTAATTCAAGGAACTGCAATTACAGCCTGACTTTGACTTGCAGCATACAGGATTTCTATTCTTCCTCCCTACCCAGACCCTTCCATTTAATGCCCCAAAATGTAACGGACTTTGAAGAAAAAAAAGAAGAAACCCTTTTGCATCACCAAGAAAGATAAAAGATGAGATTATCCAAATCTGCCAACTCAGACTCATTTTAATATGTCAAATGAAATAAGCAAATCTTTAGTGTTTTAGAAATGTTAGACATTCTTCTCTTGAGCTGTGCTAAAGTCCAGAAGTTTGGAGAAATTTCTCTCTTGTCTGGAAGTCTCCTTTTGCGTTCAAATATCAGAGCTGAGCTCAGGCTGTATCACAGCTAACAAAAGGCATCAACGGACCCAAGGCAAACTGTGATACAATCAAATGGTTCAAACACAAATAATTTCAGAATTATGTGCTTCTGACAGCCAGGACTGCCTAGCCTTGAGAATTTGGACAAATTTTGCATTGATTAACTGTCTGAGATTATCTATGCATTTCTTATTATTCATGAAACTACTGAAATCAAGGCAATCTATTCATACCTCAGATTCGACACAATTATATTCCTGAAGTCGAACAGAATCAGTCTCAACAGAGCACAATTTACTCCAACATCTGTCAGCTATGACAGAGGGGCAGATTTCCTACGCAGGAAACTACAGATTTAACTTTCAAAAAGGTGTGTAGCTATTTAGAGGTGCAGTTAGCCAATTTTAAGCACAATACTCTTACGGCAGCAGCTGTAGCCTTGAATATAAAAGTGGGAACTTCTCACCAGTGTATGCAATTGCGGAAATATTTCTGAAAATATTTCCAGTGAGGGACACTCCACAACCCCTCTGGGCAATCTGTTCCAGTGCCTGGTGACCCACACAGTAAAGATACTGAGGGTGTGTCATACTCAGGTGGAACTTCCATTACATCAGTTTCTGCCCCTTGCCTCTTGTCCTATTGCTCGGCACCACAGAGGAGACCTGACTCCATCCTCTTGACTTCCTCCCTGCAGATACTTATAGACATTGATGAGGTCCCCTCTCAGTTGTCTCTTCTCGAGGCTGAACAGGCCCAGCTCCCTCAGCCTTTCCTCATGAGAGAGATGCTCCACTCCCTTTATAAACTTTGCAGCCCTCCGCTGGATCCGCTCCAGGAGCTCTGGGTCTCTCTTGCACTGAGGAGCCCAGAAATGAAAGATCTGCTTGTCTTTAGATTACTTTAAAGCCTTGTGTACCTCTGCTTAGCTGTGCAGCCAAGGCATCAGCAGTGGCCTCCGCACGCCCAGCCGAGGCATGAGGCAGCTCTTTCTAGCTGAAGGAGAACCTGAGGCAGGGCGCTACGGCAAAGTCATTTCTTGGAGGGGCAAAGCCCGACCTGGGAGAGTTTCCACATCACGGGGGAGGCTCTCGGGGCGAGCCTGAGGCAGGACCAGCTAGGAGGCCCCTCAGGGCCCGGGCACCCCGGCGCTCCCTCGTCCCCGTCCCTGGGGCCGCTGCGCCCCCGAAGGCAACGGGGACGGGCCGAGTGCTCCCACGGGCAGGCGGGCGGCGGCTCCGGGGCTCAGCCTCGCCCCCTGCAGGAGCCGCTCCCTGCTGGCAGCGGCTTTTCTCCTCTCAGAGCCCGCGCGGGCGGCGCCTTCCGCTGCGGGGGCA